>CM056053.1:474289020-474474415 GCA_029574335.1 Rana kukunoris
GCATGCGCACTGACAGTCGACGCATGCGCAGTACGTTCGCCGCGGGATCGCGCCTAGTTTAAATAATACACGCCCCCTACCCGCCCAATTTAAATTCTCATGGCTCATTTTCGCTACGCCGCCGCAACTTTAGGAGCAAGTGCTATGTGAATAACAGTACTTGCTCCTAAAGTTTTGGCGGAGTAACGTAAATGAGAAACGTTACTCCAAAATAAAAATTCGCCCATCTACCTGAATCTGGCCCATAGAGTACATGTGTGTATAAAAGTGACAATGGACTTTCTAGGCGTAGTAAGATTAAAATTTGATATTTATTAAATAGAAAACGGCATATACAATTGTTAAAAAAGAGAAATAAAAAATACAATTGTGCCACGGTTAATGGCAAATAAGAAACAAGCACATTAGTGTAACATACCACCTATCAATGAAAATTATACAACAGGCAACACAAGTAATGGAGAACTTGTAACCATTCAATAAAGGATTTCAAGGCCAGTGGAATTTTCCGTAGAGTGGGATGTTATACAGAACTTAGCCCAACATGTTTCACGTTGTATGGCCGCTTCTTCGGGACCTTTTCAATAGCTTATTAGAAAAGTTGGATAGACAAGAACACACACAGTATGGGCAGAGGTCACAGGTCACGATCGGTAATCAAGATAAATATTGTAACGTGTATCAGGAGTGTGAAGAGGACACTCTGTTTGAATAAGTATAATTCGCAGGGTATAAAAAAAGCCCACAAAGGGTTCCAAACAGTGCTAAAGCTGTTAACCACTCCAGTGTTGAGTGAGAAAATTCAAAGCTCACACTTAGCGTTTATTAGTAGATATTGCTTGGTCAAGGAAACCAAAAACTGCATCAGCATGTGGATTCACAAATGTTCAGGACTGCCCCTCTTCAAACGGACACTCATAAATCTAATCGATGGTAAACAATAGTGTTGAGCGGAATACGCCATATTCGATTTCGCGATATTGCGCGAATATATAGAAGAATATTCGCGAATATTCGCTAATATCGAATATTCGTGATATTTTATCAAAAAAAAAATGTTGCGAAATTTCGCTAATGCGAATATGATTGCGAAATTCTCATAAACGGAGATCATTTCCTGTATTACTAAACTAATATGCACTAAACACTAACTCTACACTAACTCTACTTAAAAGAAAGGAGAATAAGGGGGCAAAAGAAGGGCGGAGAAGATAATCGCGCAATATTCCTATTGCGCGATTATCTTCTCCGCCCTTCTTTTGCATCAGAGCCAATCAGAATAACTCGAATATTCGGCAAAAGGAATATCGCGCAATATTCCTTTTGCCGAATATTCGAGTTATTCTGATTGGCTCTGATGCAAAAGAAGGGCGGAGAAGAAAATCGCGCAATATTCCTTTTGCCGAATATTCGAGTTATTCTGATTGGCTCTGATGCAAAAGAAGGGCGGAGAAGAAAATCGCGCAATATTCCTTTTGCCGAATATTCGAGTTATTCTGATTGGCTCTGATGCAAAAGAAGGGCGGAGAAGAAAATCGCGCAATATTCCTTTTGCCGAATATTCGAGTTATTCTGATTGGCTCTGATGCAAAAGAAGGGCCGAGTAGCTGATGCGATTCTTTTATGTTGCCGAAAATTCGCAATGCGAATTTTCGGCAACATAAAAGAGTCGCATCAGCTACTCGGCACAGGGTCTCTCTCTAATCATACCAGCAATGCTTTTAGACGTCGATGGAGATCACTAGGATGTGATCTGTTTTAAAAATAAATTTGAAAAAATACGAATATTCGCCGCAATATTCGAGTTATTCGCGAATACTCGAATATGCAATATTCGTAGCGAATATTCGCAATGCGAATATTCGTGAGCAACACTAGTAAACAAACACCTCTGCCTATGGTGACAGTCTCATTGATTGTGAGACTGTACTAAATGTTACACTAATGTTGTCAGAGAACCGACCGTGGAAGAACTGGCAGACCTGTCTTGCACGGACCTACGAGCACAGTGCGCATGCGCGCACATACGAGCACAATGCCCGCGCATACGAGCACAAGGCGCATGCGCGCGCAGACGGGCAACAACACCGTAAATACATTATAAGGAAAGAAAAATGGACAGCCGCACTCCAATGGATGAAAAGACTTAAAAATAGTGCCTGTTTATTCCAGTCAAAAAACGAAAACAGCAAAAACAGCAAACAGTGGGGTAACAAAAGCTGCCGCGTTTCACATCGACAACCGATGCTTAGTCATAGCTAAACATAATGATAAAAGAAATCTCATTTATAGAAAGAAAAAAGTCCCAGAAACCATCTGATGATTCATTAATTAGTCTCCTGGTGGGGCCTGGCTAATGCCGGTAATCGTGCACACCTGTTGAAAGAATGCAACAAGGAAAAAACACAGTCCATCATAACTAGATGGGAACATAATATATACATCGGCCGGTTAAAATTGGTTACACCCAGGGCTTTTTTTCAGGGGGAACTTGGGGGAACTCAGTTCCACCACCTTTGGCTCAGACTCATTGGTGCCTTCTCATCACAATCACTTGTAAACACAGAAGTCTGGTTTCTGTGTTTACAAGTGACAGCTCTGCACTCTGTGTGTAACCATCTGAACTCTGCACTCTGTATGTAATGCAATCCTGGTATTTAATGCCCCTTTAAGACCCTTCTACTGTTTTTGAAATCTGAAAGGGGTCGTGGTTGAGTTCCTGCACCTATTTTCTGAGAAAAAAAGCTCTGGTTACACCAGTCTAATAGCAGCAAACCTAGTTTCAACCCCTAGGAAAATATATACAGTGGATGTGTGTTGAGAACATATGTGTTACAATGTAAAGAAACCTTATTTTCATCCCAATGGAAGTATGACATTACATATTCTACAACACTGATAAACAAGTGTAGATGTGTGTGGGATGAGAAGATATAAAAATAAAAACCCAGCCAAAGCGTGTGAATCATGTTACGCCGGATGTGTAAATAATTATTAAAATGTATAACCCATAGAAAATTGTGTTTCAGCGTGTGGTGTGCTGCAAGAGGGGAAGAGGGGGAAAAGGAGAGGATTGGTAGTTGCTGGTTGAACCGATGTAAATGTGTAGCGTTTCACATCATATGAGATGGAAACAATATTGAAAGATCAAGTGACCAAAGTATATACGTTAGGTGTCCTCAAAACAGCAAAAAAGCACAAAATAGGGTAAAATTAAATGTCTTCACTGAGTTAAAAAAGAAATGTGTGCTACCCTTTCATATGAGATGTAGACCCGTAAGGAGATTAAATGTCTTCAGTGTTTAACCACTTGCTTACTGGGCACTTCTCTCCTCTTCTTGCTCTCCACACCCCCAGAATGTGCTCACTGCCCAGGTAAAATTTCAGCTTCCCGCACTGCGTCGGAGTGATGGAGGTGAATAAAACTTTAACTGACAATTGCTGTCAGACTTTCGTCGTCTTCAGTGTTTAACGCTTACTGTGCCCAGGTAAAATTTCAGCTTCCCGCACTGCGTCGCTTTAACAAATTGCGCGGTCGTGCGACGTGGCTCCCAAACAAAATTTACGTCCTTTTTTCCCCACAAGTAGAGCTTTCTTTTGGTGGTATTTGATCGCCTGTGCGATTTTTATTTTTTGCGCTATAAACAAAAAAGAGCGACAATTTTGAAGAAAAAATACTAATATTTTTTACTTGTTGCTATAATAAATATCCCAATTAAAAAAAAAACACATTTTTTTTTCTCAGTTTAGGGCGATACGTATTCTTCTACATATTTTTGGTAAAAAAAAAAAAAAAAATCGCAATAAGCGACTGGTTTGCGCAAAAGTTATAGCGCTTACAAAATAGGGGAGAGAATTATTATTTTTTATTATTTATTTTTTTACTAGAAATGGCGGCGATCTGCGATTTTTATTGGTACTGCGACGTTATGGCGGACACATCGGACACTTTTGACACATTTTTGGCGCCATTCACATTTATTCTGCGATCAGTGCTATAAATATGCACTAATTACAGTATAAATGTGACTGGCATTGAAGGGGTTAACACTAGGGGGTGAGGAAGGGGTTAAATGTGTATCCTAGGTGTGTTCTAACTGTGGGAGGAGGGGGGGTGACTGGGGGGGTGACCGATCTGTGTCCCTATGTAGGAAGGAACACAGATCGGGCTCCTCCCCTCCAGAGACAGGACATTGTCTCTGTGTGAGCCGGCAATGAGAGATGATCTATGAGAGATCATCTCTTATTCGCCCACAGATCGCATTGCAAACGGCCGCTCTGATTGGCCGTTTGCCGCGATCTGTGATTGGCCGTGTCCAAGATCACGGACAACACAGGGCTTCCCCGCAGCGCGCTGTACAGCGCGCGCTGGGAACGCCAGAATGACATGCCGTCAAATGACGGCATGTTGGATATTCAGGCCCGCGCTGTTGCCGTCATCCGACGGTAGCGCGGGCCTCAAGTGGTTAATCCAAATCCCTAACGGCCATAGTATAGAAGGGACATATACATGGGTAAAGTGAATGGTGATAGAGATAAATGTGACAACAAAATGTGTGAATGTACCATTTAAATAAACGGGATGGAATAATAGGGGCCGTGTACAATAAGCACAGAGCATACAAGATATGAAGTGAAGGAAAAGTAAGATCAAACAATAAGAATAAAAAATTCTGGTTATTGTTACTATTATATAGAAAGAACCCTGTTACCAGTGTAATGCTGTATAAAGGAATGATTATTTTCGCCCTGTATATACTTTGGTCACTTGATCTTTGATCTTTCAATATTGTGTCCATCTCATATGATGTGAAACGCTACACATTTACATCGGTTCAACCAGCAACTACCAATCCTCTCCTTTTCCCCCTCTTCCCCTCTTGCAGCACGCCACACGCTGAAACACAATTTTCTATGGGTTATACATTTTAATAATTATTTACACATCCGGCGTAACATGATTCACACGCTTTGGCTGGGTTTTTATTTTTATATCTTCTCATCCCACACACATCTACACTTGTTTATCAGTGTTGTAGAATATGTAATGTCATACTTCCATTGGGATGAAAATAAGGTTTCTTTACATTGTAACACATATGTTCTCAACACACATCCACTGTATATATTTTCCTAGGGGTTGAAATTAGGTTTGCTGCTATTAGACTGGTGTAACCAATTTTAACCGGCCGATGTATATATTATGTTCCCATCTAGTTATGATGGACTGTGTTTTTTCCTTGTTGCATTCTTTCAACAGGTGTGCACGATTACCGGCATTAGCCAGGCCCCACCAGGAGACTGATTAATGAATCATCAGATGGTTTCTGGGACTTTTTTCTTTCTATAAATGAGATTTCTTTTATCATTATGTTTAGCTATGACTAAGCATCGGTTGTCGATGTGAAACGCGTCAGCTTTTGTTACCCCACTGTTTGCTGTTTTTGCTGTTTTAGTTTTTTGACTGGAATAAACAGGCACTATTTTTAAGTCTTTCCATCCATTGGAGTGCGGCTGTCCATTTTTCTTTCCTTATATTGCACCACGCATTGCCTGCACCCATTTGGATTTTTGAACTTTACTCACCACTGAAGAGTGTCGTCTGGAGCGGCGGTTTTCCCTTTATCTTACCGTAAATACATTGTTCTTTACTGCGCACGCGCGCGCACCATTACGCACGCAATGCGGGCGGGACTCCTGGCGTCAGTGCCCTATTTAAACCTTGTTGCAGCAGTCACCAACTGCTGCATGATCTTCAGTCCTTGACGTGATCCTGAATCCTTGTTCCTGTATTGCTGTTGACGACCCGGCTTGCCTGACCAGATTTCCCTGTGCATGACCCCTGGCTTGTCTCTCGGCTTATCCTTGTGCTGTTCCTGTCTGCTGGATCCTGTGTATGACCTCGGCTTGCCTTCTGACCTGTTCCTGTCACTTCCTGCTTCCTGTGTATGACTACCGGCTCGGCTCCTGACTCCGCCCCTGGGTTTCCTGCCAACCTACCTCTTCTGGTACTTCCGTGGTACCCCTGCCGGACTACGAATCCTGGTGCACATCTGATCCCCAACATCGCTCCAGCAAGTCGCAGCCGGCAACTTCTGCACCCCTGGGCATGGCGTCCCCTGTCTCACCTCCAGGGGGCGTTCTGCGCTTGAGTCGCAAGGGAAGCCCTCTCTGCACTTCGGCCTCTGGTAAGGTACGTGACAAATGTGCTTGTTACTTATTTGCCATTAACCGTGGAACAATTGTATTTTTTATTTCTCTTTTTTAACAATTGTATATGCTGTTTTCTATGTAATAAATATCCAATTTTAATCTTACTACGCCTAGAAAGTCCATTGTCACTTTTATACACACATGTACTCTATATACATACGTTGTATATTTAATTTCTTTGATCACTTGCTGATTTTGTATGTTTGCTCCACTGACAAATAAATGATCAGTCTATGGGTAGCGCAGCGCATATACGTTACGCTGACGCGAACTAGTGAGTCAAGTCCAGTATTCACCAAGCGCATGTTCGTTACTTTGCGGCGGAGTAACGAAAAAGCTCTGGCGCAACCCGACGCAAGTGGAAGTTACATAGTTACATAGTTAGTCAGGTTGAAAAAAGACACAAGTCCATCCAGTTCAACCATAAAAAAAAATAAAAATAAAACAAAGTAAAACACAGTACATCCCATACCCCCAACTCCATACCCACAGTTGATCCAGAGGAAGGCAAAAAACCCCAGCAGAGCGATGATCCAATTTGCTACCGGAGGGGAAAAAATTCCTTCCTGATCCCCCGAAAGGCAATCGGATTTACCCCGGATCAACTTTACCTACAAAACTTAGTACTCAGTTATATTATGTGCATTTAGGAAAGAATCCAGGCCTCTCTTAAAGCAATCTACTGAGCTGACCAGAACCACCTCTGGAGGGAGTCTGTTCCACATTTTCACAGCTCTTACTGTGAAGAAACCTTTCCGTATTTGGAGGTGAAATCTCTTTTCCTCCAGACGTAAAGAGTGCCCCCTTGTCCTCAGTGTTGACCTTAAAGTGAATAACTCAACACCAAGTTCACTATATGGACCTCTTATGTATTTGTACATGTTGATCATATCCCCCCTTATTCTCCTCTTCTCAAGAGTGAATAAATTCAGTTCCTCTAATCTTTCCTCATAGCTGGGCTCCTCCATGCCTCTTATCAGTTTGGTTGCCCTTCTCTGCACTTTCTCCAGTTCTCCGATATCCTTTTTGAGAACTGGGGCCCAAAACTGGACTGCATATTAGTGGGTGTGATCATATGTAAATGATGGGCGGAGCCCAGCGCAGTGACTTGCGTTCATCGCATCATCCACGGAGCATGCGCAGTGAGGGAGGGCTCCCCTCACTCCCCTGTGCGCATGCTCACAACTTCCGTCGGCACCACTTCATGGGAAACGCCAGCGCAATGTCTTCCGTTGCGCGTATAAAAGCGGCCGTAGATGTGCCTTTCCGGCGCAAAAGTATATCCGGTTTCCCCCACCCCAGGGAAGTAACTTTTGCTGTATGATGGCTGCTCCCGTTCCCCCAAAGAGAGGAGAAACCTCAATTTTAATGCCCAGGAGCTCACCCTAGTGATCTCCACTATGGAGACCTACAACGACTTTCTCCACGGCAGGAAAAGTCGGAAGACCAGCCGGGATAGGAAGCAGGGCATTCTGGAGTCCATTGCTGGCAGGGTCAATGCTTTGGGCTACTCCACCCGGACTGCTGCCGATATCGGCAAGAAAATTAATGACTTGAGGCGGAAAGTCCAGGGCAAGGTGGCCACCATCAGGAGGCATGAGAGGGGCACAGGTGGTGGACCCCCATGTGCGGTCAGCCTGACCATGGAGGAGGAGGTGGTCGCCCGCTGCCTGGAGAGGGAGCAGTTGGAGGGGGTCCCGGGATATGATTCCGTGGAGGAAGCCTCCAGGACAGGTAAGTGATTTGTATACCCTATTTGGTGTATTGCATGTGGGGGGGGGAGGGTACATGTGCCAAGTGTGTGGGACCACCCAACATGTGTCTGCTTTGTGTCATCCACAGATGACGGAGCTGGGCCACCATCTGTCGGCGGCCAGTCCACCCCAACCCCCCAACGGCATCCTGAGCCTGACCCCATGGGTGGTGAACACCATGAGATGGAGGAGAGTGCCCACACCTCGTCTGATGAGGTGGTTGAGGAGGAGCCTGGCTTTACAGATCAGGACTTTGTTTTAATTTTGGAGGAGTCCTCCCCTTCTGCAGGGCCAGGGCCGTCTTTAATATGGTTTGGGCCCTGGGCAAACATTTTTTTAGGGCCCCCCCTCCAGCTTATTTTGGGCCTGGCTGATTCACATGTATGTGTTTTGGCGGCCCTCATTTGTGCAGGCACAGCAGCCCATTGATTTGAATGGGCTGCCATGCCTTTGTTTCCTGCAGAAAAAAGGTGCATTCAGCATTTTAAAAATCAGTTGCCTTGAAATCCATTCTGCTTTTGCACCATGCTACTTACCTGCAGTTCTTGCACACACAAACGCACTGTGTTTTTAAAAGCGTGACCTAAACGTCTAAAAATGCAGCAAGTTTGACAGTGCGGGAACTGCAGATAAGTCACAGCAGACAGCAGAATGGACAGACAGTGCTGTATTTCATTGCTTGATGGGCATAGGTGTGCCGTGTGCTCAGCCTATTACATGAGGCATCAAATGAATGGGCTGCTGTGCCTGCGCAAATGTGGGCCGCCAAAACACATACATGTGAACCAGTCAGGCCCAAAATAAGCCCATCAAGCAGTTAAATAAAGACAGTAATGCCATGTGCTCTGAGGCCTCACTCAGCCTGGACTGCAGGTCTGCTCTGTGACTTAAAGAGTTCCTCTATTTTACACACGGCATGGCCTGGGGTCCCATGGTGCTAAAACAGAATGTACAGACGGTGCTGTGACCCCATGCCATGCCACGTGTAAAATACAGGAACTTTTTAAAACACTGACCAGACCTGCAGTGAATCATCAAATATTATAAAGACTTTGGGCACACTCTACAGAAAACGTATATTTACAATATAGATTAGCAAACAGTGACATACCTTGAGGAGCAGGACATGAAGAAGTCAGCCTCAGGAAGAGCAAACTGGGAATGCTATAAAATCACATTCTAATTCACCTTTATATACAAGCAGCACCCAGTGGCAGGAAGGGAGAAGTGCACGTCTAAAGGGATGCCAGGTGTTCTGTACATTTTAAAACACTGGGAAGGGAAGCAGTACTGTCACCTGGCTGCGTGCCGCTGATGATTTTCAGCCTGATTTGTGGGCAGCACAGGGGCTTAACGGGCGGCAGGGCCGCCATCAGGAATTATGGGGCCCCTTACACAGCTTCAGGCATGGGCCCCCTGGAGCAGAGAACGGGGGGGGGGTGCTGCCCCCTTAAATTGAGACGTGGGGGGGGCGGGGCTGCCGCGAATTTAGAAGCGGGAGGCACTTTACAAAAAAAAGATTTAATAAAGAAAAATATATATAAAAAAAGGGGTGTTGCCATCCGGGACCTCTGGACCCTTTAATAAAAAATAAAATAAAAAAAAATATATTAAAAATAAACACTTATAAAAAAAAAGTGGGGTTGCCATCCAGGGCCCTGGGAACCTCTGGGCCCTTTAATAAAAAAAATATATAAACAAAAATAAATATTTATAAAAAAAATTAAAAAGGGTGTTTGCCACATGGGGCCCTGGGGACCTCTGAGCCCTTTAATTTTATATATATATATATATATATATATATATATATATATATACATATATATACATATACATATATATAAATAAAAAGAAATAAAAAAAATATATATATAAAAAAAATTATAAAAAAAGGGGGGTTGTCATCCAGGGCCCTGGGGACCTCTGGGTCCTTTAATAATAATAACATTTATTTTATATAATATGTATATGTGTGTATATATATATATATATATATATATATATATATATATATATATAATAAAAGAAATATATAAAAAAGTTTTTTTTTTATAAAAAAAGGGGGGTCTTCATCCGGGGCCCTGGGGAACTACGGGCCCCTGGGGACCTCCAGACCTCTAAAAAAAATTGTCCCTTTAATAAAAAATAAAATACAAATATATAAAATAAATATATTTTTTTTATTTAAAAATAAATAAAAAAAAGGGGGGTTGCCATCTTGGGCCCTGGGGGCCTCCGGGTCCCTGGGGACCCCTAAAAAAAAATTGGCCCTTTAATAAAAAATAAAAATATATTTAAAAAAATTGGCCCTTTAATAAAAAATAAAATAAAAATATATAAAATAAATATATTTTTTTATAAAAAAAAAAAGGGGGGGTTGCCATCTTGGGCCCTGGGGACCTCCGGACCCCTAAAAAAAAAAAAAAAAAAATTTTTTTTTCAAAGGGGGTTGCTTTGGGCCCCCAACAGTGACAGGGCCCTGGGCAGCTGCCCCTGTTTGCCCTATGGTAGAGACGGCCCTGTGCAGGGCCCTCTGTAATCCCCTCCCCCATTCTCGGAAGCCCCTCAAGGGCGACTCCATCCCCCCGAGGACAACCATCTCCTGGCCCCAGGAAGGCGACCCGGAAGACCAGAGGGGTGTCTGACGTGGTCCATGACCAAATGGCCCGGGACCAGGCCAGGCAGACCCAGCAGATGGGGGAGATTGCTGGGCATCTAGACCGAGTGGCTGACAGCCTGGGCTCCGTGTCCCAGCTGACCAACGCTGTGCAGGACATCAGCTGCAACTGTGCTGCAGTGGTGACCAGCCTGGGGGAGGTGCAGGCTGATGTTCAGCACCTCACTGCAGCCGTCCATGCCAACACTGCTGCCATCCGGGAACAGGGGAGGCAGAGGCAGCGTGACCAGTGGCATAATGTCACCCGCCAGCTGAGGATGCAGGCCCAGACCAACCACTATCTGAGCCGGATTGCCGTGGCCTTGGAGAGCATGCAGCCAACACCTGCCAGGAGTGGCTCACCCGGGGATCAGCCACCTCCAGATGCCCCCCCACCCCCACCCACTCCCTCCAGGCAGCTGAGGAGCCAGAGAGGGCCCACAGGAAAGAGCCCCCGTCAGCCCAGATGAGGGCATTTTTTTATTTTTTATTTTTATATTTTTGGCTCAGGTTATGAGTTATTTATTTTTTTGCTCAGGTTATGAGCTTTTATTTTTATTTTTGCTCAGGTTATGAGTTTTTATTTTTATTTTTGCTCAGGTTATGAGTTTTTATTTTTATTTTTGCTCAGGTTATGAGCTTTTTCTTTTAAGTTTAACTGCACACGGTCAGGAGTGCAGGGCACAGTGTGAATGGTGTGTGAATGTGAGGGGGTGGCACTCCTGCCAGTAAGGGGTGTCACCCTCGGCCGTTGGGGAGAAGTTATCCCCACGGCTGTGTGAATGACGTGTGAATGGTGTATGAATGGACAGCGACATCATTGGGGCCTTGATGCCGGCGTTGCTGCTCCCAAGTCCTACATGTTGGACTTGGGCTAATCCAATGTGATGTGGATGTGGTGTGTGTGATCTAGGGACATCAGTGGTGTGCATGCGTGCATTGTCCGTGTGATCAATGTTTTTGTTTAGTGTCCAAAGATGCCTACGGCGAGGATCCTCCTGACTGCTCTTCCATCAGCTGACTGTGTCTCCTCTGGCAGGGGGGGGCTGTCTGGTTGGGGGGGTCAGGTCATCACGTATGTCAATCTGCAGGCCCTTTCTCATGGCAAAGTTGTGCAGAATGCAACATGCACCGATGATCTGACACACAAAGGTAGGGGAATACAATAGGGTCCCCCCGGACTTATCCAGGCAGCGGAACCGGGACTTCAGGAGCCCAAATGTTTGCTCCACCACTGCACAAGTTTTGATGTGGGCTTCATTGTATTTTCTCTCTCCTCTGGTTTGGGGGTTCCGGAAAGGAGTCATGAGATGGGGTCCCAGTGCATATGCAGAGTCACCTGTAAGGGAAAAGACAGGAGGATGTTAGTCATGCATGTGCCACTTCTGATGTGCATCACGGGAGGGGATAGTCATGCCTGCCACCCATGTCACTCACCAACCAGCCAGCTGTCCCCATACATGTTCTGTTTGAATTCCATTGGAATGGGGCTCTGATTGTAGATGAAGCTGTCATGGCTGGACCCGGGGTGTTTGGCACGGACGTGCCATATGAGGCGTTGGGCATCGGCTATCACCTGTACGTTGATGGAATGCCAATGCTTCCGATTGCAGTATATGTGCTTTGTGGCACTGGGGGGGCTGGAGTGCCACATGTGTGCAATCAATGGCCCCCACAGTGCGTGGGAATCTGGCAATGCTGTAGAAATCTGTCATTGCCTTCAGCCGCAGCTCCTCAGTGGTGGGTCTGATGAACTGGTTGGACATGCGTCTGAGGATTGCAGGGACAACCTGGTGCACACATCTGCTTATGGAGGACTGTGACATCCCAGCCACCACTCCACTTGTACGCTGGAATGATCCACTTGCAAGGACATGGAGTGTTGCCAGTACCTTCACCAGTGGCTGCACTGCTTGTGAGCGGTGAGTTGGGCTGGTGATGTCCTCCTGCAGGGTTGTGGTTAGTTCAAGTATTGCATCTGGGCTGAATCTGAAGAGGCGATAAACCTCCTCATCCCCCATGCCAAAGAGGCTCATGCGCGTGCGGTATATCCTCTCACGTGCCCGCCTCCTTCGTTCCGGGGGACCCAGTACTAGTGCTAGGACCGCGACTGCCCCTGGCATGTTGGCACACAGAGGTGTTGTCCTTGCACGTGTGGTTGTTCAGCTTGCTAGTTTCGTCGGTAACGCTGCTGTAGCTGCTCTCCTGCTGACCTGTGACCGTCTGGAGTAAAGATAAAGCAGCCTTTTGTAGAAATAACTTTGCGACAGATGGACGACATACGCGCGGCGCATGTAGCCAGCGTATGGTGCTAATCCGTTTGCGAATCGGGAAATCTCCCTCATTTGCATATTTGCATGGCAAATCAATAGGCGCGACGGATGCGACAAGCGAAAATATGCGCTTTACGATACTCTGGCGAGGGAAAGTTAAGCCGGTCGGAAATGGCCCGTTTTCTGTCGCATCTAGTTTGGTGGGTACGGCCGCATCTTGACAGTTACGCGGCGCATATCGATATACTCCAGCGCAAGTCTTGCTGAATCTGGCCCTATAATTTTAATTGGTCGGTATATTTTGAGAGCCGGTTCACACTGGGGCGACTCGTCGGGCGGCTCAGCCGCCTGACGAGTCGCGTCCCATTCTGTGCAATAGAACCGTTCTAATAGGAGCGACGCAAGTCATTCCGACTTAGAAAAAGGTTCTTGTACGACTTCTGGGGCGGCTCGGGGCGACCTGCATTGACTTTTATACAGAAGCTAATTGCTAATCGTCTTCAGGACGACTTGCAGAGTCGCCCCCGAAGTCGTGCCGCGGAAGTGTGAACCGGCTCTAACAGTAAGAGACAGAATAACAACAAAAATATCCAGAGAAACACGTTTAAAAAAAAAAAAATTAATAATTAGAATTTTAACCACTTCAGCCCCGGACCATTTGGGTGGTCAAAGACCGGGCCACTTTTTTGCGATTCGGCACTGCGTCGCTTTAACCACTTAAGGACCGCCTCCTGCACATTTATGTCGGCAGAATGGCACGGCTGGGCATATGCACGTACAGGTACGTGCTGTGCTAGTACCCAGCCGCGGGTCGCGGCGCGCTCCCCTGACCCGGTCTGAAGCTCTGGGACCGGGACAGCGGGACTCGTGGACCCGATCGCCGCTGGAGTCGTGCGAACGGTCCCCGGAGCTGAAGAACGGGGAGAGCCCGTTCTTCACTGTGGCGGCGTCATCGATCGTGTGATCCCTTTTATAGGGAGACACAATCGATGACGTCACACCTAGCCACACCCCCTACAGTTGTAAACACACATTAGGGATCACATAACCCCTTCAGCGCTCCCTAGTGGTTAACTCCCAATTTTAAATGCATTTGTTGCTGTGAAAATGACAATGGTCCCAAAAATGTGTCAAAATTGTCCGAAGTGTCCGCCATAATGTCGCCATAATGTCGCAGTCACGAAAAAAATCACTGATCGCCGCCATTAGTAGTAAAAAAAAAAAAAAAAAAAATGCAATAAAACTATCCCCTATTTTGTAAACGCTATAAATTTTGCGCAAACTAACCGATAATCACTTATTGCGATTTTTTTTTTTACCAAAAATAGGTAGAAGAATACGTATCGGACTAAACTGAGGAAAAAAAGTATTTTTTTATATATTTTTGGAGGATATTTATTATAGCAAAAAGTAAAAAATATAGAATTATTTTTTTAAATTGTCGCTCTATTTTTGTTTATAGCGCAAAAAATAAAAACCGTAGAGGTGATCAAATACCACCAAATGAAGGTCTATTTGTGGAGAAAAAAGGACGCCAATTTTGTTTGTGAGCCACGTCGCACGACCGCGCAACTGTCTGTTAAAGCGACACAGTGCCAACGTGGCTCCCACACAAAATTGGCGTCTTTTTTTTCCCCCACAAATAGAGCTTTCTTTTGGTGGTATTTGATCACCTCTGCGGTTTTTATTTTTTGCGCTATAAACAAAAATAGAGCGACAATTTTGGAAAAAAATTCTATTTTTTTTTCTTTTTTTGCTATAATAAATATTAGGGCTGTTACTGATTAACATTTTCGTGTTCGATTAATCGATTTTTTTTTTTTTTTAATCAAATAATCAACTAATTTCGATTAATTATAACGCACATATAGATCCAACTACTTTTAGCTGATCTCCTTACATTGCAACCAGAAGGCAACTCTAGGCTTTGTGAGGCCTTAGGTAAAACTTGACATGGGGCCCCACTCACACACATGATGGGGAAAAATAATTCAAGGACTAGAGCCTCTTCCCCACAACCCTGGCTGGTGGTTGTGGGGGTCTGCGGACAGGGGGCTTATGGGAGTCTGGAAGCCCCCAGATCCTGTTCTTTTAATAACTAAGGGGCGGGGCCACCTGGTAATGTCACCTGGTGAACACGCCCCCTTGTGACGTCATTGATTGAGGGCATGCTGGGTCATTGACGTCACAAGGGGTTGTGTCACCGATATTCACTGGGTGTTAGGGACGCTGGCGGCCCCCGCTCGTGAACCAGGGCTCTTAAAGCTGCCTGAGAACAGCAGCGTTAAGATCCCCTGTCCCCCAAAACTTGGGTAAAGCATTGGGCAAGTTAGGCAGCTGCGAGGCCCCTGTGAGTGTGAGGCCTTAGACGAATGCCTAATTTGCTTAATTAAAGAGCCACCTCTGATTGCAACTCTGCATTAGTCAGTGGTAAATGTGGTATACACTATATACAATCATCCAAAATGTGTTAGTTTCCACAATCCATGACTTAACCACTTAAGGCCCGGACCAAAATGCTGCTAAAGGACCTTGCCCCTTTTTGCGATTCGGCACTGCGTCGTTTTAACTGACAATTGCGCGGTCGTGCGATGTGGCTCTCAAACAAAATTGGCGTCCTTTTTTCCCCACAAATAGAGCTTTCTTTTGGTTGTATTTTTGGTGGTATTTGATCACCTCTGCGGTTTTTATTTTTTGCGCTATAAACAAAAATAGAGTGACAATTTTGAAAAAAAATGCAATTTTTTTTACTTTTTGCTATAATAAATATCCCCCCAAAATAAATATAAATTTATTTTTTTCCTCAGTTTAGGCCGATACGTATTCTTCTACCTATTTTTGGTAAAAAGAAAATCGCAATAAGCGTTTATCGGTTGGTTTTCGCAAAATTTATAGCGTTTACAAAATAAGGGATAGTTTTATTGCATTTTTATAAAAAAAATTTTTTTTTTACTACTAATCGCGGCGATCAGCGATTTTTTTTTTTCGTGACTGCGACATTATGACGGACACTTCGGACAGTTTTGACACATTTTTTGGACAATTGTAATTTTCACAGCAAAAAATGCATTTAAATTGCATTGTTTACTGTGAAAATGACAGTTGTAGTTTGGGAGTTAACCACAAGGGGGCGCTGTAGGGGTTATGTGTTCCCTGTGTGTGTTTACAACTGTAGGGGGGTGTGGCTGTAGGTGTGACATCATCGATCGCGTCCCCCTATAACAAGGATGACGCGATCGATGCTGCCGCCACAGAGAAGCACGGGGAAGCCGTGTGTACACACGGCTCTCCCCGTTCTTCAGCTCCGGGGAACGATCGCCGCACTCCAGCGGCGATCGGGTCCGCGAGTCCCGCGGTCCCAGTCACGGAGCTTCGGACCGGGTCACGGGTGGCGCTGTAGGGGTTAAGTGTGACTAGCATAGTGATTCTTACTGTAGGGGGGATGGGCTCTCTGTCACATGACACTGATCTCCGCTCCGAGTACACAGAGCCGAGATTAGTGTCATTCTTACTAGGCAGAGCAAGGAGATGCTTGTTTACACAAGCATCTCCCCGCTCTATACCTCCTTGAGACGATCGCGGGGATCCCGCGCGGCAATCGAGTCTGCGGCACCCGCGGTCCGACTCACCGGGAAGGCGGCAGAGTCGCAACCACACGGCAGGCATTTAAAGGGCCACGTACAGGTATGTGATTATGCCTGTCCGTGCCATTCTGCCGATGTATATATACCGTTGGTGGTCCTTAAGCGGTTAATGAGTGGAATAAATCTGACCCTTTGTATGCTTCAATCGGACAGTAGGTCAGTGTAGTGGTCAGTGTGGGAATCAGGTAGGTCAGTGTAGTGGTCAGTTTAGAAATCAGGTAGGTTAGTGTAGTGGTCAGTGTGGGAATCAGGTAGGTTAGTGTAGTGGTCAATGTAGGAATCAGATAGGTTAGTGTAGTGGTCAGTGTGGGAATCAGGTAGGTTAGTGTAGTGGTCAGTGTGGGAATCAGGTAGGTTAGTGTAGAGGTCAGTGTGGGAATCGGGTAGGTTAGTGTAGAGGTCAGTGTGGGAATCAGGTAGGTTAGTGTAGTGGTCAGTGTAGGAATCAGGTAGGTTAGTGTAGTGGTCAGTGTAGGAATCAGATAGGTTAGTGTAGTGGTCAGTGTGGGAATCAGGTAGGTTAGTGTAGTGGTCAGTGTGGGAATCAGGTAGGTTAGTGTAGAGGTCAGTGTGGGAATCGGGTAGGTTAGTGTAGAGGTCAGTGTGGGAATCAGGTAGGTTAGTGTAGTGGTCAATGTAGGAATCAGATAGGTTAGTGTAGTGGTCAGTGTGGGAATCAGGTAGGTTAGTGTAGTGGTCAGTGTGGGAATCAGGTAGGTTAGTGTAGAGGTCAGTGTGGGATTTAGGTAGGTTAGTGTAGTGGTCAGTGTGGAAATCAGGTAGGTTAATGTAGAGGTCAGTGTGGGAATCAGGTAGGTTAGTGTAGTGGTCAGTGTGGGAATCAGGTAGGTTAGTGTAGTGGTTAGTGTAGTGGTCAGTGTGGGAATCAGGTAGGTTAGTGTAGTGGTCAGTGTGGGAATCAGGTAGGTTAGTGTAGTGGTCAGTTTAGGTAAGCTTGCATTTTTTGCTGCAAGGTTTTCCTAAAAAAACACAGGTTGTAATTTTGGTGTTGTTTTGTGTTGATAGGACCTTTTTGTAAGTTTGGGGTGCTCGGAGTGCAGCAACATTTCTGTTATGCCGCGTACACACGATCGTTTTGTCGTTTTTTTGTTTTCCATACGCGAAAAAACGTAGAAACTGTTTTCAAATTATCTGATGGTTAAAAAAACGATATAAAAAAACGATCTTCTGTGGGGAATTCCATCGGTTAAAAATCAACGCATGCTCAGAATCAAGTCGACGCATGCTCGGAAGCGTTGGACTTTATTTTTCTCAGCACGTCGTTGTGTTTTACGTCACCGCGTTGGACACGGTCGGATTTTTTAGCTGATGGTGTGTAGGCAAGACTGATGAAAGTCAGCTCCATCGGATATCTGATGAAAAAAATCCATCGGTCCGTTTTCATCGGATGAACCGATCGTGTGTGCGCGGCATTAATGTTCTAGTAGCCGTTTTTTCTTTGCAGCTACAGGATTTTTGTTTTTAAAAATTTAAGACCAAAATCGCTGTGCACCAAAATGACCTCACCCTATCGCCTATACTCGCCACTGCACCCGCCATCTCCAGTAAAGACAATAGTTAGGTGTACACTGGTTAAGCCTGTTATCCTGCTGGTTAGAGTTACACTGCTGTATCCTCTGCAGTATATTAACCACTTAAAGGGGAGTTCCAGCCAATATGTATGTTTATTTAAAGTCAGCAGCTACAAAAAGTGTAGCTGCTGGCTTTTAATAAACAGACACTTACCTGCTACAGCATTCCAGCGACGCGCCGGCCGGGGCTCCGCTCCTCTGCCCCCCTCCCCGGCCGGCCTCTTCATTGTCACTGTGGGCACCCGGCCGTGACAGCTTTCGGCTTCACGGCCGGGCGCCCCACTGCGCATGCGCGAGCGGCACTGCGCACACGGCCCGGTGCCGTCCGATTGGACAGGCGATCGCCTACAGGGAGGGGCTGCAGTAAGGCCATTAAGCTTAATCGCCTTACCAGCCCCGTGGCATGTAAGGGGGTGAGGAGTGGGATAAGCGGAAGTTCCATTTTTGGGTGGAACTCCGCTTTAAGGATGGGAACATTTTTCCCCCTCAATGAGCAGACTATTTTTTTGCGATTCGGCACTGTGTCACCTTAACTGCGCAGTCGTGCGATGTGGCACCCAAATAAAATTGATGTTCTTTTTTTTCTCCACAAATAGAGCTTTTTTTTGGTGGTATTTGATCACCTCTGCGGTCTTTATTTTTTGTGCTATAAACAAAAAAAATACAACAATTAAAAAAAAATATATATATATATATATATATATTTTTTACTTTTTGCTATTATGAAAAAACAAAAACCAAAAAATTAAAAACAACAACATTTCTTCATCAGTTTAGGCCAATATGTATTCTTCTACATATCTTTGGTTAAAAAAAATCACAATAAGCGAATATATTTTGTTTTACGTAAAAGATATAGGGCCAGATCCACAAAGAAATTACGCGGCGTATCTACTGATACGCCGACATAATTTCAATTTCCCGCCGGCGTATCTTTGTTTTGTATCCACAAAACAAGATACGCCGGAATTACGCTAAGATACGACTGGTGTAACGTTATTACACCATCGTATCTTAGTTGTAATTTTACTCTGGACGCTAGCGGCTCTTCCGTCGGATTTCCGCGTGTCGAATATGCAAATGAGCGAGTTACGCCAATCCACGAACGTACGAGCGGCCGGCGCATTCCCTTTACGTCGTTGGCGTAAGCGTATCTCCGGCGTAAAGCTACCCCTGCTATATGGAGGCGCAGCCAATGTTAAGTATGGACGTCGGGACAGCATCATATTGGATGTTGTTTACGTCGTTTGCGTATGCCGATCCAAAATGGGCCTGGGCGTAAGTTACGTTCACGTTGTTTTCATTGACTATTTGTGACGTGTTTCACGCATGCGCACTGGGATACGTCCACGGCCGGCGCATGCGCAGTTCAAAAAATACGTCGTTTGCTTTGGGTCATTGATAGTTTTAATAAAACACGCCCACCAACAACCCATTTGAATTACACCCGCAAACTCCGACCCATTTACTCTACGCCGCCGTAAGTAACAGCGCTATTTATTTGAGGATAAGTAATACGCCGCTGTAACTTACAGCGGCGTAGAGAATTTTCTAGAATTTTAGGCTTACAAAGCGCAGCAGTTTTGTGGATCTGGCCCATAGCATCTACAAAATAGTGGTTCGATTTATGGCATTTTTTGTATTCATTGATTTTTATTTTTTTATTACTAATGTCGGTGATCAGCGATTTTTAGCGGGATTGTGGCAGACAGATCAGACACTTTTTTGGGACCATTGTCATTTATACAGCGATCAGTGCTATAAAGATGCACGGATTACTGTGTAAATTACACTGGCGGGGAAGGGGTTAAACACTAGGGGACAATCAAGGGATTAAATGTGTTTCCTGTGAGGTGTTTCTAACTGTGGGGGGAGGGGACTGACTTGGTGTACAGAAAGATCGCTGTTCCTAATCACTAGGGGCCAGATCCACATAGATGGGACGCCCGCGCGGCGTGTCCCATTTACTCTGCGCCGCTGTAAGTCACAGGGGCGTATCCTTATTCTGAAAGAAATGCCGCTGTAACTTACGGCGGCGTAGCGTAAATGGGCCGGCGTTCGCGGGTGTAATTCAAATTGACTAGGGGGGGGGCGTGTTTTATTATAATTATGATTGACCCGACGCAAACGACGCTTTTTTTTAACTGCGCATGCGCCGGCCGTGGACGTATCCTAGTGCGCATGCGTGAAATCACGCCGCAAATAGTCAATGAAACGACGCGAACGTAACTTACGCCCAGGCCCATTCTGGATCGGCGTACGCAAACGACGTAAACAACGTCCAATACAACGCGGTCCCGACGTGCATAATTAACATTGGCTGCCCCACCATATAGCAGGTCTACATTTACGCCGGAGATACGCTAACGCAAACGACGTAAACGCCGCTCGATCGTTCTTGGATCGCTGTATCTACCTCATTTGCATATTTTAAGCGGGGGTGCCCCTATCGTCCAGCGTAAATATGCACCTTAAATTTGACAGCGTAAGCCGTCGTATCTAAGCTAGAAGCCGACGTTTCATGTTTTCTGGATAGAAAACAAAGATGCGCCGGCGGGAAATTCGAATTACGCCGGTGTATCTATAGATACACCGGCGTAATTCCTTTGTGGATCTGGCCCTAGGGATCTAGTGATTAGGAATTGTTTACATTGACAGATCCCCGTTCTGCCTCTCTCTAAGGGCTCTTTCACACGGAGCGGTCCGTTTTTCGGTCCGCTCCGTGTGTCCGTCGGCTCAGCGGGGGGGTCTCTGCTGAGCTGTCAGGCGGACAGGGCGGTCACCGCACACTGTGCAGGGACCGCCCCGTCTCTCCTCCGCTATGCCCTATGGGGAATCGGATGGAAACGGACCGTCTGTCCGTTTGCATCCGATCCGTTCGGCCGGACGGAAGAAAAATAAGACATTCTTCCGTCCGAAAAAACGGATGTGGATCTGGCGGACGTTAGCGGATGCATCATCCGCTAACGGATCCGCTCCCATAGGGGTACATTACAAGTCCGTAAACGGACTTGTAATGAACGGACAGGCGGAGCGGACGTGTGAAAGGGCCCTTAGGGTTACCACCTGTCTATTATTCACCCGGACAGTCTGGGTTCTCAATCATGTGTCCAGGTCTCTGTTCGCCTAAGACTCGGGCACAATAAATAATATATTGAACCTCTACAGTAACCTTTCTCAACCAGGGTGCCGCGATTCCTGGTTGAGAAGTGAATAGAGATCACACTGCTCTGCCGAACAGTAACTCAGCTGAGCGGGAGTGCGGTTAGGGCAGGCAGAAGGAGCTGCGCCAGTGAGCCGGGGGAATTAGGAGGCGGGTAAATCCCGCTGGCAGAGGCGGGGGTGGAGCCTGGATGAGCGGGGAGACCAGGCATCGGGGTGCTGGATGCGCACACTTTACAGTTTAAGCAGGGAGCACAGTTTCTGGTTGCCCGTCCTGGGGGAGTCTTAGGCTGCATTCACACCTTAGCGCGGCGTTTTGTACCGCGATTTGCCACGACAAATTGTGGCGTTTTGTACCGCGATTTGCCGCGACAAAACGCGTCGTTTTAAACCCAATCTTTTTTACAGGTCATTGTCTTCTATGCCGAACGCCGAAGCCGCCTGAATACGCGCGACAAAAAAGGTTCCGGGACTTTTTTTAGCTTCACGCAATCGGCGTTTTAGCGTTCGGCGTGGAGATGTGAACCATCTCCATAGAGATTAGTGTTATTTCTCCCCTCCAGCGTATATCTGAGCATCGCGCTTCAGGCGTTTTGTCGCTCAGGTGTGAATGGAGCCTTATGGTGGCAGAGGAGAGGCTGAGAGGAGAGATCAATGACAGCACCAACTGGCATCGGTGCTTTGCATCAGGTGAGGCCAACAAGACTTGCAGAGCTCAGGGGGTGACAGGCAGGGACCATGACCAGGACAGCCTGCTCTGTAGTGTGTTAAAGGGGTTGTAAAGGTTTGTTTTTTATTTTCTAAATAGGTTCCTTTAAGTTAGTGCATTGTTGGTTCACTTACCTTTTCCTTCCATTTCCCTTCTAAATGTTTTTTTTCTTTGTCTGGATTTCTCACTTCCTGTTCCTCCTCAGAAAGCTTGCCCCCATCATCCGAGCCGTTCTGGCTGGGGGTTAGTCAGCGTGCTCGCCCCCTCCCTTGGGACTACATCCCTGCTGTGTTCACAGCGTCTCCCCACAGGGATGTGGTCCAAAGGGAGGGGGGCGATCAAGCTGACTAACCCCCAGCCAGAACGGCTCGGATGATGGGGGCAGGAAGGGGGTGAAAGTGCCTGGTATTGAGGTGGTTAAGTGCAGGTTGCCATTCCTCTGATAACCAAGTATTGGCATCTCCAGGTCTAAAAAATGAGGTTGTAATGTCCCAGCTGTGTGTGTGTTGCTGTTTAGAGACACAGCTTAACATCAAGTATAACCGAATCCCAATGAAAGATGCGCTTGTTAATGAACTGATGCAGTCTTTACTGAGATATCATTCACAAGAATGTGTACAATAGCATGTGAAAATGTGTGATATGATTTGATTTGGTAAAACTGTAAAACAAACATAAAAAGACAAATGTAAGCATGGCTATTCAAGCAACATACATTCTACATAGCTAATACAAAGGATTGGGCCTAACATGTGCTTGCTTGCTACAGACTGAAACACACATTATACTAGCTGTGCCTAGCATCCCTCTATATAAGCTGAACTAGCAAACCCCTTTACTTACAGGCTTTGGTGTTCATCAGCTTTGCAACCTGTAATAGCTTCTAAGAAGTCCTAAGGATGTGCTCACTTCTGTAGCTGGAGTTGAAAGGAAAGGATATGTGCATGCTCTATAGGAGTACAGGGAAAACCCGCCTCTAGGCTTCAAGAACATGGAGGGTCTTAAAGGAACAGACACTGCCGAGTGCCATGCATATAATATATACTGTGAAGGCAGCACACTCCCCACCTGGCATACTTTTTGTTATGCCACTAACTTTTGGACAGAAGTAAAACTACTTCAGAAATTGGCCTAGCATACACCTTGGGAATGCCTTGTCTAACAATTCTAACTTCTACCTTTCTAACTCTAGCATCACTACTAGGATCAGTTCCCACAATGAGTCCAATGGGCCATTCGTTCCTGTGGGCCTGAGTGTCTTTTAATAAGACAATGTCTCCAACTTGTAAGTTGGGCTTGTCATCTTGCCATTTCTTGCGTGGCTGGAGTGTCACCAGGAATTCCTGTCTCCACCTCTTCCAGAAAATGTCCGCAAGACTTTGAACTTGTCTCCATTGCTTGGTGTACAAGTCCTTGAGGTCAAAGTCTCCTGTGGGAGCTGTCATTGGTTCCATCTTCTGTGTCAGCAGCATTGCGGGTGTCAAGACTGACGGCATCTCCGGATCTGTAGACACTGGAACTAAAGGTCTGGCGTTCATAATGGCCACGACTTCAGCCATTAGTGTAGTCAAAGCTTCATGAGTGAGGCGAGTAGACCCAACCTTCAGGAGCATGGCGTCCAGAATACGACGAGCTACTCCAATCATCCTCTCCCAGGCTCCTCCCATATGAGATGCGTGTGGAGGATTAAAAGTCCAAGTGCATCCTTGATCTTGAAGATAGGAACTTGTTTCGGAGTCTGTAGAAATGATCTTCAATTCCTTGCAGGCCCCAATAAAGTTTGTGCCGCGGTCTGAACGAATCAATTTCGCTGGTCCTCTGATGGAGAAGAATCTTCTCAAGGCATTGATGAAACTTGAAGTGGATAAAGATTCAATCACTTCGATATGAACTGCTCTAGTACTCTGACAAGAGAACAGAACAGCCCAACGTTTACTTTCGGCACTGCCTCCTCTGGTCTTGCGAGAAGAGATGTTCCATGGTCCAAAGACGTCTAGACCTACGTGAGTGAACGGAGGATCTGAAGCAAGTCTGTCTGCAGGTAAGTTTGACATCTTCTGAACTTCAAGTTTCCCTCTAATCTTCTTACAGGTAACGCATTTGCTGATCACGCTGGAGACTAGTCTCTTACCTCCTATGATCCACAATCCTGCTGACCGTACTGCTCCTTCAGTGAAGTGTCGTCCTTGATGTGCCACTTGCTCGTGATAGTGTCTTACCAGAAGAAGAGCGATGTGATGATTCTTGGGTATGATGAAGGGATGTCTCTCTTGGATAGTCATATCTGCTGCCGACAAACGACCTCCTATTCTTAGTACTCCTTCTTCGTCGAGGATAGGGTTTAACTTCTTGAGCGAACTCTGTCGAGAAATCTCTTCCTTTTTCAGAAGGCTTTGAATTTCTTCTTTAAAGACTTCCTGCTGTACGCATTTGATGATCACGACCTTGGCTTGTTCAAGATGGTCGCTGCTACGCTGATCAGTATTAGTAGCTCTGCAGGAGTGTCTGGCTAGACAGATAAGTTTTCCGATTGCACGTGTCAGCGACTTCCAATTGGAAAACCTCTCAAATCTATGGGTGCCCAAACTGTATCTGGTAACTAAAGTCTTACAAACTATAACTTGAGGTCTTACCTCTTTGTCTTGATCTGGTTCTATGAGCTGAAAGGTCTCTACCTGGGTAGTCTCTTTGGATTCTGGCTTACCAAGAAACGATGGACCTACGAACCAGTTTGTTTGCTTGAGTACAGCGGCTGACACCAATCTTGTCCCATGATCTGCTGGGTTCTTGTCGGTGTTGATGTGATGCCACTGATCTGGACTTGTAGATTTTCTGATACGTGTCACTCTGTTGGTCACATATGTGTAAAATCTTTTTGAAGCATTGTGAATATATCCTAACACAATCTTGCTGTCCGTATAAAAGTTCACTGCATGGATCTCAATGTCTAGTTCAGTCGTAATCATGTCTGCTATCTCTACCGCTAAGACAGCAGCACAAAGTTCTAGACGTGGGACAGTGTGAGCAGGTCTGGGAGCTAGTTTAGATTTTCCCATGATGAACCCAACATGGCTTTGTCCCTCAGTGTCTATTACTCTAAGGTAAGTTACAGCTGTGATAGCTATAGTGGAAGCGTCAGAGAATATGCATAATTCTCTTCTCTTTGTAGCAGACAAAGAAACAGGTACGTATGGTCTTGGGATGTTGAGTTGTTCAAGCTCTAACAATGAGTCTTTCCATAACTTCCACTGCATTTGCTTCTCTTCAGGGAGAGGTACGTCCCAGTCAATTTGTTCTTGTTCGGTAGTGATCTGTCTCAAAAGAGCTTTGCCTTGCATGATGATGGGTGCTACGAATCCCAGGGGGTCATAAAGACTGTTGACTGTAGATAGAATACCTCTTTTCGTGAATGGTTTCTCTTCTCTGGAGACCCTGAAGGTGAAACTATCGGTCTTTAGGTCCCAACTAAGCCCAAGACTTCTTTGCAAAGGTGGTGATTCTGTCCCTAGATCTAAGTCTTTAAGATCTTTAGCACGGTCTTCCATTGGAAATGCTTCCATGACTCTGTTGCTGTTGGAAGCTACCTTGTTCAATCTTATGTTGGATTCTGCCAACATTTCTTTTGTACTTTTTAGGATGCTAATAGCTTCTTCGTTACTGGAGAAAGAGGCAAGTCCATCGTCCACGTAGAAGTTCTTCATGACGAACTGTTTGGCTTCTTGGCCATGTCTTTCACCTTGCTGTGCGGCTCGTTTCAGGTTGTAGATAGCTACAGCTGGGGAAGGGCTGTTTCCAAACACATGTACCTTCATCCTGTACTCTATGATGTCTTTGTTAAAGTCATTGTCTGCATACCACAGGAACCTTAAGTAGTCTCTGTGATCTTCTCGAACGAAGAAACAGTAGAACATCTGTTGTACGTCTGCTGTTACTGCTACGAGTTCTTTTCTGAACCTGATGAGTACTCCAAGGAGTGTATTATTCAGGTCAGGTCCGCTGAGAAGGACATCATTTAGTGAGATGCCTTCGTGCTTCGCACTAGAGTCAAATACTACACGTATCTGACCTGGTTTCTGAGGATGATACACCCCAAATATTGGTAAGTACCAGTGTTCTTGGTTTTCTTGTAGTGGTGGCGCCTCTTCTGCCTGCTCGTTGTCAAAAATCTTTTGCATAAAGGCTTGGAAGTGTTTCTTCATATTTGGCTTTCTTTGTAGAGTGCGCTGCAACAAACTGAAGCGTTTCTCTGCTTGTACCCTGTTGTTAGGAAGGCGATGGCGTGGTGACCGGAAGGGTAGAGGGGCTACCCAGCTGCCTGACTTGTCTCTGTAGACTTCTCTGTCCATGATCTCGAGGAAGAAGGTATCTTCTACCGAGGGTGCTGGCTTGTCGTCGTCTCTTGTTCTTTCAAACACCTTACAACCCAGTTCATCTGTATTTCCAGTTGAGGCTAAGTCTTCCATGCACCTCTGGATACTCCGATGATGTGTTGGATTATCTAATTTCTCTTTAATGTGTAAACTGTTGGTACATGGGCAAAGACACGAGGTACGACCATTCTGCAACAGGTGTGTTCTGTAGACATTTACTTTTGCTGGCTTGTGCAGTCCGTCTAGACATACTTCTCCAACGATGACCCATCCGAGATCAAGGCGTTGTGCAAATGGTGCATTGTGTGGCCCATTGTACTGTTCTCTGACTTTGTGCACTCTGAGGATATCTCTCCCAAGTAGAAGGGTGATTGCAGCATCTGGATCTAGTGCTGGTATCTGGTCTGCTATTTGCACCAGATGAGGGTGATGACGAGCAACTTCAGGTGTGGGAATCTCTGACCTGTCGTCTGGTATCTCATCACATTCTATGAGGGTAGAAAGAGTCACCTTTGTCTTTCCATCTAATGACTCGACGATGTAGTTGTTTGCTCTTCTTCCTATTGTCTCTACAACTCCAGAGCAAGTCTTCAAGGTGTATGGGGTTGGAGTTCCTTTGTCACCGAAGAGGTCAAAGAATTCTGTTTTTGCCAGCGATCTGTTACTCTGTTCATCCAAGACTGTGTACATCTTGATTGCCTTTTCTCTGAAACCTGCTGGATACACCTTGACTAAGCATATCTTGGAGCATGATCTTGAGCGGCCCTGTTCTGTACAGATCTCAGTGCACTTTGAGGTTACTGCTGGCGTTGAACTTTCGCCTTGCTCCCCACCATGATCTTCCTGAGTTACCGGAGCTTCTTGTTTCCATGGTGGTGGTCCCGGGTGCAGTGTTGACAAGTGTTTGTCACTGTTACACTCTGTGCATCGTATTGTTTTTGTACAGTCTTTTGCAATATGCTGAATTGAAGCGCAGCATCTGAAACAAATGCGATTGTCTTTAAGATAAGCTCTGCGCTCTTCTAATGTCTTACTTCTGAAATTGCGACATTTTCTTAGTGGATGAGGCTTGTTGTGGATAGGACATATTTTGTCTGGCTCTTCAACTTTCTTACTTGTGTTGTCTTCCTGATTGGCTGCAGATTCAGGTGGAACTTCTGTCTTCCTTACAGAAACTGTTGGTCTGCGTTCTTTGTAAAGCCCTGGAGGTTTCTGCTCTACCTTTGGGAAGCTCGCTGTTCTCTTGTTCAGGAAAGCAAAGCTTGGGTCATTGCGTATTTCAGCTTGGTCTTCTATGAATTCAGCGAAGAAGGCGAACGGTGGAAATGCAACTCGATGATCTTTCTTGTATCTTGAAGCTTGAGCTACCCACCTTTCTTGCAAGTTGTAAGGAAGTTTCTCGATTATGGGCTCAACTCCACGTGCTGTATCCAGATATGAGAGACCTGGCAGATATCCACTAGACTTAGCGACTTCTATTTCTAAGAGTAGGTCTCCCAAACCTCTCAGCTTTTGGTAATCCTTGTTTGTTATTCTTGGATAGTTTTCTATCCTTTTCAGAAGAGCATCTTCAATCACTTCAGGTGATCCATAGCATTGTTCTAACCTCCGCCACACCATTGCAAGTCCTGCATTTGGGTCATGAACATGTACTGATCTGATTCTTTGGGCTTGTTCAGTGGACTCTGGTCCTAGCCATTTGACGAGCTGGTCAAGCCTTCCTTTATCTGTCAGCGTTAAGTCTTGGGTACCGCTCAGGAAAGATGACTTCCAGGCCCAGTAGTTTTCCGGACGGTCATCGAATTTCATGAGACCAGCGCTCACTATCTCACGGGTCATCAGATGATTTACCACTTCTATAGCACTTGTTGCGTCTGGCGAATACTTCTTGGGTGTACACTCAGGGTATGGATGAGGTTGGTAAGGCTGATAAGGCGCTTGACAGAATATACTTTGTTTAGGTGATGGTTCTCGTCTGTTGTAAGTCTTTCTGTTATAGTCCGGACTTGTATTTGCTTGAGGAGAGAGTATGCAAGCATCCGTTTGTCCTCTTGGAGGGTTGGCAGATTGGTCTCTGCGCATGCGACCATTTGACTTCCTACACTGAGGTTCTGATCCAGTCTTGCAATGTTGCGTAATATTGAAGTTGTTTATTGCTGGTGGAATCGATGAAGACCTAGGTGCATCATTGGGCTGCTGGTCAGTGTACATGGTTGCTTGTGACTGTACGTACTCACGGGTGCGTTGGATTGCGCTGTGGGATGACATCTGGTTTTCTATGCCATTGAATTGAGCTTCAGCAGCTCTTCCGAAAACTTCTGCTTCGGCTAAGGCTGCTGCAGCGTTTTTCTGCTGTTTGAGTAAGTGTAAAGATGCTTCCACTTCTGCTTTTCTTGTGAGTGTTTCAGATTCACGTCTTGCTAATTCTCTCATCAATTCAGCTTCCTGCTCTGCATAAGAAGCCATGGCACAAGCTGCTTCTGCTTTTGCTCTTGCCTTAGTCGCTTTGTCGCTAACCGATGACAGACTGGTGATGCTTGAATGTCTAGAACTAGTACGTTTAAATCTTGCTGAATTGGCGCTAGCTGAAGTAAGATTTGTTTGACTGGACGCTCTAGACAGTGTTGCGCATCTAGACTTGGTTCTTGGCAAGCAGTGTGTGTCTTCCTCCTTATAGTAGCATTGAGGGTTAACAGTCAGAGAGTTAGTCTCTGTGTTCTCCATCTTGTTTTAGCTGGCAGCGTGGATAATGACACAGGCAATATCAGTGTTATAGTGAGTGAGAGAAATTAGTTTCACTTTCATTTGTATGTGGCTGAAAGGATTTGTCCTTTTATTGTTGAGGACGATTCAAAGCTGTTTAGTTGCTTCTGACAACGTTTTAAAGCCTTTTTACTGTAATGTCCCAGCTGTGTGTGTGTTGCTGTTTAGAGACACAGCTTAACATCAAGTATAACCGAATCCCAATGAAAGATGCGCTTGTTAATGAACTGATGCAGTCTTTACTGAGATATCATTCACAAGAATGTGTACAATAGCATGTGAAAATGTGTGATATGATTTGATTTGGTAAAACTGTAAAACAAACATAAAAAGACAAATGTAAGCATGGCTATTCAAGCAACATACATTCTACATAGCTAATACAAAGGATTGGGCCTAACATGTGCTTGCTTGCTACAGACTGAAACACACATTATACTAGCTGTGCCTAGCATCCCTCTATATAAGCTGAACTAGCAAACCCCTTTACTTACAGGCTTTGGTGTTCATCAGCTTTGCAACCTGTAATAGCTTCTAAGAAGTCCTAAGGATGTGCTCACTTCTGTAGCTGGAGTTGAAAGGAAGGGATATGTGCATGCTCTATAGGAGTACAGGGAAAACCCGCCTCTAGGCTTCAAGAACATGGAGGGTCTTAAAGGAACAGACACTGCCGAGTGCCATGCATATAATATATACTGTGAAGGCAGCACAGAGGTACTCGTGCCAAGGTGTTGTTGGCCACATTGAGGTGAGGTGCCCAGGTGTTGGCGATATTGCGACATCCAGGTGTTGGTGGTAGCATGGCACTACCCAGGGGTGGTCAGCGACATGGCGCTGCCCAGGGGTTGTCGGCGGAATGGCACTGCTCAGGCTTGCATGAGGGTGCTGAACGCTGCAGGGAAGCTGTGAGTTTGCCGACTGACAAGGCCAGATTTATACTTTTGCCCCCCTTCCTTCTATCTCTCCTCTAATTCCCTGCTCAGCAGTATGTAAGCGTTCGTATGATTATATGCTTGTGTGTATGTATGTACTTTTAATTTTGATCTCTAATCCTGTAGGACCAGAACTACTTTTTTAGAACTCATTCAGGATGGTGGCAAGGACTGCCACTCCTCTAAAAGGAAATCCATGCTTGGATTGCTTTTCAAATGCGTTTCACAGGTGGCCGCAGAGGACGCATGCATTTTTAGCAGCATCTTTAAGCTCGCTACAAGTTACATAGTAGGTGAGGTTGAAAAAGATACAAGTCCATAAAGTCCAACCTACAGTTCCTTGCAAAAGTATAGCCGGTCAAAATCTCCTGCTATTACGAATTGGATGTGGGGATTCCGCAATAGTGTGAACTCAGCGTCTGTGTCTCATTTAGCAGAAGGCGGTTACTGTATTTATTGGCGCATAACACTCAGTTTTTTACCCTGAAATTAGAGGATAAACTGTGCCTGCGTGTTATACGCTGATAAATACGGTATTTATAAATGTAAAAATTCTCTTTTTGCCTCATTTCTCAGCTTAACCACTTAAGGACCGCCTCCTGCACATTTACGTCGGCAGAATGGCACGGGCACGCGCCGACCTGGTCCGAAGCTCCATGACCGCGGGACCCACGGACCTGATCGCCGCCGGAGTCCCGCCATAGGTCTCCGGAGCTGAAGAATGTGGAGAGACGTATGTAAACACAGCTTCCCCATTCTTCACTGTGGCGCCGTCATTGATCGTGTGATCCCTTTTATAGGGAAACACAATCAATGATGTCACACCTACAGCCACACCCCCCTACAGTTAGAAACACAAATGAGGTCACACTTAACCCCTTCAGCGCCCCCTTGTGGTTAACTCCCAAACTGAAATTGTAATTTACACAGTAATCAGTGCATTTTTAATGCATTTTTTGCTGTGAAAATGACAATGGTCCCAAAAATGTGTCAACATTGTCAGAAGTGTCCGCCATAATGTCGCAGTCATGAAAAAATCGATGATCGCCGCCATTAGTAGTAAAAAAAATAAAAAATAAAATGCAATAAAACTATTCCTTATTTTGTAAATGCTATGAATTTTGCACAAACCAACCGATAAACGCTTATTGCGATTTTTATTTTTTTACCAAAAATAGGTAGAAGAATACGTATTGGCCTAAACCAAGAAAAAAAAAATAATTTTATATATTTTTGGGGGATATTTATTATAGCAAAAAGTAAAAAATATAGGGCCAGATTCAGGTAGGTAACTGTCACTTTAAGCCGGCGTTTCTGTTTTCTGTAACCAGAAAACAAGAAACGCCGGGTTGGAGTTCCGATGCGATCGGCGTAATTGAATTTCGCCATCGCATCGCAACTTTAATTTAAAAATGGTGCCGGGGGCGTTCCCGCTGATTAACGCCGAAAAAATATGTTAATCAGCGGGAATCGGCAATTCACGATCGTATTCGGGCGCGACGCAGTGACTTTCCGACGTTTCCGGAAGCGATACGCGGCGTAAAGATAAAGCAGCCCCCTAGTGGAGTATCCTATGTTAAGTATAGCCGTCGTCATCGCGTCGAAAAAAAAACTTTGCGTCGCTTGCGTAAAACGTCCATGAATGGGGATGTGACGTCATTGACGTTCACTGACAGAATTTGGAGCATGCGCACTGGGATGCATTGACAGTCGACGCATGCGCAGTACGTTCGCCGCGGGATCACGCTTAGTTCAAATAATACACGCCCCGTACCCGCCCAATTTGAATTCCGCCAGCTCATTTACGATATGCTGCCGCAACTTTAGGAGCAAGTGCTTCATGAATAACAGCACTTGCTCCTAAAATTTCGCCAGAGTAACGTAAATGAGAAACGTTACTCCAGAGCAAAGATGCTCCCATCTACCTGAATCTGGCCCATAGCATTTTTTTTTTTCAAAATTGTCGCTCTATTTTTGTTTATATCGCAAAAAATAAAAACCGCAGAGGTGATCAAATACCACCAAAAGAAAGCTCTATTTGTGGGGAAAAAAGGACGCCAATTTTGTTAGGGAGCCACGTCGCACGACCGCGCAATTGTCAGTTAAAGCGACGCAGTGCCGAAACGCAAAAACTGTCCGGGTCCTTTAGCTGCCTTAAGGTCCGGGTCTTAAGTGGTTAATTTCTCATTCTGCCCCTCCAGTCTATAGCTGTTCCTATGGCAGGGGTCAATGCGCACCATAAAATAGGTAACTAGAAGACAGAATGAGGAAAATGCAGCCGAAACACAAAAAATTCTAAAAACTACTGAAGGCTAAAAATAAACTGAGAACAAAATGAACAAGTTCCATCCCTAGCTTTCCATTCCATAAAAAATTCTAATGCCACGTACACACGATCGAATTTGCTATCGGAAAAACCTTGGATGTTTTTTTTCGACAGAATTCCGCTCAAGCTTGCCTTGCATACACGACGGTCACACAAAAGTTCTCTGAACTTTCGACCATCTACGACGAGTGGAGAAAATTAAATTCAATGCTTCAGAGCATGCTTCGAATTGTTTCCGAGCATACGTCTGGATTTTGCGCGTCGGAATTGATACAGACGATCGGATTTTCCAATAGGAATTTTTTCCGTCGGAAAATTTGAGAACCAGCTCTCAATCTTCTGTCGGCGGAGACAAGCAAAAGTCCAATGGAGCCTACACACGGTTGGAATTTCCGCTCAAAAGCTCACATCGGACTGTCGGAATTTCCAATCGTGTGTACGAGGCATAACACGTTTTTGGTGAAGGAAAATTAACGTTTCAGTGATACTCCTCAAAAACTCTTCACATAGGGTTATGGATCCAGGCTTGGGTTATAGCCAGGAACCAAGACCATGGCCTGGATTATGATAAACTTGAAATATACAGTACCTGTCACCGAGAATGTGCTTTTAGCACAAAAGCATCATGCTGATTCTCGGCGACAGGGTGCCGACATCTCGCACTCGCTGGAATAGACAAAGCACATTCCAGCGAGCGCGTCATAGAAGCGACGGGGATCCGACTTGGATTCCGGCCAAATCTACATGCGGCGTTTGGTATGTATCATGAGGGGGAACTCCACGCCGGATTTTTGAATAAAAATCCGGCATGGGTTTCCCCTCCAGGGGACATACCAGGTCCTCAGGTCTGCTATGGATTGTAAGGAGACCCCCCCTACGTCGGAAAAACGGCATGGGGGTTCCCTCACAATCCATACCAGATCCGTATCCAAAGCACACCGCCCGGCCGGTCAGGAAAGGAGTGGGGGCGAGCCCCCCCCCTTCCTGAGCCGTACCAGGCAGCATGCCCTGAACATGGGGGGGTCAAGTGCTCTGGGGCAGGGGGGTGCACTGCGGCCCCCCCACCCCATAGCACCCTGTCCCCATGTTGATAAGGACAGGGCCTTTTCCCGACAACCCTGGCCATTGGTTGTCGGGGTCTGCGGGTGGGCGGCTTATCGGAATCTGAGAGCCCCCTTTAATAAGGGGGCCCCCAGATACCAGCCCCCCCACCCTAGGTGAATGAATATGGGGTACATCGTACCCCTACCCATTCACCTGGAGGCAAAGTGTAAACACAAAATAAACAACACAGGGTTTTTAAAGTATTTTATTAGACGGCCCCCCCTCTTCTTTAGCTCTTTTACCAGGGGGCCTTCTTCCGCTCTCCGGGGGTCTTCTTCCGCTCTCCGGGGGTCTTCTCCGCTCTCTGGGGGGGTCTTCTCCACTCTCCGGGGTCTTCTCCCGCTCTCCGCTGTTGACTCGGCGCTCCATGGTGCCTTCTTCTTCAGCACTGGCCGCCGTTATCTTCGTGTTAGCTAAATTACTAGCGGCAGCCAGTCCGCTCTTCTGTCACGCCTTCTTCTCTTCTTCTCTTCTCCAGATGTTGACTCAATGCTTCCTCCCGCTGTTATGCCGGGCGCGCGGCTCCCAGCGACTTATATAGGCCTATCTTGTGACGTCGCAGTCCCATCATGCTCCGGTACCTACCCACGTGGTACCAGATTCTGATAAGCCGCCCGCCCGCAGACCCCGACAACCAACGGGTTGTCGGGAAGAGGCCCTGTCCTTATCAACATGGGGACAGGGTGCTCTGCGCCCCCCTGCCCCAGAGCACCTGACCCCCCATGTTGAGGGCATGCTGCCTGGCTCAGGAGGGGGGGCGCTTGCTTGCCCCCACTCCTTTCCTGACCGGCCGGGGCGACATGCTTTGGATACGGGTCTGGTATGGATTGTGGGGGAACCCCCACGTTGTTTTTTTTGGGCGTAGGGGGGGTTCTCCTTACAATCCATAGCAGACCTAAGGGCCTGGTATGTCCCCTGGGGGGGAACCCATGCCGGATTTTTATTTAAAAATTTGGCGTGGAGTTCCCCCTCATGATACATACTAAACGCCCGGTGTAGATTTGGCATGTAGATTTGTCGCTTCTATGACGGCTTTGTCTCCGTCACGGCAAGCCAGCTCGGCGCTGGCTCCAGCGATGGGGCTCGTAGGTGGTCAATCTCGCTGAGAAAGGGAGCGAGATTGACACAATATCACGGTCAGCTACTGTACTTTATAAAGAGACAAACATATTGTTATTTACGGAAAGAACATGTTGATTTGATCCTTAGGCTAAAATAGGTCCATATTGTCTGAAATAAGAACTCTCAGCGCCCATTAGAAAACGTCAGTTGGGGACAAAACTGTGATTGTGTATGTTGGCTGTTGGACAGATACTCACTTAGATACACATTTCTACAAGTTTTAGAGGGACTGTTCACCCAAAAGTGATATTTTAGTTATAGGTCATGTCACCCCGCAATGATATATATATATCTTAGATATGCCTGCAATTAGATCTCTTGGCCAAAAAAAATCCCAGCCTTTTTTCTTGTCCACTTGGGGGTTTTGGGTGTCCCTGCCCACATTTTGTGTGTTCCAGCACCTTCTGCCGCATTCTCCATAGCATAAAATAAATAAAAAATGGTGGAGGGATGGTGGGAAGTTGGGAACCCCCTTATAATGAGGACACACAGTTGTGTAGAGCTGGTAGATACAGGACCCTCTCAAGGAGCTCAACTTACCATCATTAGCCAAATATTGAAATGCCACATTTGGGTGGACTGGCCCCTTTTAGAACTATACAGTTGATATCTACCTTTTACAGAGTATATGATTAGTTCTAATTTTGATACCCATGAAAGAATTGCAGCACTGATGCCAAACTTCAGTAAAAAAAATATTCAAATTTATTTGAAGCGAATACAGATATGCAAGATACAAAATGATTGTGATATATACATGTGGTCCAATGCCTTTGGACTGTATGGCTTGTTTGGTGCCACCTCTGCTGAGCCACATGCAGAGTTGGGTGCCAACGTCATTGGGTAAGGCTTTAAGTGCCGCTAGTCCTTGGAACAAAACTGAACAGCCCAGAACCAGCCTTGTCTCAACCCCTGACCAATCAGTAACCATTAGATCTGTACCCTGGATACGCGCCACCTGGAGATAAATGCTGCCCATACATGCCAACTTCAGATAAATGCTGCCCATACATGTTTTGAGGTGACATGTAGCCCCCGTGTGGGGGACACATGGGGACGTCAAAGACCGTTGTATTGGGAGGGAAATCTGTCAGGGAACTCCGGGCTTCAGAGGGTCTAGACACGGGAGACATTTGAGGTCTCAGATCCGCATAGGAGGAGCTTGAGTAGGGAGAAGACATGTAGTTACACAGAGAGAGTGAGGGGAAGTTGGAATAAAGCAGGAGAGGGTGTATGCTGGGAGGGGCCACCGCATTAGGGGCCACGCATTTTGTGTAAGATGTTGGAAGGTTCCACAAGATCATTGGGAACATTGAGGCGGGATGTACACTTGGGGACTGGGCTGTTACTGGGGACTGAGCTTCTGCTTCTCCTCTGACTTCAGTATTTTCATTTGAAAGATGAGGGTTATGAAAATCTAAAGGTCTGTAGGGCTGTCCATGCAGGATATAAGAAGCCAGGTCATGAGGGTAGGCTTCCTGCCGGGTGACCGCTGTATTCTGCAGCTTCATGGCTTCGGCGGGAATCCGGCTCACATCCACCGTCCAATAGTTGCCTTTAGCCTGCGGCTTGAGTGGATCTTTCAGAACCTACAAAAAAAGGAGAAGTCGTTAGAGGTGTAAGCCGAAACAGAAGATTCACACAAATCTATCAGAGGTCAGGGAAACAAAACAATGTGACCAATTTATAATGATCAGGAAATTAATTTTCCCAGATTTGTCCCTATTTTTCGAAATTGATATATTTTATTTGGTTAAGATATGTCGAAAATTAGCAAATAATAAAAGTCTAACAGCGATGAAAAATGGTTTAACGAAAGTAAAACTCCAACCAGAACTCTGTCTTTGCTTTATATAGAGTAGGGAATGGTTGGGTCCCCTATCGAGTGTGAGCTAAGATTTTAGCTGGAGTTGTTTTTTTATTGAAATTGTATATAATTCTATGTAAATAAATACAACAAATGTGGGGCTTCTGGTGATCTGAAAATTCAAGGCTTATAGTGGGGCATGGGTCTCTGCGGGAGGGGCAATTCCCTGCACTAGGTGATAGGACAGTGCCCTGTGCTTGGGAAGTAGACAGTATCCTGTGCTGAAAGGAGGGCACCAAACTTTAGCATTAGGGGTGGTGGCAATGACCTGTGCTTGAGGGGACAATACCTTGGAGTGGCCATATGGAAGAATATAATGATGCGATATGTAGAATCAAGCTGGGATAATGGAAGGATGAGGGAGGGTGGGGTAAAGACAGAGATGTGGACAACTACACATACAGAGTGGATATCATAGTTGCTCTGTTTTTGTGTTTCTGGCATTAAGAATTTTCTTTGAAAACACTGATTGCAAATGAAGTTCCCTAAATTATGGGGATACAAAATAGGTTTGGAAATGCTCGAGAAGGTTTTGGATGGAGCTGGATGTCACTGTAGAGAATTGTGATTCTAGAGGGGGCTAGAGTGGACTTGATGGCCTGACAAGGTTTCTGGAGAAAACTGGGAGTAGATGGCAAGGCTGAGGGTTTCTCTAGGAGGCCTGGGGGCTTTTTAGGGACACTGTTGGAGGTTGATGGCACTGCACTATTGGGGAAGGGGGGCACTCGCGAAGTCTGTGGGGACTGCGAGAGATTGAGGGGCACTGTGGGCTACTGTGGGAGGATGGGTGGCACTCTGGTAGGTTAAGGGATCTGTAGTTTGCTTGGTGTTTACAGTAGGAGATTGGAGGGCACTGTGGGACACTGTTGAAGGTTGGTGGCACTGCACTATTGGGGGCAGGAGGGCTGTTTGGGGGGACTGTGAGAGATTGAGAGGCGCTGTGGACCACTGTGGGAGGATGGGTGGCACTCTGAGAGGTTAAGGGATATGTAGCTAGCTTGGGGTTTACTGTAGGAGATTGGAGGACACTGTGGAACACTGTTGAAGGTTGGTGGCACTGCACTATTGGGGGCAGGAGGGCTCTCAAGGGGTCTTTGAGAAGTTGAGGGGCACTGTAGACCACTGTGGGAGGAAGGAGAGTAAGGGACCTATAGCTGACTGGAAGCCCGGTAAGAGGGAGGCCACAGCAACAGCCTGGTGTTGAGAACCACTGGCCTACAGAATTCTCATGAATTCCTATATTTATATTTTATGTATGCATAAATCACACTGGATAGAAAAATGCAGACTTGGCCACTGATAATCTCTGCATGTGCCCAGCTCAGATAATACTACAGCGTACTGGAAAATGTTTATCACCACGGCTCCAAATTAAAGCTCAGTACACTCTCCTATTATTACATTATATTGTGTTATAAGGGCTATCCTGCAGGTTTAAAACCTTAAGAGCCCATCATCACCACTGCCACCATCACATCCCAGGAGCACCAAGTCCTTACCTTCCGGAAACAATCATTGGAGGAGAGGTTGTGCCGAACAGAGTCCTTCCATCCCTGATAATCCCCCTTGAAGAAAGGGAAGAGGGTGCTGATGTCATGGAGGATCTGCCAGGAAAAAATATATAGTTGTGAGTGAATGAGCATGACCATAAGCCTTAATACATAATACCCCTTACATTATATGAGTAATACATTGCTCCATTTTCAGCTTTGACCCTCACCAGGTGACCTCACTTTAGACCTCCTGAATATTCCAGGAGCCCATCTGTCCTACAATACTTCCTAAATGAAGCATGTAGAAAGTGAAGTCAGGGTATAGACCAGGGTTTCTCAACCAGGGTTCCGTGGAACCCAGGGGTTCCTCCAATGGTTATTAGGGGTTCCTTGAGCAATGACCAATTTTTGCCTCTCAAAGTTCCAGGGACACCAATGATCTTTTTCGCTATCTGTACGGGGGGGATTCTTCCCCAAGACCACAGATGTAAGGAGCACTCTTCCACTGACCATTGCACCAATGTATCATGAGTTGTAGATATAGCCATTTTTAACAGAGGTTCCCCTGAGACCGAAAGGTTATTTCAAGGGTTCCTTTGTGTTGAAAAGGTTGAGAAAGTCTGATATAGACAGAACACTTTGTGCATGCTTGTATTGAAATTTGTTTTATGATTTTTTTTTTTATGAATATGATTTAGTTTTTTTTTTCTTTATATTTTCTTCCTATAAAGATATAACTCAACTGTTGTGAATAATATACCTAATGGCAGCTTAAGGCTTATTGTGCCATACAAAGGCAACAAAAATCTGACCCACGTCATCAAAAAAAAAAATTTGGCTATAGATACTATTTTATATACATAAAAATTTGAGGTGGAAAATAAAAAAAAAAAAAAAAATCTGGAATTCAGCATGTGGTCATCTGAATTGTATGTTGCAGATATAACAGAGCCAGTCAGAACTTAAATTATATTAAAACATGACATTAAAAAAAAAATACACACCCTTAGCTGCACTAAAGCCCCAAGAAGCCCCATAATGGAAGGTGGGTTACCTGGGACAGTTTGAGTTTCCTCTCGGGGGAAGTCTGGATGACCAAGGCGATCATGGCCAAGTAGGTGTAGGGCGGTTTGGCGTAGCGTTGATAATTCTTCTTCTTGCACTTCTTGCTGAGCTCATCGGTGGTATCGGGCTCTCTGGGGCCTCCGTTGGCCTCCCCCGGACAGTTCTCTGTGTCGGCCAGGATCCTCTCTATGCTGTGTGGCTCGGGGACTGGCTTGTAGAGGGGGTCCCAGAAATGTCGTGGGTAATCCATGGCTTGTCAGGTGTGTTGTGAGTGTGTGTGGGGGCAGCCAGGTATTCATAGTGCTGGGACCCCCACCCTGGGCTTTATAATGTAAATGCCCCTGTGACCATCAGGGGCGACGCCTCCCTTACTGCAGAGGGCCCCTCTCCATCCATTCAATTACGTTTATAAAAAGTTTCATGGCTGAGATGTTGGGGGGGATTGTTATGTATATGTTGTGTAGACTATATACTGATGGTGTGTATATAATTTACATGTACTTACTTTTGTATATAGAATGTGTGTATACTTGTTGATATAGAGTTTTACTTTTTTGTATATCACATGCATCATTTTAGATTTTTTTAATAAGTGAAAAAACAAATATTTGTTGGAAATGTAAAATTTTCTGCGTTTTGTATAAAATTATAGACACAATTATCAAGCTCAGAATTACTTTTTGTGACATAAATAGCCTATTTTAATGTTGCCTTTTAAAAAAATAAAAAAATTAAAAAGCTTTTTTATCCATCAAAGTCAATCAACGCCTTCAACCCTGAATTACCAAAATGCTAGATTGAGTGAATTAAACAAATACAATTCTATAAAAAAAAAAATATATATAAAACTATTTTGACAGTGAAAATTCTGAAGTTGAATATTTGAACCAATGAAGCCTTGAATGTACATCAAGGCTTCATTGTTTCAAATATTCAACTTTAGAATTTCCAAATAGTTTTATATTATTATTTTTTTTGTAATTTTATTTGTCTAATTCACTCATTTTGAATTTTGGTAATTCGTTTTATTTTATTAAACTTGGAAAGATACATTTTTGGGGGGAATCTTATAACTTGACTGTATAACTAAAGGCAAAACTTTAGTTTTTTCGTTTTGGACAGAGTGGAAAGGAATTAAAGGCCCTTTCAATTTTGATTGCGATCTGTTCCCCTTGTTAAAGCGGAGGTTCCCCCAAAAGTGAACCTTCGCTTTTCGGAACCCTCCCCCCCTCCTGTGTCACATTTGACACCTTTCAGGGGGGAGGGGGTGCAGATACCTGTATAAAACAGGTATTTGCACCACTACCTGGTATAGGCTCCTGCGGAAGTCGGGCCCCTCCGCGTCACCCGAAACACTCGGCTCCCAGAACACAACGGGGACCAGTGGGAACGGCGCAGCATGACTCGCGCATGCGCAGTAGGGAACCCGGGCAGTGAAGCCGCAGTGCTTCACTTCCCGATTCCCTCACCGAGGATGGCGGCGGGGGGAAGCCGAAAGACGAGCTACCGCTGGGCTTCAGGTGCCGACGTCGAGGGCGACTTGGACAGGTAAGGGTCCTTTCACACTAGCGGACGAACGGTCCGCTAATTACAAGTCCCTATGGGAGCGGATCCATTAGCGGATGATGCATCCGCTAACGTCCGCCAGATCCGCATCCGTTTTTTCGGACGGAAGAATGTCCTATTTTTCTTCTGTCCAGCCAAACGGATCGGATGCAAACGGACAGACGGTCCGTTTCCATCCGATTCCCCATAGGGGAGAGCAGAGGAGAGACAGGGCGGTCCCTGCACAGTGTGCGGGGACCGCCCTGTCCGCCTGACAGCTCAGCGGGGATCCCCCGCTGAGCCGACGGACACACGGAGCGGACCGAAAAATGGTCCGCTCCGTGTGAAAGGACCCTCAGGCCTCGTACACACGAGGGGATATGTCCGCTGAAAAACGGTCCGATGGACCGTTTCAGCAGACATCTCCGCTCGTGTGTATGGGCTAGCGGACAGATTTCTCCACCCGACAGATTTCAAAGCATGCTTTGAAATCTATCCGGTGGGAATTTGTCCGCCCGACATGTCTGCTGGTTAGTACACTTACCAGCAGACATGTCGACCCCCACCGCCGACGCGCCGCCGCCGAATGGATTCGGCGCATGCGCGGAAGTGTTTAACTTCCTGGTGCGGTGACGTGGCGGTGACGTGGCGGCGTCAACGTCACCGCCGCATCACCGCCACGTCACCGCGCCATCCCGCGGCGGGGAATTTGATCCGATGGCGTGTACACGCCATCGGATCAAACTCCCGATCGGACATATCCTGATTGTGTGTACGAGGCCTCAGTGTCCATTTTTAAAAGTCAGCAGCTGCTGTATTTGTAGCTGCTGGCTTTTAAAAAAAAATTGCATTCATCTCCTCTATTTGTCCTGTTTACCATTATCATTTAAAGGGGGGGGGGGAGATTTTTGGGTTGTCCCCAGAAAATTAATAGATGGGAAATCTAGTTCTGGTGAGCTGGGGGGGGGGGTCCCCAAAAAATTCCTTTAATTTGCAGAGAAATTCTCTCACTTCCTGTTTGGCTATGGGACAGGAAATGAAGGGAAATCTCCGCAATGGGACAGAGATGGCGAAAAAATTATCTGACACGTTGTAACCCTCCCATACTCTATCCGAAATGAAAAAAAAAAAGAAAAGTTTTGCCCATAGTTCTACTTAAGGAGCACATTTATTAAATTAGAATTGCCTTTTTTTACATAAATTAGCATTTTTTTTTGTCTGTTTGTTTGATTTATTAATTGAAGTCAACGTTTTGAATTTGCTGTTGGTGTTTTCTGGTGTTCCAGATGGTTTTAAGCCTTTTTGTCTAGGTGGTGGCCATTTTCTATAAGTTCCCTGTATTTAATAAACTTATAGAGGCAAATTGATGATGAATATATATAATAAAACCAATATAAATATTTAAAACAATGTATTAAATTATATTATATAGTTCTAATGCCGCGTACACACGACCGTTATTCATGTCATGGAAGAAAAACTACGTTTTTCTCAACATGATTCTTGTCAAGCCAGCCTTGCCTACACGCGATCGTGATAAAAACTGTTCGAGCAAAGCGTGGTGACGTACAACGCGTACGGCGGCACTATAAAGGGGAAGTTCCATTCGAATGGCGCCACCCTTTGGGCTGATTATGCAAATTTCCCTTCTTATAACTTGCAGTCAGTCACGTTAGCGCGGCATATACAAACACTATCCTCTACTAATCTGAAGTTCTAGTCAGTGAGCGGAGCCGACGGAGAGCTGAGAGCGGGGCCGACGAAGAGCTGAGAATTCCCGGCTGACAGTGGAGAGAGAGAGAGAGAGAATGAAGAGCTGGAATGGAGATCGGGGGATGGTGTGCTGGCAGATCGCCCATCTCACTACAAGGCTGCAAGTTCCCTCTAATCATCCTCTGTGCAGAGCAGCATGTACAGTAAGTACAGAGGAGGAGGGGAGGAGGAGGGGGGTGCTGTGATCCGGGGACACAGGGTACGGGCATGTAGTGGAATCTGATGTACTGTCACCTATGACAAGTCATTGTCACTGCAGGCAGGGACTGGGCTGTATGGAGGAGAAATATAGACTATCTCCTGTAGCATGTCCATAGTCTCTGACCATCTCCTGTAGCATGTCCGCAGTCTCTGACCATCTCATGTAGCATGTCCGCAGTCTCTGACCATCTCCTGCAGCATGTCCGCAGTCTCTGACCATCTCCTGTAGCATGTCCGCAGTCTCTGACCATCTCCTGTAGCATGTCCGCAGTCTCTGACCATCTCCTGTAGCATGTCCGCAGTCTCTGACCATCTCCTGTAGCATGTCCGCAGTCTCTGACCATCTCCTGTAGCATGTCCGCAGTCTCTGACCATCTCCTGTAGCATGTCCGCAGTCTCTGACCATCTCCTGTAGCATGTCCGCAGTCTCTGACCATCTCCTGTAGCATGTCCGCAGTCTCTGACCATCTCCTGTAGCATGTCCGCAGTCTCTGACCATCTCCTGTAGCATGTCCACAGTCTCTGACCATCTCCTGTAGCATGTCCGCAGTCTCTGACCATCTCCTGTAGCATGTCCGCAGTCTCTTACCATCTCCTGTAGCATGTCCGCAGTCTCTGACCATCTCCTGTAGCATGTCCGCAGTCTCTGACCATCTCCTGTAGCATGTCCGCAGTCTCTTACCATCTCCTGTAGCATGTCCGCAGTCTCTGACCATCTCCTGTAGCATGTCTGCAGTCTCTGACCATCTCCTGTAGCATGTCCACAGTCTCTGACCATCTCCTGTAGCATGTCCGCAGTCTCTGACTATCTCCTGTAGCATGTCCGCAGTCTCTGACTATCTCCTGTAGCATGTCCGCAGTCTCTGACCATCTCCTGTAGCATGTCTGCTGTGTTTAGACTTTGCTACATGCAGGAAGTGTTATTGTATGTTGTGTTTTTAGGAACAGATAGAAAAAAAATGGAGTACTTTTTTTTTGATGAAAGCCATGCGCACTTGCGCTGCAATCGTGATGTATCGCGGAATCGAATCGAATCGTGGCCTTGATAATCGTAATCGCATAGAATGGTGAGACCGGTGAAGATGCGCAGCCCTACCACACACGACCATTTTTCACGACCAATTAAAAAAATTGCATTTTTTTCATCATGAAAAACGGTTGTGTGTACGCGGCATTACTCGTTATTTCTACCCTCCGCCCCTCTCCCCTCCTTCCATGTAGTTTCCAGCTTTCAACCCTTCTCTCTTCCCCTGTCCCTTTATTGACACATCTAAACTCACATAACTATCCATATGTAGGGGTTTTTGTCCCTGCTTCCTCTGGTCGGACTGGAGAGGTCACCCCCACGGGCTCCCCAGGTTTTTTTTTGTTCCCCCTGGACCGATAAATCAACTGCACAGCTTGAAGGTATAAACTAAATATATCTTACTTTTTGCAAAAATGAAGCATCTTTATACATCATTTTCTTTTTATTTATTTAAATTGTCTTGAGATTATGATACACAGCTAGACATCATACAAAAAGATTTGTAGTTGTGCATGTTGTGCTTTTTAAGAATTAAAATGTTTTAATTATGAATTAATGTGTTTGTAAGGGGGCAACTCCAAATGCCCCGTACTAACTTCACCTATTTCATACTGTAATTAACACTTCTTTGGATGTTACATATACAATCATTGCATAAACAATAATTGATATTACCGTATATACTCGAGTATAAGCCGAGGGTGAGAATGCAGCAGCTACTGTAAGCGGTAAAGATTGTCAACAATGCCCATTTGCACGCCTCAGGCCCCATACACACGATCGGATATATCCGATGAAAACGGTCCGCGGACCATTTCCATCGGATATGTCCGATCGGGAGTTTGATCCGATGGCGTGTACACACCATCGGATCAAATTCCCCGCCGCCGGACGGCGCGGTGACGTAGTGGTGACGCGGCGGTGACGTTGACGCCGCCGCGTCACCGCCACGTCACCGCACCAGGAAGTAAAACACTTCCGCACATGCGCCGAATCCATTCGGCAGCGGCGCGGCGGTGGTGGGAGCCGACATGTCTGCTGGTAAGTGTACTAACCAGCAGACATGTCAGGCGGACAGATTCCCACCGGATAGATTTCAAAGCTTGCTTTGAAATCTGTCGGGTGGAGAAATCTGTCCGCTAGCCCATACACACGAGCGGAGATGTCTGCTGAAACGGTCCATCGGACCGTTTTCAGCGGACATATCCCCTCGTGTGTACGCGGCCTCACTGTGCCCATTGCAACCTCACTGTACCAACCTCACGGTGCCCATTGCAAACTCACTGTGCCCATCGTCAGTGTACCTGAAATTGACAGGCTGCGGGCGTCCATTCATTGTTTAAAAGTCGCGGTCTCCTCCTGGTCCCTTCCGTGATAGGCGTTTCTCAGCAGACACAGTTCTGCCTATCACGGACGTTCTCTCATTCTCGGACTCAGTTTTCCAGCAGACACTGTTCAGTGTTCCGCCAATCACAGACGTCCTCTTGTCCGAGGATGAAAAGGCGATCCGTGATTGGCAGAACACTGAACACGGTGTCTGCTGGGAAACCCGAGGATGAGAGACCGTTCGTGATAGGCGTTTCTCAGCAGACACAGTTCCGCCTGTCACGGAAGAGACCAGGAGGAGACCGCAAGTTTTAAACAATTGAAGGCCCGCAGCCTCTCAATAACTTCAGCTACACTGACTTGAGTATAAACCGAGGGGGGTAATTTTAGCCTTAAAAAAAAGGGCTGAAAAACCCGGCTTATACTCGAGTATATCCACTTCAATACCAGGCTTTTATACCACCACCATACCGGGCCCATTCTGGCACTTCTCTCCTACATGTAATAATCATCATTCTTTTGCTAGAAAATTATGCAGTACCCCCAAACATTATATATGTTTTTTTAGCACACACCCTAGGGAATAAAACGACGGTCATTGCAACGTTTTATCTCGCACGGTATTTACGCAATCATTTTTCAAACGCCTTTTTTTTGTAAAAAAAATTGTTTCATGAATTAAATAACAAAACAGTAAAGTAACCCATTTTTTTTGTATTATGTGAAAGATTATGTTACGCCGATTAAAAAGATACCCAACATGTCACGCTTTATTTATGCGCACACTCATGGAATGGCGCCAAACTTTGGTACTTAAAAATCTCCATAGGCAACGCTTTTTTTTTTTTTTTTTTTTTACAGGTTACCAGTTTAGATTTACAGAGGAGATCTAGTGCTAGATTTGTTGCTGGCACTCTAACGCACGTGGCGATACCTCACTTATGTGGTTTAAACAGCGTTTACATATGTCGGCGGGACTTACGCGTGCGTTCGCTTCTGCACGCGAGCCATCGGGGACAGGGGCGTTTTAATTTTTTTTTTATCTTTTATTTATTTTTTTGACTTATTTTTTATTTATTTTTACACTTTAAAAAAAAAAAAAAAATTCCACTTCTATTCCTATTACAAGGAATGTAAACATCCCTTGTAATAGGAAATGTGTGTGACAGGTCCTCTTTAAGGAGAGATGCGGGGTCAATAAGACCTCACATCTCTCCTCCAGGCTGGAAACCATGAGATCGGTGAAAAAAAATTCACTGATCTCATGAATTGTTGCTTACAGCCGCAATCGCGGCTTTGTTTACTTACGGGGACCCAGGTGTGACGTCATCACATCGTGCCCGGGTCCTCTGACGGTCATAGAGATGACTGGTGACCATCTGGTCACCAGTCATCTCTATGCTTCCTGCCGACGCCGGACGATTCGTTCTCCGGGCCCCCGAGGGCACGGGAGAGCCCGGAGAAGCACCGGATGGCGCGGGAGGGGGGGGTGTCCCTTCACGTGGCCTGTAAGAACGATCAAGCGGTGGAACCGCCGATATGATCGTTCTTATGTTGTGCAGAATCGCCGGCTGAAGAAGAGGATATCTGGATGATGCCTCTGGCTGCACCCATCATTCAGATATTCACCCACAAAGCCCAGGCCGTCAATCGACGGCCACTTAGGATGGGAGATCCCATCTCAGGCCGTCAATTGTCAATGGCCAGGTATTGAAGTGGATATACTGTACATTTTTTTCAGAATGTGATTTTAATGCTATACTTTGTGTTGTTTCTTTTGTGTGCTATTTTAAAGGCCCCGATGAAACGGGGTCACCTGCAAAAAACGTGTAGGCCATATTTATGACACATGCGTTGTTTTAAAGCTATGGTAAAGTTTATAAGCCCCATCATGCGTCTGCCTATGGGAGGCATTCTTGTAATGTCAGCCTTGCAATGCCTCATTGGACTCGTAGTTCTACAACAGCTGGAGAGCCACCCGTTTGAGACCCCTATTCTAAAGGATTTTGTACAATCAGATTGTAACAAATGTGTTTATTCTTAGGCCCCATTCACACCTGAGCGTAGCGTTTTTGAGCGTTTTTTCCGGCGTTGTGTCGCACGTATTTGCTCGTTTGCATACAGCGTTGTCCGACGTTTTTTGAACTTCGTCGTTTTTTTACTTTAGCCGATAGGAAAAATGATCATCTCTTTCATCATTTGTTGCTATGTTTGTAGATTATTTTTATCTTCTTCCTGGGTTAATATTCTATTTCACAGAATGGATTAAAGTGACAAAACGCCCGTAGAAGCGCTCGTTGTCGCGCTAGACGCTTGAATCGAGTGTTTCCATTAGTTTCTATGGGAATCCAAATGTTCAAAAATGCCCAAATCGGCCAAATTCAAGCGACAAAAAGGGGTCCAGAACTTGTTTGAGCTTCAGGCGTTCGGCTTCAGGTGTTTTGGAGTGGAGATGTGAACCATCTCAATAGAGAATAATCAATTTTTTCCCCTCTAGCGTTTTATAGCTTAAGGCTCAGAACGCTCAGGTGTGAATGGGCCCTTAATGTGAGTATTCTCAGTTCACCATTACACGAGAACGTGGAATATCGATGGTTAATGTGATGACCCTGACACTATTACTGTTGGGGGTTATCAGTTCCATGACACAAATGAAAGTGACTTTCCATTCCATGCCCCCAAGGAGTCTCACTTCTCAGTCAGAATCCTGTTTATAGTGATTAGCACATGATAGAAGCCTAAAGTAACCCATCAGGTCCCCCATTGTTCTCCTGATCAACCCTTCATCCCCGATGTGACTCCAACTTTCATCTACATCTCAACAGACCCAACAATGGAGGTTTGGAGGTTTGTTTATAAACAGAGCATGTTATGCAGAATGTATATATCTCAGTGTACAATTGTCACAACCTCCCATTGTCAGGAGACACAAGCCAAGGAATTCCGAATACAACCAAAACACCCGCAGGAATCTTTATAAAGATGAAAATTGTTATATTGTTACAAATCTCATATATAAAATAAGTGCATTCCTCTTGTTATAACCTATAAAGTATCACCAATATATATTCTATGTGTGAGGAAAACTCAATGGGGTAGATTCACATAGATCAGTGAATCTTTAGATCCGCGTAATCTATCTTATTTTCGATCCGCCAGTTCCAGTGCCAGTTTTTCAGGCAAGTGCTGTATTCACAAAGCACTTGCCTCTAAAGTAGCGCCGGCGGCTCGTAAATCCCCCGGCGGAATTCAAATTCCGCAGGTAGGGGGAGTGTAATATTTAAATCAGGCGCGTCCCCGCGCCAATTTAACTGCGCATGCGCCGTGCGGCTAAATTTCCCAGCGTGCATTGCTCCAAATGACGTCGCAAGGACGTCATTGGTTTTGACGTGAACGCAAATTACGTATGGCCGTATTCGCTAACGACTTACGTAAACGACGTAAGAAATTCAAAACTCGACGCGGGAACGACGGCCATACTTAACATAGGATACGCCGCACTTACCCCTCATATAGCAGGGGTAACTATCCGCCGGAAAAGGCCGAAAGCAAACGACGTAAAAAAAAAAAACGACGGCTGGGCGTTCGTTTCTGAATCGGCGGTTCTCCTCATTTGCATATTCGTCGCGTATACAAACGGAAGCGCCACCTAGCAGCCAGCGGGAGATTGCAGCCTAAGATCCGACGGTGTAAGTCACTTACACCAGTCGGATTTAAGGGAGATCTATGCGGAACCTGATTCGAGGAATCAGCCGCATAGATCCGAGCGTCGGATCTCAGAGATACGACGGCGTATCAGTAGATACACCGTCGTATCTCTATATGAATTTACCCCAATGCGTGTTATTAAACAATATACAACATAGAGAAGAACATTAGTGCAGCTCATCATCCAAATGAAATTAAATCACTAATAAGTTATCAATGTCCCAATTATATAAAGGGGTCTTCAAACTTTTTAGCGTGAGGGTCACTTTATAAGTGAATGAATGCTTTACTCAAGCTCTTTTGTAATTAATAGAATAGGATTCAGAACTGAGAAAGAACCTCAGTTCAGTTCAATAAAGCAATGAAACCCCAAATAAATTTGAACCAATAATAAAGGTCAAAGACAAATACATTTAGGGCTAGATTCAGGAAAGAGATACGACGGCGTATCTCTGCGTCTGAGCCCTCCTATCTATGCGCCTGATTCATAGAATCAGTTACTCATAGATTTCCATTAGATCCAACTGGCATAAGTCTCTTACGTTGTCGTATCTAACTTGCATATTTACGCTGGACGCTAGGTGGCGTTCCCGTCTAAAATACGTCGTTTGCGTAAGCGTAGGTCCGGCGTAATGTTACCCCTGCTGTATGAGGCGCAGCCAATGTTAAGTATGGACAGCGTGGCGGCGTATTTTTTCCCGTCGTTTACGTAAAACGTTCGCGAATAGGGCTTTGCGTAAGTGACGTTCACGTCGTTTTCATTGAGTATTTGCGTCGTGATTTGGAGCATGCGCACTGGGATAAATTCACGCCGGCACAGTACGTTCGGCACGGGATCGCGCGAAATTTAAATAATACACGCCCCCTACCCGCCCAATTTGGCTTACGACGGGCCATTTACGCCACGCCGCCGCAACTTTACAGGCAAGTGCTATGTGAACACAGCACTTGCCTGTAAAACTTGCGGAGGCGTATCGTAAATACGAAACGCTACGCCCGCACAAACTTACGCACATCTACCTGAATCTAGCCCTTAGTCTGCACTTTTCGCATCAGAGCCCCAGCAAAGTTATCCCTTGCATCAAGCCTCGATCAGAGCCCCCTCTTATATCACAGTTTCCATCAGCGTACCCCCCCTTACAACAGGGTCCCCATCATAGCCACCTGTATTATTTAGGTCCCCATCAGTGTTCACTCTCAAGTCAATGTCTTAGTCGGGGTACCCATAAAAGCCCTCTCTTACTCCAGGGTCCCCATCAGAGCCCTGTATTATACCAGGGTCCCCATCAGTGTCCCCTTTAGATCAAAGTCTCTATCAGAGTCACCCTTAACATTAGGGTCTCCATCAGGGTTCCTTTTTACATTATTGGTCCCCATCATTGTCCCCCATTACATCAGGGTTCCCATCAGAGCCTCCTCCTATATCAGGATACCCATCAGAATCCCCTCTCACATCAGGGTCCACATCAGAGCACCCTCTTTCTTCAAAGTCTCCATCAGAGCCCCCTATTACATCAAGGTCCCCACCAGGGCCCCCTATTACATCAAAACTCCTATCAGAATCCTTCTTATATCAGAGTTCCCATCATAATGCCTCCTCACAGCACAGTGCCCCCTCACATCTGGGACCCCATCATATCCTTCTTTTACAACAGGGTCACCACCAGAGTCCCCTTTACATTAAAGTCTCTATCAGAGTCATTCCTTACATCAGGGTGCCCATCAATGTCTCCCATTACATCAGAGTTGCCATCAGAGCCGCCTCCTATATCAGGGTCCCCTCTCACATCAGGTTCCACATCAGAGCACCCTCTTACATCAAAGTCTCCGTCAGAGCCCCCTATTACATTTGGGTCCCCATCAGAGCCCCCTATTACATTAGAGCTCCCATCAGAGTCCTCTTTACATCAGAGTGCCCATCATAATGCCTCCTTACAGCACAGTCCCCCCTTACATCAGGAACCCCATCAGAGCAGAGACTGTGCACATCAGTTGTGGGTCAGATATTGTCTTTTAGCCAGCTGCATGTGGCCCACAGGCCATAGTTTTGAGACCCCTGAGAAACCCCAAGAAACAATGCAATATGTATGTAGCGCTACCCCATTCAGGAGCCGCTGATTAGATTGGGATCGGCGGATTAAGTTACCTCTGTGTGGTATTTAGGGGTAGATGTAGGGCCAGATTCAGAAAGATCCGTGGATCTTTATGCTGGTGCAACGTATCCCCGATACGTTACGCCGCTGTAAATATTTGCGCAAGTTCTTTATTCAGAAAGAACTTTCGCCATTATTTACAGCGGCGTAACGTATGTGTGGCGGCGTAAGGCCGCGCAATTCAAATGTCTGAAGTGGGGGCGTGATTCATGTAAATGAATCATGACCCCACATAATTCACTTTTTTTTTGGACGGCGAATGCGCCGTCCATGGACGTTCCCAGTGTGCATGCGTGAGATCACGTCGCTTTTCCTCAATGAAAACTCAACTCAAACGACGTAACCGACGTACAATTCGACGCTGTCCCGACGTCCATACTTAACATTGGCTATGCCTCCTATAGCAGGGGTAACCTTACGCCGCTTGAACGCTTACGCAAACGATGTAAACTACGACGCGCCGCCGCAAGTACGTTCAGGAATCGCCGTAAATAGCTAATTTGCATATATTACGCAAATACCGCCGTAAGCGCCACCTAGCTGCCAGCGTAATAATGCAACTAAGATACGATGGTGTAACAGACTTACGCCGCTCGTATCTTAGAAGAAAGCCGGCGTATCTTCTTTTCAGAATCTTCTTTAGCTTTTTTAGCACCTGCCTCCTGGGCCGGGCCTTTTGGCCAGGACCAGAGGAATTTTTTATTCCTGGCCGGAGGGCCTGGTCATTGTTAAACACAATGACCACTTCTTTCACTCTCCTCTCCACTATCCCTTTCCCCCACTTTATTTAATTTATTTTATGTTTGTCACGTTTTTGTCTTTTTTTGTTTGTGCACGTTTTGTTCACTGTGTGACTAGTAGGGTGCCGGTCCTCGGGCCAGCCCTGAACGTCTTGGGAGTGGGTGGACATGGCCTTCTGGCTTAGTTCGCCCGCTCTCATGGGGTCTCCCTTCGGGGGAGTCCCACCTAGTACTTGGAGGGTTCTGTTTCGGCAGACCCTCCAAGGAAATTGGGTCCGTGTCGGCTTCGGTTGCTCGGGCCACAGTACCTCAGTCCCCGTCTGGAGCCTAACGCCCCGGGGGATCAGGGTTTGGGTCCCTTCTGCACAGGAGGACCACTTGACGTTGCACCCGTCTGCACGTTTTTGTGAACACTCTTTATGTGTGTGCACATTTTTTCTGCACCGGGTGGAGTTTTTTGGGTGTGTTCACACGCCATAGGCTTTTCAAAAAAAATAAAAAAATCTTCTTTTCAGAATAGCAAAAAAAAGATACGCCGGCTATTCTTAGTATTTACGCAGCGTAGCTCTTGATACCCTGCGTAAATAGCTTTCTGAATATGGCCCATAGTGAGCAAAGCAGTAACGAATGTCCAACCTGTAGCTGAAGTTTTCTGAATGCTTTATTTTCCTGGTCCAACACGACCAACACATCAACTTGAGGTAGATAGGAAAGGTTGATGAAAGTAGAGTAACTTTGCAGAGTCAGGCTTAGATAGAGAAAGCAGTCCTGCCTTCTGTAATTGAGTCAATCACGTCGCCACTCCAGCGGGAGTTGATTCAGTGCACCTGGACAGGCCTCTCACACAGATCTGGCAGCCAGAGTGTCACTGAGAAAGCTGAGAAGGAACAAGTCGCTGCCACCGACTTGGATCTAGAAGATTAGTAGAGGCCTCTGCCACAGGTCCGAAACTTAAGAGCAATAGAGCGTATCCTCTCAATCCTGTCCTCTTGAGATGCGGAACCCCAGTAAGTCACTGAGGTTCCCCAGTCACTTCAGTGTCTCTGAGCCATGAGGGCCCAGAGTCGGGAACTCCGCGTGGCACGGGCCCCCGGCCAGGTATGCGATAGTGGAGGGGCTCGTGATGTGCACACACCCTGAATGTGGGTGCCGCACCTGGAACCAGGAACCCACAAAGAACCCCCAAAATATGGCGTCTGCCACAGATATACCCTCCCCCAGCATGCCCCGTGAGGGAAACGCTCCTCCAATTGACTGCTGGGGAAAAGTGGCTCTGCCTGAACCCCCGTGGCGCCACCTGCCGCCCAGAGATGGGACCACATCTATGGAGCGCAGAATGACCCACAGGACAATTCAGGGCCGACAGCCGCCGAACCTACAAAAATCAACCTGGGTGAGAGCAAGTAAGTCTCTCACCCTACTAACTTTAGCGTAGCGCCCTTTCTGAAAGTAAGGGGGCGCTACATGTATGTACAAATAAACTCAAAAGTCCAGCAATAAAAAGCCCCTGTGTGATCTCTTGTATAACAAATATTGACTTCAGCTGTTTCATCTATTATGAAGTAGCTAACCTTGCGCCGCTTATAATTTTTGTTTCCTGTTAAAAGGTATGTTTAAGCCGGGGCATACCCAGAGGCTTTTTTTTTTTCACATGAAAACTCAATAAAAAGTATTTTCGAGAAAAAAAAATGTCCATAGATACAAAAAGGCCAACAAAAGGCCATATAAGGAGGTTCACTATGGCTGTATGTGGTACTTTATTATTAAATAAAAAAAAGGTAAAAAATGGACACAAAAGAATCTTAAAACCCACATCCAATGTCAATGTTGTCAAAACAACTTCCCCTTGTCCTCCCCATCCCATCTCTTACTGGCTCCACCTAAACAATTGCGAATGTCTACTGTTCTACACAGGTCCTTATTCCCCGTCCTTAATCCCCCCCTGTGGCTTCACTCCAGGAGGTTAAAGTTGACTTTCCCTAAATAAATGTTTTCAACAACTCTCAATACGGTACAGCAAAGCCCCCAGCTCACAAATGTTTCCTTTTGTAATACGCTATTGAGCAACCCACAGTAAAGTTCTCTAAGCCATTTGTTGTAGCCAAGGGCAACTTTACAAACTCCATGAAATATATTGTGGCTACAGAACTCCCAAGGCCAACTGGTAGTGTTGCAATGGCATCAGGCATACCCTTGCCAGCTTGTCTATGACCTGGCCTGCATTGGGTTGAATATAAGCAGCCGCACTCTGAAAAAAAACTTTTGGTTGCCTTTAAACAAACTTTAAACACTACACATCACAGCAAAAATAGGGGAAAGGTTTTTTCAGAGTGCGGCTGTCCAGACATTCTCTCTAACTTTGCTTTGTGCATTGCCGGCACCTGGGCTTTTCTGAGAGGACACGGATTGTTTCCATACACCCATCTGGAACGGTAACTCTATTTCTCTATTTGAACAATGGGGCACAATTCGTTCTAATGACACCATGGTTCCTCCACATGATACCAACAATGGTGCACAGTTCCTCCCAATGACTCCAATGATGAGGCACAATTCCTCCCAATGACACCAATGTTGGAGCCCAATTCCTCCCAATGACACCAATGTTGGAGCCCAATTTCTCCCAATGACACCAATGTTGGAGCCCAATTTCTCCCAATGACACCAATGATAGAGCCCAATTTCTCCCAATGATACCAATGATAGAGCCCAATTTCTCCCAATGATACCAATGATGGAGCCCAATTCCTCCCAATGACACCAATGTTGGAGCCCAATTTCTCCCAATGACACCAATGATAGAGCCCAATTTCTCCCAATGATACCAATGATGGAGCCCAATTCCTCCCAATGACACCAATGTTGGAGCCCAATTCCTCCCAATGACACCAATGATGGAGCCCAATTCCTCCCAATGACACCAATGATGGAGCCCAATTCCTCCCAATGACACCAATGATGGAGCCCAATTCCTCCCAATGACACCAATGTTGGAGCCCAATTCCTCCCAATGACACCAATGATGGAGCCCAATTCCTCCCAATGACACCAATGATAGAGCCCAATTTCTCCCAATGATACCAATGATGGAGCCCAATTCCCCCCAATGACACCAACAATGAGGCACAATTCCTCCCAATGACACCAACAATGAGGCACAATTCCTCCCATTGACACCAATGTTGGAGCCCAATTCCTCCCAATGACACCAATGTTGGAGCCCAATTCCTCCCAATGACACCAATGTTGGAGCCCAAATCCTCCCAATGACACCAATGATGGAGCCCAATTCCTCCCAATGACACCAATGATAGAGCCCAATTTCTCCAATGATACCAATGATGGAGCCCAAATCCTCCCAATGACACCAATGATGGAGCCCAAATCCTCCCAATGACACCAATGATGGAGCCCAAATCCTCCCAATGACACCAATGTTGGAGCCCAAATCCTCCCAATGACACCAATGATGGAGCCCAATTCCTCCCAATGACACCAATGTTGGAGCCCAATTCCTCCCAATGACACCAACAATGAGGCACAATTCCTCCCAATGACACCAATGATGGAGCCCAATTCCTCCCAATGACACCAATGATGGAGCCCAATTCCTCCCAATGACACCAACAATGAGGCACAATTCCTCCCAATGACACCAATGATGGAGCCCAATTCCTCCCAATGACACCAATGATGGAGCCCAATTCCTCCCAATGACACCAATGATGGAGCCCAATTTCTCCCAATGATACCAATGATGGAGCCCAATTCCCCCCAATGACACCAACAATGAGGCACAATTCCTCCCAATGACACCAACAATGAGGCACACTTCCTCCCAATGACACCAACAATGAGGCACAATTTCTCTCAATAACACCAACAACAGGACTCCCGCTGATGCCAGGACATTTTCTACTCCCGATAGCCAAAGTCTGGCCCCCCTAAAGTCTGTAAGACAGTAAACTGTCCCTTTGTTTAGAAAGTTTATCTAGAAGAATTATACCAGGCAGGAGGGACATGAGATCATTTGCAATAATTTTTGCAAAGATTTTTTACATCGGGGTGAAGTTGGCCTTTAAAAGGCTTATTATTTGGCTGACTCCCGCTAATACCCCCCTCCCGCAATCCCATTGTCCACTGCGAAGGGTCAGTATCTAAGCATGTGTCCATAGGAATGATATGCGAGGCTAAAATGCTGCCATTCTATGGTGACTCAGCGCTGGGTGTCCAGCATTTGTTGCTTTCTGCAAAAAGTCTTCTGACGCACACATGCGTTTTCCTATTTAAAAAACACTTCAAACACTTTCACCCCCTTCCTGCCCAGGCCAATTTTCAGCTTTCAGAGGTGTAACATTTTGAATGACAATTGCGCGGTTGTGCTACACTGTACCCAAATGACATTTTTATAATTTTGTTTTCCCACAAATAGAGCTTTCTTTTGGTGGTATTTGATCACCTCTGCGGTTTTTTATTTTTTTGCGCTATAAACAAAAAAAGAGGAAAATTTAGAAAAAAATATATGTATTTTTTACTTTTTGCTATAATAAATATGCCAATTATTTTTTTTAAAAGACAATTTTTTTCCTCGGTTTAGGCGGATACGTGTATATTGATTGGTTTGCGCAAAAGTTATAGCGTTTACAAAATAGGGGAAAGATTTATGGCATTTTTATTTAATTTATATTTTTTTTACTAGTAATGGCGGCGATATACGATTTGTATCGTGACTGTGACATTGCAGCAGACACATCGGACACTTTTGACACTATTTTGGGACCACTGACATTATTACAGCGATCGGTGCTATAAAAATGCACTGATTACTGTATAAATGTCACTGGCAGGGAAGGGGTTAAACACTAGGGGGCGATCAAGGGGTTAACTCAGGGGTCGACAATTTTCGGGCGCCAGGTCGCAATTGCGACAGGAAGTTGTGACCTGGCGCCCGCGCCCACTGGTAACTGAGGCCGCGGCTTTGCGGCCTACAAGGCCGCAAAGCCGTGGCCTCAGTTACCGGCTGCCGCGGGCCCGCCACGATTGCGCGGCGTGGGAGGTGGGGCGCACGGAGGCACACCTCCCCCGCCGCATGATCGTGGTGGGCCCGCAGCGGCCGGTAATTGAGGCCGCGGCTTTGCCGCCTTGTGAAGTCCCAAGCTCTTCCTTCTGTGAGCTGGTGGTGGCCGTTGGCATTACAAGTTAAACAGCAATTCTGTGTAATTTTTCACTGTTTTCACTCCCATCTCCTTCCCTCTAATTAGAAACCCCAAACGATATATATATTTTTTTATTCTAACACCCCAGAGAATAAAATGGAGATCGTTGCAATACTTTCTGTCACGCCGTATTTACGCAGCAGTCTTACAAGTGCACTTTTTTGGGAAAAAAATACACTTTTTTAATTAAAAAATAAGACAACAGTAAAGTTATCCCAATTTTTTTTTATATTGTGAAAGATGATGTTACGCCAAGTAAATTGATACCCAACATGTCACGCTTCAAAATTGCGTCCGCTCGTGGAATGCCGACAAACTTTTACCCTTTAAAATCTCCATAGGCGACATTTAAAAAATTCTACAGGTTGCATGTTTTGAGTTACAGAGGAGGTCTACCAATCACAGCGATACCTCACATGTGTGATTTGAATACCGTTTACGTATGTGTTCGCTTCTGCGCGTGAGCTCGTCGGGACAGGGCGAGTTTTTTGGCTCCTAACTTTTTTAGCTGGCTCCTAGATTCCAAGCAAATTTGTCAAACCCTGGGTTAACTGTATGTCTAAGGAGTGACTGTAACTGTGGAGGGAGGGGACTGACTTGGGGAGGTGACCGATCGGTGTTCCTATATACCAAGAACACACGATCAGTTCTCTTCCCTGACAGGACTTGGATCTTTGTGTTTACACACACAGATCCACGTCCCGGCTCAATAGCATTGGCTCATGAGTGATGGCAGCGCGCGCCTCCCATGCGGCCGCGGGAGCCATGGACACCCGGAGGGACAGAGTGTTCCTGCGGGCGTCATATGATAATGGACGACAGAGAAATGGTTAATAAAGTGTCTCTGACTCTGAAGACCCCCCAACCCTGATCCCTCCCTGACCCCCAACGGGGACAATCCAACACCCAGAGATGAACCACTTAAGGACCGCCGCATGTACATTTACGTCGGCACAATGGCCCCGACAGGCACATCAACTTATATATACGTTGGTGCCTTGAGGTGGGTCGGGGGTCCGATCGGGACCCCTCCCCCCCCGGTACATGCAGCGGTCCGCGCGGCTGTACGAGCGAGTCCGGATGAGGGGGCGGCTATTCGTTTTTGTCCGCCCCCTCCGGATCGCTCTCAGCCAATGCACGCGCTCCCCCGCCCTGTCACTTCCTCCTCCTGTGTAAACACAGGAAGGAGGAAGCGATGTGATCTCTCCCCTCGGTGTTTTTTTCAACCACCGCTGAGGAGAGATCACAACACAAGTAAGTCTGCACAACACTACACTGACACACAGACACATAGGCACATAAATGATTTTTTTTTTCAAAAATGTCGCTCTATTTTTGTATATAGCGCAAAAAATAAAAATCGCAGAGGCGATCAAATACCACCAAAAGAAAGCTCTATTTGTGGGAAGAAAAGGACGCACATTTTGTTTGGGAGCCACGTCGCACAACCGCGCAATTGCCTGTTAAAGCGACGCAGTGCCGAATCGCAAAAACCCCTTGGGTCATTTGGCAGCATATTGGTCCGGTCCGGTTAAACATGCACATGGCAATAAATTCTATTTTTCCCGAGCGAAAACCACTTTCACCGTTATAATTCGATTTTGTTTCAAAAAAAAATTCCATCGCTCTCTTTGTTTTTCCTCTTCACTGCGGTCAAGAACGATCGTCGTATTGGCTCCACTAACTTTGAACAAAATTCCACCGGTGTATGGCCAGCCCATCAATTTGCCTCTGCTGGTTACTTCGCAAAGGCAGCAGCAATGTCATCCAATTTCTTCACTGACTCACATAAGTTCTACAACACTTTGATCTTCTGCAACAATTTCCAAAAACCAGCAGAGCGCCATGAATATACAGATCAGACATTATATAACGTGTAATAGAGCGACATCTGGTGGAAGTTTGTGATGTTGCACTTTTATGGAAATAATAGAAAACTAGAATGGTTTGGGTTCAATTTTTATTTCACATATGGATTTTGTATACATAATAATTCCTCAAAAAATAAAAAAATAAAATAATAGTGCAATATGCTCAGATACCATACCAAATATCTGTCCCAATTTAATCATATACTAATTTTGACATGAGTTTTAGCTACGATATTTACACACGGCTCTATGTGCTAATACAAATTTAATTCAATCAGTTTCTGCCACAATGTTTATATATTTGTCACAGTGATTATGGAGTCTATGATGGCAATTGCCATACATGTATACTATGCAGTGTCACCGTCTGGGCCTCCGGTGGTGTCTGGCTGGCTCTGTCTGTTCCGGTGGGGGTGGGGCTCTGTCCTTCAGGGCTTCCCGGCAGGGTTGGGGGATATGTCTATTTATGTCCCCCTATTTCGCTCGCATGGTGCCCGAGGGGACACCCTTGGACACCCACTGCTAGCTTCACCCTGCCGGCGGCGTCCCTCCAATCCTCTCTGGACTGTCTTGACGCGGTGCTCATGCGCGCTGTTGGGGCGCACGCACTGCGTCATGACGTCACGCGTCTTGCGGAGGAGAGGACAGCATCTGTCGGGGCTGTCTGGCCCTTCGGGACGCCGTGGGAGCCACAAGTGAGACGCTTTACTCTTGGCGGCTGGGACACCTCCTCCTTTGGTGGTTTAGGAAGCCTACGGCACCTGCGTGCGATCATCCTAATCGCTACACCCACTGGGCTACATATAATGGTAGGTCCATGTGGAGTTAATACTTGATTCCACACAGGCCAGATCGGATGCTACTGCACCCATGGTCTCTCGGCACCTTGTCCTCACCTGCCATGCATACTTGCAGGCAGGATCCCTTTACTTACTATAAGGGCTGGCCTTAGGTGTTCAGGCGCCCTGTGCAAACTAATCCTGTGGCGCCCCCCCATCTTCACCCCTAGCCCCCTGGTCACCTAAACTGACTTACCTTTCGGTGGATGGTGCGGCTTTGCATTTAAAAATGGCGCCGCCTGGCGCTTAGACACCACTGCGCATGCACCGTCTGCCCGAGAAAAGCTGAGCCTTTTATGGCTTTCCCGAGCAGTGGTGGCGGCGCATGCGCAGTGTGCCTGTCGGGGCAGGCAGCAGTCACTTTTTTTTTCAGTTGCCGCAACCGATGCGTTGCTCTTCACCCAGTCGCTCTTCACGCATCGGTTGCGGCAACTGAAAAAAATGACTCACATTTAGGGTTGCCGCCTCATCCCTTTAAAACAGAACACATATGAATTACACAGGTTCTGTGGCTGATTATGGTGGTAATTAAACTCACTCGGTGCCTAATCTGCATTAGCATGAGCCTCAGAACCTGTGTAATTCATATTTGTTCTGTTTTAAAGGGATGAGGTGGCAACCCTACTCACATTCTGCAAGCTGTGATGGCCGCACGGCGCCCCTGTTGCCCATGGCGCCCTGTGCGGCTGCACAGCTCGCACACCCCAAAGGCCGGCCCTGCTTACTATTCAGAACATCTCCACCCATCTACTGCATCAGGTAACTATTTATCTACACACACTTATACTATTTCATCATAATTATTACTAATATTTTATCACTACCACTACTATTCCATACTTCTTTTATTACCTTATTCACTCACCTCACTCACATAATTGTTCACACTATGTATTCACCTTCCCTCTATAAACGTATATATTTTTCCTATAATTCTCACATTGGATTGTCCAATTGGTGATCATTTATTGTACTTTCTACACCACCTACACTACCAATCCCCCCCCACACACTACTTAGTTTACTACCGCTCCACACTATTTTCATTCTTTACCTACTGACCAACCTTAATGGACCCTTTAGGTTGCCCTTATATTCATTATACATTGGCAATTAGCAACTGCCTTTAGCCCCCATATTACTATATATACTGCTGTACTGTCACTTTGACAGCTACATGTTGAATTGATATATTTAATTCTTCTTAACCATATACAATCCTGTGGGTGTTTTTTGCAGGTGCCGGCTCCTCCACCTCTTGGAGGTTGCCCACACTCTGGCTCATCCAAGAGGGCTTGCAAGGAGCCATTCGCCCCTTCACATTGGGAAGGATGGAGACAGCCATGGGCCCCCCCTGGCTATCCAGCGGTTACCAGTATCCTTGACTCCTTGTTTTAGCAGTAATTATATCATTATGATAGACCCATCATGATATATGTTTATATGTTTTGTTTCATTACTTTTGAACCTTTATAATTTATATTTTAGAGTGCCTGAAGCATGGGTCTTCAAACTACGGCCCTCCAGGTGTTCAGGAACTACAATTCCCATCATGCCTAGTCATGTCTGTGACTGTCAGAGTTTTACAATGCCTCATGGGAAGTGTAGTTCCGCCACAGCTGGAGGGCCGTAGTTTGAGGATCTCTGCCCTGAAGAGACCGACAAAACGGCCAAAACGCGTCGGGGATCCACATTGTGCATTCACCTGCAATATAACAATATATATATTTATTCATGTCTACAGCTACAAGGATTGTGATAAATACCTTTGTACTGTTTTTGTATATATCGTATAACTTTTATCCATACTCACTGTGATATCTGATATTATCGGCCAATAAATATCGTCTTTTATATTGAAACTGTTCAATCTGTTGACCCCACTACCTAAAAGCCCTGCTTTATACTAATTTGGGGCGAGCAGCTTTTTCATCTCCACTATATGTGTCCTTTTCCTTAAATACAATTGAACTAACTTTAGAATGAGGGACACTCAAGGGAAAAGTGATTTGCGTTGCGGCGGCAAAGCGTGCATATGGACAAACTCTTAACAGTGGGGGGAGTTTAAGAAGTGTGGTTAAGCAAAACCCATATACAGATCAGGGGGCCAGTAGAGCAGGGTACAGGGGTCAGCATGATGGAAGACGGGGGTCAGTAGGGCAGGGCACAGGGGTCAACAGGATAGAAGACAGAGTGTCAGTAGGGCAGTGTACTGGGTTCAGCAGGACGAAAGATAGGGGGCTAGTAGGGCAGTGTACAGGGGTCAGTAGGGCAGTGTACAGGGGTCAGGACAGAGGACAGGAAGTCAGTAGGCAGGGAACAGGGGTAAGAAGGACGGGGGCCAGTAGGACAGGGTACAGGGGTCAGGGATGGAAGACAGGGGGTCAGTAGGGCAGGGTACAGGGACCAGCAGGATGGAAGACAGGGGGTCTGTAGGGCAGGGCACAGGGGTCAGCAGGATAGAAGACAGGGGGTCAGTAGGGCAGGGTACAAAGGTCAGGGACGGAAGACAGGGGGTCAGTAGGGCAGGGTACAGGGGGTCAGCAGGATGGAAGACAGGGGATCAGCAGGCAGGGTACAGGGGTCAGACAGAGGACAGGAAGTCAGTAGGGCAGGGTACAAAGGTCAGGGTCAGCAGGATGAAAGACCGGGGGTCAGTAGGACAGGGCACAGGGATCAGCAGGATGGAAGACAGGGGGTCAGTAGGGCAGGGTACAGGGGGTCAGCGGGATGGAAGATGGGGGGTCAGCAGGATGGAAGACGGGGGGTCAGTAGGGCAGGGTACAGGGGTCAGACTGACAGAGGACAGGAAGTCAGTAGGGCAGGGTACAGGGGGTCAAATCCCCCCCATTCCTCCTCTTAACCACCCCCTCCTTGCACAATCCCCCAACACCTCATTCTGCCTACTCCCTTTCTCTTTGCTCTTGATCTCGTTCTTCTCTCGCACTAAAGATACCAGACCCCCTACCCTCTCCACTTCTGGGTGTCCCCCCGTCTTTATATACCTGGTTAAATTATGGGCTGCATTATTCTGATACTGTAAATATCCTCGCTTACATTATCCCTACCTCAGTGTCCCATCTTTAGGCTAAGCTGGCCATCGGGATGCCTTGCCTCCCGCTATACTGTAATGCCGCGTATTTACAGTATAGCGGGAGGCGCAAATCGTCTCTCACCAAACTTTTACTAACGTGAAATCAGCAAAAGCAGCCCCAAGGGTGGCGCCATCCGAATGGAACTTCCCCTTTATAGTGCCGTTGTACGTGTTGTACGTCACCGCTCTTTGCTAGAGAATTTTTTTTCACGATCGTGTGTAGGCAGGGCCGTCTTAATAGCATCATGGGCCCCTGGGCAAAGTAATGCTCTGGGGCCCCTACAATGATGACAGTGCAGGTAAACAGACATCAAGTAGGTAGGAGGCAGACTGCCTCCCCTGTGTATCTATCACTCACAGTGCCATCATGGGGGGCCGCCAGTGTGGACTCAAGCACCAGCTGCTTTAGGGAAAGTGCAGATGGGTCCCCTGGGAAGTGCCCAGGCGTGCCCTCTCATTAAGACAGCCCTGTGTGTAGGCAAGGCAGGCTTGACAAGAATCACGTTGATGAATATGTTCCCGGCTCTATGCACCGACAAACCATTTCCTTCATGCCACCCACACTTTGTATTGCCGGGCCAGTTGATATGTTGATCTCATTGTGTGACCCTTTCGGATATCCGATTTTGTTATGTATCTCTGTTACTTACAAAATTAACTTACTATGGAAAATAAAGGAATTACAAAAAAAGTGATATCAGAACCAATCCAGTCATACAGTTTGTAGTGCACATAGCTTTGTAAAATAATGGGATAAAAGAATATTCCTGAACTTTGTTTTATCTCATGGTTACTGTGAAATTGTGTGAATGCATTGCATGTTATCTCAGCTCGCAGAGCTTGGATTTAAAAAATGTAAATATTGCAGAATATACAGCCTCATGCTACATAACTAAGCTCCATTTCATGCTGAATAAACTAAATGATTATAATTATTATGTATCTTAAATAGGAAACTATCTTTAGATAGATTTTTATTCCAAAAGCATTTTAATAAAATACATTTGATAAGAAAAAAAAAATTGAGTTAAACAAAATAAAGTCAAATTTTTTTATATTTTTTTTTCAATGATTGATTTTGATCAATAACATGAAAAAGTGAATTAACTCCATATATCCTGGCCACCCCTCTCGACTCCACTGCAAATAGCGGTGTCCATATGCTGCAAAACAACCATAATAATGTTTGCAATGGCAAAAGCTCATTGGTCAGCACAGCCAATTGACCGTGCTGACCAATGACCACGCTGACCAAGTATTTAAGCCACAGGATCAACATGACAGCCAGGCAACCAGCATTTTCAGAGGGAGGGGTAGGCAAATGTAGCATGTGTGTTCGTGGACTGCTGAATACAGAATTCTGAAATCCAGCGTGCGCTTCCTCATCCAGGAGGTCACCTGCAGCGCCATCTCATGGTGACTCCTAGTATCTGAACATGCAGAATTATAAAACAATGGGGTTGATTTACTAAAAGCAAATCTAGGCCCAGATTCACAAAGCACATTTACGGCAACGTAAGTGCAAATGTGCGCCGGCGTATGTCTGCGCCAGAGTCACAAACCAATATACGCCTAAAAACTGGCCACCCTACGCCGACGTAGCTTGCATACGCCGGCGTAGCGTGGCCGCACATAGAGGCTGGACGCATGTTGCTGCTCCCATTGATTAGGCATTCAAACATGCAAATGAGGGTAATACTGCGATTCACGAACGTACGTGCGCCCGACGCATGGTGCGCGTAAGTTGTACGTCCGGCGTAAAGTTATTCCCCATAGATGAGGTGCAACCAGGCAACAGACATGCAAAGGTCTGCACCAGAGAACACAGGCCGGCGTATTGTGCATTGGACGTGTGTCTGGCTGGGCGTACGTGGTGATCCGGCATTGCTTAGGCCAGGGGTAGGCAACCTCGGCTCTCCAGCTGTTTTGAAACTACAAGTGCCATGAGACATTGCAAGACCCTGACAATCACAGGCATGACTCCTAGAGGCATGATGGGATTTGTAGTTTCACCACAGCTGGAGGGCCGAGGTTGCCTACCCCTGGCTTAGGCAGTTGTGCCGACGTGGTTGTGAGCAGGCGCATAAGGGTGCTGTGCATGCGTCCACGTCACGGCGCATGCGCAGTTCGTGATATGCCAGGCGTAAAACACTGCACCATGCTCGGAACATCATTTGCATGGGGGTCACGCCCACTTCCACCATACGGCGGCCTGCGCCCTCGAAACCTACGCCACGCTGACGCAGCTTTGGGAGCAAAAGCTTGCTGAATGCAATGCTTGCCTCTCCGCGCTACGTTGGTGTGGCGTACAGCGTTTGCGCTACGGCGGCGTAATGTGCGCCCAACACTGTAAATCTGAGGGGAAGCTCTGCTGATTTTATCATCCAATCATGTACAAGCAAAAATGCTGTTTTTTATTTTCCTTGCATGTTCTCCACGGATCTACTTGTAAAGTGGATTTGCCTTTAGGCCCTTTCACACTGGGGCGTTATTCGAGTGTTTTTCGAGCGTTATTACAGCGTTATTCGAGCAAAGCCTTACCTGCAATCCCAATGTGTTGGTAAAGCACCGATAAGACCCTAAAGTTTTAAGGCGTTTTTGCAGTGCCTCGCTGTGAAAGGGTAAGGCATTTTTACAGCGCTTTTCAATTCATTTCAATGGAGAGGGGCGTTTTTGGAGCGTTTTTTTCAGCGCTCAAAAGCTGCTTCAAAGATGCTGCTTGCAGGACTTTTCTCAATGCCCCGCCAGTTCAACGCCTCAGTGTGAAAGGGTAAGGTGTTTTTACAGCGCTTTCAATTAATTTCAATGGAGAGGGGCGTTTTTGCAGAACTCGGTGTGAAAAGGTCCATTGAGATGCATGGAGAGCGTTTTAAGAGCGATATTTTTAACGCTAAAACGCTGTAAAAGCGCTTCAGTGTAAAAGGGGTCTTAGTAAATAACACCACCACTCCTCACCCCCTGTGTCAGGGCTGGGCTCCTAGCCCTCTCTTCTCAGCACTCAGGTTGCTCAGCTGTCGGTTAATTGCTCATCGTTGCACAGTGACTCACCTGGTGATCATTTATTGCTCGTTAGCTCAGCCTACAGCCAGCCCCTTCTAGCTATTTAAACTGCCTGGTTCATTCCTTCCATGCCTTCACCTTGGTCAAACATATATGGAGACTCTCTGATGTGTTCCTGTTGAAGACTTGCCTGGCTGACGTGCCTTCTGGTTCCTGATCCTGTCTGCTGCCTCCGACTATGCTGATCTCTGGCTTCCTGATTTACTGGCTTGTTCTGACTACCCGCTTTGGCTACCGAACCCTGGCTATGTTTTGATTACGATTACCATTTGTGTCATTTTAATAAAAGGTGTGATTTTTTTTTTACTGCATTTTCTGTCTCTGTCCGATTTATGGTTCCTGACACATATTCAGATAGTAGATCCTCCTCCTATATGAGGATGATGTCAAGCGATTTATCCCTAAGAACAAAACAAAGTGACTTGAAAGAAAGAGAAGAACAAGAAATGCATTGAACAGTTTATTATGACATAATACACCTGAGCCAATAGCAGTGTGGTTGGCACCATAGACACACTCTGGTATACTGCCCCCTATGGGTAGAGGGAAGGAATGAGAAGAAGAGGGATTACAAAGCCGTTCCCGCTAACCCTTCACATTCAGCCCTGCTTGTTGTGTCAATACAAATTTAAATATCCTCTCACACCGACATGACAGTTCTGACATCTCAATGAAAAAAAGAAAATAAAACACAACGATTAAAAAAAAAAAAAATACATTAAAGTGACTCCCGTTCTGTACAGCATATAGTAGTCAATGCAAATTCTGCTCCTCGTACCTCTATTTCCCTCTGCTGCCCTATATAAATCCACGCAGAACTGCACATAGATCAGTAGTAATAGTAAACAAGGGATCTACAAAAACATAATTCAGGGTGGAGTTCGAGTAAGGCTGGAGCTACACCGGTGAGATCGAACAATACATCGGCAGTGTAGCCAAGGCCTCGTTATTTTAGGGTAAGTGCACATGGGTGTCCTTTTCCAACAAATGGCCATGAGAACAGAGACGTGGGGCTTGGTGGTTCTTACGGGGGGGGGATCCTCTGTGCGGTGTTGGGTTAGCTGTGTAGATGGTGGTTGGCCTGAATGGAGCTGAAGTGTAGATAAAATGGAGCACCAAATAGGTGAACTGGTAAAGCGGTGCAAATAATTTTTGATAGGGCGCACAATATGGATGACTTTTCTTAAAGGGCCCATTCACACTTCTCTTCTTTGTCGTAATCATGCTTTACCTTACCACAAGGCACGGTAATGCAAATAGTACGCGCTGGGGTGCCATTTATTTAGAATAGCACCCCAGTGCATTAAGACAACCTTGTGTTCACATGCCTTGGGGCACCATTCCTTGAATGGCACCTCAACACATTAAGGTGACCTTATGTTAAAAGGGTTGTAAACCTATACATTAAGGAGAAAACAACACGCTGCAGTGTCCGACCCCCCAGCCCCCCCTGTTTTACTTACCTGAGCCCCGAATTTCCGTAGGCACGATCCCGCGTCGTTCTCTCTCCACGGCTTGTCGGCTCTTCATTGGATAGATTGATAGCAGCGCAGCAATTGGCTCCCGCTGCTGTCAATCAAATCCAATGACACAGGCGCTGGGGGCGGGGTCGAGTCATACACTCAACGTCTATGGACGCTGAGTGTATGACACAGGAGCAAGCCATGGAGGTCACCCGCTCGGGAGAGTGCTTCCCAAAGGGGGTTAACTATTGCAGGGAGGAGCCAAGACAGATGCCTTCCTTTAATCAACTATCGTGGCCAATGGTAAAAATGTCCCTTGTATTGGTGGTTAGTAGGAAGAATGTAACCCTTTACAGTGATGGCCAGGATACCACCCTTACAAGATAATTAGTCTTGTGCTGCTGGCTTTGAAGGTCTTGAAACCATGAAGGCACCATTAAATGAGAGGTCAATGAGACACCTTACAACCTCTGGAGGAACCCTAGGGTTCCATAAAACCCAGTTTGTAAGGGGCTGGTATACCTTAACACAATGCGTGACCTTTTGGGCACTCCTGTGACCCGTTTTCAACAGACAGCGGGCTGAAGTCCACTGTCTGCTGACATCACAGAGCGAGTCCAGGCTCGGGAAAGATTTCAACCACACACACATGGTTGGGATCCACCCACATGCCTGGACCGGCACCTGAGAAAACTGGACTGCAGGCTCTGTATCCAAAATGCAGACACACACCGTGACCATTATTGTGGGAGTTGTTCCAGAAATCTTTAAGCCATGATGAAGGGAATAATGTATCTACTGAAAGATGTTGGAAACTACAATGAAAAATTATTATTTGAAAATGTATCTTTTTTTTGTGCTCCATTTTCTTCTATACATCAACTCTCCACCAAAAGTTCCTTAGCGGGTAGAGGACCTCCATGGGGCATGGAACCGCTTATACCTATATCTCTAAAGCATCCAAATGTCTAGATCCAGCGTTGCTCCCAACCAAAACCTTCAGCCAACATTGAGGGAAAATAAGCATCCAGAGGAAAGGGTGGCTCCTAAAAGCTGCTGTTCTCCAAAATCCAGAACTTCTGATCCAGCACCGCTCCCGGCCAAACTCTTCAGCCTAAGCACAAGGCCAAGAAGCACCAGAGGAAAGGGTGGGCCATGGAGCTTTTTTTGGTCATGTTTGTCTTGTTTCCAACACGGTATATCAATTAATTCTAAAAGTTTCATTTCCACTAGCCAGACTTTATATGGATGTCTCCAGCACTGCCCAACAATGAGCTATCATCCAAGTAATGTTAATAGGTAGGGATAATAGTTAGGTTGGACATTGGTGTTGAGCCAAACTAACTAAGTTTATAGTTCGAGTATGAGTAATGTTACAGGCCAAGTAGAAAGGGCTAATATTTAGATCAGGCATCACTAAATGGTGGACCGCGGTCCAGACACAGACCAGGTGATCTCCTCATTTCCGCCACAGCATTTACCATTACAGCAAGTAGATGGCAGAGGGCATGGCATGTCCAGACAGAGGGGTGAAGCTGCCTAACTTTTCAAGTTCTCTGGTTATTTTTTTTTGCAGGCTGATCCTAGCAACCAATCACCTGTTAACACGAAAAGGGCATGGGCAGCTCCTGCCCTCTGTCCAGGCATGCCGTGCCTTCTGCCTTTTACCTGCTGTGTAAGGTAGAACTGGTAAGGTTGGAGGAGGCTTGTGGGGGGGTAGGGCTGAAAGGAGACTGAGATGCAAGTAAGGGTGGCTATAAAGGGGACTGGGGTCAGGGTGCAAGGAAGGGGGCTGGAATTCAAGTAAGGGGGACCTGTGAAGTGGACTGGGGTTGGGGTGCAAGGAAGGGGGCTAGGATTCAAGTAAGGGGGCCCGTGAAGGGAACTGGGGTTGGGGTGCAAGGAAGGGGGCTGGGATTCAAGTAAGGGGGCCTGTGAAGGGAACTGGGGTCTGGGTGCAAAGAAGGGGGCTGGGATTCAAGTAAGGGGGGCCTGTGAAGGGGACTCAGATGCAAGGAAGGGGCTGTGATGTAAAGGGATGACAGAGGACACTGACGTGAAGAGGAAACTGTCCTCGGCTCCCACCTCACATCACAGTCAGTTTCCTCTTCACGTCAGTGTCCTCTGTCACCCCTTTACATCACAGCCCCTTCCTTGCATCCGAGTCCCCTTCACAGGCCCCCCTTACTTGAATCCCAGCCCCCTTCCTTGCACCCCAACCCCAGTTCCCTTCACGGGCCCCCTTACTTGAATCCCAGCCCCCTTCCTCTTTACATCACAGACCCCCTAATCCTTACATCAGACCTCCACCCTTTACAGTGTCCTCGGCTCCCACCTCACATCACAGTCACTGTAAAGGGTGGAGGTCTGATGTAAGGATTAGGGGGTCTGTGATGTGAAGGGAGGACAGAGGACAATGAAGTAAAAGAAGCACAGTGATGTAAAGGGGCACTGTATTGTAAAATAGGAGGACTGTAATGTAAAGGAGCTGTATTTCAAAAGGGGATGCTTTGATGTAAAGGCGGTACAATGTAAAAGGGGGCGTTATGGAATAATAGGGGGGACTGAAGACACCGATGTAAAAAGAAAGCTGTAATGTAAGGGGGGGGGGGGTGGGGCTGTGATATGAAGGATCAGAATCATAGCACAAACATGAGACCTGTGCTGGATGAAAATGTTAATGACCGTGCCTCTGTAAATTTTAATTCAATACCTTGTATTAAAGGTTAGGGTTGAGAAAGGACTTCCTAGAATTAGGTTTTGGGAATGATAATTGCCACCCTGTTCTATTATCCTTCCATGAAATCCAGCAATAAAAAAATAATAATTACACCCGGGCTGGGTTTACTGGGCGAAAAAACAGCCTGGCCAATTTTTCAGGACATGAAAATTATGATGGTGACATGATGGATGGGAGCTTCAAATGTGTAAACCCACTTCTGGGGAGTTCAGAAGTTTGAGTCCAACCAGAACCGAAAGACCTTCAGTTCCATCTTCTCCAATCAGGGGCTGGACCTAGTGACGAGAACTTTGTTGGCTTAAAAGTTGGTAAACAGTTCAAGGAATTTTAAGCAGTGTCTATGGGCCCTTGAGGTGGGTGTTTTAGCTTCCCTGCACGATGGGTGTCCCTTTGCTGGAGCTATCCTTTAAGGATCCATTAGCACTCCTATGGTCATTTCAACCTCATCCAGCATGCAGACTGCACCAGCAAAGGGTGTAGACTTTTGGCCCAGTCTTCATTCCAGCCACCAGACTCTGTCCCATTGAGGCCCAGCCTTGGAACAGGCTGGCCCTGTCCATTTTATTAGAGGAGGACACATTTGCACCATATGCCACTGCACCATGCCAATTAACCCTATAATAAATCAGTGGGCCCTTTGTCAGTTTCTGGGCAGTGTGCCTTGTTTTTAAACACAAAAAAAATACATATTTTTTTCACATTTCCCCTCATTGCTTAAATTAAGACAATCCATTCTCCCAATTCAAGTTATTCCATTAGAAACAAAAAAATTAAGCTATAAAACCAGAGATTTGTTTGCATGTAAGAGCTTCGCCCTGCGCCAACCAATCCAACGACAGCATTTAATATTGTGCTAATGTTAGACAGGAGTAAAACCGGATTGGTGGACAGGGCTTTCTAACTCTTATTTGCCTTTTTTTTTTTTTCTTTTTCTTTTTTTTGCAACACAGCATTTGCTAAACTCCAATATGTGCAAAAACACAAAGGTGGCGTTAAAATATTAAGCCAAAATTTTGTCGCTAAGGTCACATAAGGATATACAAAAAATAATACCATGTGACTTCTGGAATGACACAATACAAATTTCAGAAAAGAACCCATGTATACTGCTAACAAATATATATTTACAGCTTGTAAAAAAGAAAAAAACAGCGACTGCGTCTGAATGTATTCCTGGTTCTTATTGTGCCCAAAACACATCCATAAAAATAAAAAATAAAAATGCTTTCACCCCTCAATGTTTTCTACAACTCTCCAGCAGGATTTGGCTATTCAGCTTCTGTAGTCTGGCCGAATACATTATTGCATCAATTGTAAACGCAGAATTAACTTGCCTGAAGGTGCTTCAGCTGCTGAAGAACTTGCAGTCCCAGCAGGCTTGGCTTATGATTCCACAATGACCGCAAAGTCTTGGCTTGCCAATTGCTGGTTTTAAAAAATAAAAGTGTATGCCGAGTCAAATCTTAAATTTGTGGACAGAGTTGGGAAAGATTAGGACCTCTTTTGGGTTTCCACCGCTATCCAGGGCTCAGTTAAAGAGATTTCCCCTCTACTTCCTGTCTTGATGACAATGGTTTCACCAGAGAGGAAGTGAAGGTTTATCTACAATAGGAACACAGACAGATATAAGAGTAGAGAAAGGCTAAAACCTCTGTCAGCGCTTTACTTAGGCCCGGCCATAGACAGAGCGGTTTTCTTCCCGGCAACCAGTGGTGGCTTGTCCATAGGGGGCGCTCGGGCGCGTCCCCTTCTAAGCTGTTAAAGTGACAATTTGTTTTATTTGTGACTTTGTGACTTGGCGCCGGACATGCGGCAGTCTATGGGAAGCTTCCCAGCCTGCAATCAGCTGATTGCAGGCTGGGAAGCTGATTTGCCCGTGTTTAGGGTGTGTGCAGGGCGCAAGCTGTGCACCCACACACACACACTCCCACTCTACTGGGATTCGTCAGTATGCCTTCAGTAACTGGCTAGGATTGGCATGGTAGGGACCGGAGGAGAGAACAGCTAGGCGGTACCCTTTGCGTCACCCGTGGGGTTGGAGTCATCTGGGACCAGACATCGGAGGAGAGGACAGTGGGCGTGGGTGGTGCGATTTACATCACTTCTGGTTTCCTGGCCACAGTGGTGTTGGAGTCGACTGGAGTGCGTGCGGTGGATTCAGAGAGGAGTGGCACCATTGAAGGGAAGTGCTGGCCATAGCGCTGCAGACCCCAGACACACTCTCCTCTCTGTATCATCAGACCGACCCACCAGCCACCACTGCCGGCAACCACGGGTTGTTGGAAGGAAAATCACTTGATTCCCCCATCAACACAGTCAGCGTTGATGAGGGAATACCTCCCACAGAGCAATTGTTTTCCCCTTGCGGGAGTAGCGGGAAGCCGTCCCTGCCAGGAGAACATAGTGATTATTGCTATCAGCTATAATAGATGCTAGCAATAAACTCAGGTAAAATTTGACAGGCCGGTTGTACTCAAGTTGATCGATCCATTAACTTGGGTACATTCAGCCTGCCCATACATGGTGTAAATCTCAGCTGGTTCAACAGGAATTTGAAACGTCTATGGCCGGTTGTCCTGTCAGAATACCGCTATTCCCATCAGAGAATGTAATGTAAGTGACATTCTGAGCAAAAATGCCTACTGTGCTTGCATTCTAACATGGCCGCTATGCGTTTAAATAGGTTTCCTAATCTGACATAACACAGCCAACAGAGGACATCTTCTTACACCCAGGCAAGCAGACAGAAGGTGGCGGCGGCCATCTTGGTACACCCCGCACTGCTCAGCGGCAAACGGAATATATATATATATATATATAGTGAAATCGTCTATTTCAGTATATAAGGTGAGCTAACTGCTAAAATAAGTGTGAAATTGAAGGGTGTAAGATGAAGTCCGCTGCCACCTTTGTGTTCTGTCACATTAGGAAACCTATTGAAACGCATTAGCAGCCATGCTGGAACGCACTAAAGCAATTTTGTTCACAACGTCAATTCCGGTGCATTTTCTGATGTGTTGCGATATTCTAATACAGGGGTGCCCAACCTTTTGGGGATCAAGGGCCACTTGAGCGACTTAGTAACCAGTCACGGGCCACAACAGTCTTTCATTCAGGTATCGCCGGCTGTTGCTGTCCCAGGCGGAGTGCATTTGATCTCACTCTACCTATCACAGGAGTCGGCACTATACAGGAAACAACGGCTTATGCGGCTCTGCTCCACAGCCACTTGCTTCCTCTACGGCTGGCTTCATTCACAACACTGATGCTCTGGCATTGTGGGTAGGCAACCTTCAATCTGGGTGTGCCAACCCGTCATCCCAGAGCAAAAGGTCGCGGGCCACATTAGAGGGCTCCGCGGGCCACATGTGGCCCCGGGCCACTGGTTGGGCACCCCTGTTCTAATAGAACAATGGCTTTACTGTGTGTCACTGTCATGGATTTTCCCTCACTTCCTGCCTGGGGACAGTATTGTGAGCTTGACAGAAAATGAAGGGAGATCGCTCCAACAGAGTCCGAGATAGCAGCAAAAGGTGTTCTATTCTTACCTCACTCTACCCAAAGAAAAATACTAGCTCTGGTGTACTTCTTGAAGGTAAACCACGCTATTGTGTTCAGAATTGATGAAAAGATTATAAAAAATTGCTATCTTATACTTCTAATCTAAAAAAGGGCACATTGTGTAGGGGCTGCTCAGTGCTTCGTGTTCCAGGCACACATGGAGATATTTCTTTGGTAAAAGGCTTGGAAGAACTAAATAAAAAAAAAGCCTAGAATTTTGTTCTTAAGCCAGTTGGCAAGTAAACCGCTTATCTCTGTGTATTTCAGTTTGTAATCTGTTGCATCTCTTTAGGATCCCACACAAGTTATGGAAAAAATCCAATATTTAAAATTTTTGCTGGCTTTGATAACATGAGAAGGTCCTCAGGAGATGAGACGGGGTTGGCACCAGATGGTATTATCAGTCCCCCGTCTACAATCATTTCTTAATTAAAGTTCCTAAAAGCTTAGGCATGAATTTTCCTCCTTTCCTGTCCTTTGGATCATCCTCGATCTCCTCGGCTTGGTTTTGCTGGTCGTCCTTTTTACAAAATACTTCAAACCTACTATAAACTTTTTTCTCCTTCCTAATGCTTTCCATTCTCCTGAGCAGATTGTCCCTGTCTTCTGTTGAGGTTGTCGATGGCCGTGAAAAACGACTCCTACTTAGGAAGCTCCCGCTCCTAGCTAAAGAAGAGTCGGGGCTAGGGATCTGTTCGGCTTTGGTTTCCGACGAGTTGGTGCTATGGGATGTCACCTCTGAATCGTTTGTGGACAAGGCTTGAGATTGCTTGGCTATTTCACGGTTTTTCTGGCTATTTGCAGATATTTGCTCTAAGATCACCTTGGTATCATCACGTAGGTTACTGCTGAAGATGACATTTGAGGTTGAAGAGGACAACCTGCTCTGAGTGCTTGATGTCGTTTTTGGAGGAGAAGCGGATACGATTTTAGTGGTCTTGTCTTCTGGGTCCACTATAGGGATAGGTTCCGAGATGTCATTTTTAGAGAGTCGTCTGAGTGCGTTGTTCTGTTTTTCGACTTTAGCTGCATCAGAAGATAAATCTTCATCTGCCTTCTTCTCGGCTTTGGACTGCAAAAACTGTTTTAGTCTCAAGGACCCCTTCCGGATGAACTCCAAGGGAGTCTCTGACTTGGACAATTCTTCTTCAGACTTGGTCAAGGAGGTGATGGGTGCAGCAGATTGGACAGGGATTGGGTTTTGTGACATACTTTCTAGAGCATTGCCAAATGTAAGACCAGAGCGAACAACATTTGTTGACTTTGGTGGTTCAATCTCTGCTGGCTTAGGAGGGTCTACAACCTCAGTGATAATGGGTCCACTCTCCTTCTCGGGAAGAGCAGGGATATTGCTTTCCATTGTGTGAAAACTAGACATCTTCTGCTCAATTTTGGTGAAGGAACTAGTAACATTCTCTTTGCTAAAAAGGTCTTGGAACTTGGAAGTAACTGAGGAACGATATTGGGATTCAAGAAGAGTTCGACTAAATGAATCTTTGTCCAGCAACTTAGACTCCAGAGATTTGAATGCTACAGTTTCAGTGCTTTTCTTCTTTCCATCCCCCGTTTCCTCTTGGATGAATGCTGCAGCTGATTTGGACTCTGCCATTGCAGTAGTTTCACCATCTTTGTTAACACTTCGATATTTCTCTAAAATCTCTGCCACTTTAGATGACTTCTTTAAAATCTCATTGTCTTTGACTATCTCAGTGCTACTTTGCTCTTTCTGAACTGTCTGCATAGCCTCAACAGTAGAACTGTGCTGCTCTACCTTGGAGTTGCTAAATATAAGCGATGATCTTAGACGGGAACTTCTTTGGATCAAGGGATTGGTCCGTGTCCGGAAAGAATCGTGTCTCGATAGGAAAGTATCTTCTTTTTCCTTGTCCAATACTGATTTTTCCTTCTCCAATACTGCCATCTCTTTTGTTGGTTCAAAGACCATAGGTGCATCATGAACTGCTAATACAGGCTTGTATGGAGGGATAGGATCGATGGAATACCTCATAAGTGACTCATGAGGGTTTGCTGGAGCTGGTGCATCATCGAAGGGTTCTGAATCTATACTCATTGGCATCCCTTCTTCATCGTGGTCCGGCTGAATACCACTCAAGTACGAAGAGATACGCCAGCTGCGTAAACCTTGCTTGTTGTCTTGTTGGGATTTTTTATCAGCATCCTGGTCTTGGAAAAACTGTCTCTGCTCTGCGCCCTGCTTATGCGTGGGTGATATTTGGCACATAAATTTCTGCCGCGATTGTGATCTCTGCCCAAATCTACCCTCGTCTCCAAGAACCACCTGGTCTGAGCCATGTCGAACCTCTCGGGATGAATTTGAAGCGTTGTAGCTAAGCCTTGTGTGAGGTCCTTCAAGAGCAAAGTTGCCTTCTCCTTGCAAATTTTTGAAAGGAGGAAACCTCGAGTCCATCTCATCCATTTCTTGCATTCCTCTGTTGCCTCTGATTTTCTCAAAGAGCCCCTGAGTCCGCCCTGGGCGCTCCATCTGGACAAATTGACTTTTCTGAAACTGGCTTGACTGGAAGCGGTACTCATTATTGTCAGTGTTCGTATACATTTGCCTCGAGTACTGCTTTGAGGCGGAGTAGTTCTCGAAAGTACCTTCGGCAAAGCTGTGCCTCTTAAAAGCATCGATGTCCAGGTGTTTGTTCTGCATAAAAGACATCTGTGCCGGGTCAGGGAACCTCATGCCCTGCCCTTGCATCCTCATGGCCGCGTTCTCCATCGTCTGTCTCATCATGTCTTCCCTCCTGAAGCCATGGTGAAGGAAATGCCGGTCAGGGTCAACCCCAAAGGAGTTGAATGAGTTCTGAGAATTGTCATCCCGGGGGAAATTAAACTGCAGCTTTCGATCGTAGAATGGGCGAGGGCCAGCGAAAGGAACCATTCCCATATATGGCTTTTCCATAGCTAGTAAAGCGCCCTCGGGAGGAATGAGGGGGTCTGACTGAGCGAAAAGGACCCGGAATTCTTCATCAAAGCTGGAGACCAGCTCGCCCTGGAAGATGTGCGCCATGCTTCGGTGGATCTTCTCAAACGACCACATGAAACTGCAAGAACATGACAAAGACAGTTAAAATCATTTTCCTCTCTAAGTTTCTCTTCATATAGAAAAAAAAACACATAAAAAAATGTCCCCAAAGTTTATTTTAGGACTTAAAGTGGTTGTAAACCTTTGTGTTCTTTCACCTTAATGCATTCTATACATTAAGGGGAAAAAAACACCTTGAAGTGTCCCCCCCCCCCCCTTGAGCCCCCGTTTTACTAACCTGAGCCCAGAATTTCTGAGAGCATGTTCGTTCTCTCCATGGCCGATCGGCTCTTCATTGGATAGATTGATAGCAGCGCAGCCATGCTGTCAATCCAATCCAATGACGCGGCCGCCGGGGCAGAGTCATACAATTGGCGGCTATGGACGCCAATTGTATGACACGGGAGCGCGCCCGCAAGGTAACCCACTCGGTAGAGCGCTTCCCAGAGGATGTTAACTCTTGTGGAGATGAGCAGCGAGAGCCGCCTTGGGACACCAGAAGAGGAGGATCGGGGCCACTCTGTGCAGAACTAACTGCACAGTGGAGGCAAGTATGATGTTTGTTAAAGTGAACCCTATGAACAGTACAGATATCAAATAGAGAATATGATTGGTCAGTAGTTCTCTGTTTGGTATGCTGCTTGTACGGTCAGTGAATTTTTGCACCATCTAGGAGGAGAATCCTTTTGAGTATTCTCTTTTTCCTGGTCGTGCCATCAAAGAAAGATTTTTATGTGGCGCATCTCCCTGGGCTTGCGGTTGGGATTTGGTGTCCCTACAGGTTTGCATGGCCTATTGCATTAGGGTGTGCACCCCAAAGCTCAAAACGCACATGTAGCCTCAGCTGGGAAGTGCTCTGTGCTGAATGTCTTCCTGCTCATTTACACACTGAAGAATAGTAAACACTGTTATGAATGAAACACAGTGAGCGATTGGCCCTGATCACTCACCGTGTTCATTCAGAAAAGGAAGGGGCCTGTAAATGACATATTTACTGGCCCCTTCCCTTGCGCTTCATCCTAAAACATCCCCTTTTGTGCCTGCAGCCACAGCTGACAGGAGGAGGGAAGCCAGAGGCTCTGTCAGGGGGCAGAGGGATTCTGCACCACACAGGGTGATTAGGGTGTGCCCAGGCACACCTGGCACACCCTGTGCGCACACCTGTGTCCCGGGTTTTATCATGGCTAACTCCTCTTTGTCCACTGTTCCTTGGTAGCATCTTCTATCTACACCTTTTTTTTTTTTTGATAAATTATAACAGCAGTTCTTTCTACAACATCTATTTTAAATACCCCTTTCCTGAAGATCTTTACATATGAAACGCATCAAGAAAATGCAATCCCTCCACAGATTACTATTGTCGTGATTCATGTACTATATAGCCAGACATATACCAATCCATATAGTTCTACAGTTATATAATCTACCCTCAATGTGAAAGACATTCTGGTTATAGCATTACTGTGGACGGGTTTTCACACTGCAATAAGGGGGTCATACATGTTATTTGGTGCATGTAGGTTTTAAAAGCTTTTAAAATGCTGTTATTATGTACTATCAACTAGTGACGAGCTCCGCGTTCGATTTGAACGTATGTCCGACTCGAACATCGTCTGTTCGACCGTTCGTCGAAATTCGAACGTTATGGGCCGTTCTTGCCAAATTCGAGCGACGCGTCACGGCCCATAATTAACTGCGGCATTGCGCGCTGATGATTGGCCAAGCATGCACTATGACCCGCATGCTTGGCCAATCACAGCGCGCAAAAAACGGAGAGCCATAATTGGCCAAAGTCAGGGTGGCTTTGGCCAATTATGGCTCAGGGGGTTTAGTACACGCCCCACACTATAAAGGGCCGCCTGCAGGGCGGCCTTGTGTAGTGTGTTGCGGCAGTTAACAGAGAGAGACAGAGAGAGTGTCATTTTTTGCAGGTAGATAGAGCAGGCAGGCAGGCTAGTCAGTTAATGTTACAGTGTGTAGAGGATATATATACATCCCAGGAGTTGTACATATATTTATACACTGTGGGCCAGATTCTCGTAGATGCGCGCCTAATTATGCAGGCGTTGCGCATCTCAGATGCACTACGCCGACGTAACACGGAGTGGCAAGTACCGTATTCCCTAAGTAAATGCGCTCCAAGATGCGCCTGCGTCGCGTAAAATCATGGGCGTAATCCGGCGCAACTCCAAAGTAGGAGGGAAGTGGGCGTGTTGCATTATAATGAAGCGTGACCCCATGCAAATGCAGGCCGGGACGAACGGAGCATGCGCCGTGACATGGATGACCCGCGCCATGACGTGGTTGACCCGCGCCGTGACGTGGATGCCTTCTGCGCATGCGCAAAGCCTCCCTACGATGCGCCGGCGCAGGGTATATAATGCGCCCACACATGCGCCCGTGCAGCGCAAACGTCTCCCATTTTTTGGATAGTGACGGCCAAAGTTTGTGCTGGACAGGATGACAACCGTGGTTAAGGAGAGGAGGAAGAAGAATTTCTCCCCAGAGGAGAGGGCCCTTGTCGTCAGGGCCATGGAGAAGTTTGATTCGCGGCTCCATGGTGCTGACAGTGCCCGGACCAGCAAGTCCCGGAGGGATCAGATTTTAATGAGGGTCGCGTGCCAGGTCAATGCCCTCTCTCATGAGGTCCGGACACCGCAGGACATTCAGAAGAAAATGAATGACCTGCGGCGTCATGTGAAGGGCAAGCTGGCTGCCATAGCTCGGCATGCCAAGGGCACTGGAGGGGGCCCACCCTGCCCTGTCCGCCTGACTGAGGAGGAGAAGGTGGTTGCCCGCTGCCTACAGACGGAGCAGGTAGAGGGAGTTGGGGGCTATGAGTCCCAGAAGCCAGCCGTGAGGACAGGTAAGTGTGTTTTATATTCTATCTGTTGTGTACATGTATGGGGGTGGAAGGGAACATGTGCCAAGTGTGTGGCTCCACCAACATGGGCATCTTTTGTGTCATCCACAGATGTGCAGGAGGGAGCGGGGCCATCTGTTGATGCCAGGGCCCATCAGGATCCATCCCCTGAAGATTCAGTCCCTCTGGCTGCCCCCCTGGAACAGGACTTGGAGGGAAGTGGGCACACCTCAACGGAGGAGGTGGTTGAGGAGGGTGTGGTAGTCCATGACCAGGCCCTCTATGTTGTTGTGGAGGAGGATGGTGGGTTGGCCGGACCAGCCCAGGCTATTCCTCTACCTGTAGCGTCCCCCTCCAACCTCTCCAGTCCCTCTCTTTCCCCCCCCCTCATCTCCGGCCCCTCAACATCCTCCCCTTATGCCCGGACCCCTGCCACTCCCCGCAAGGCGACGTGCAAGACCAGGGGTGTTCATAAGGTCCTGCCGGAAGAGCTGGTCAGACAGCAGGACCAGCAGAATCAGCACCTGGCCGAGGTCGTGGAGGAGATGAGGCGCCTGGCCGACAGCCTGGCATCCTCGGACAATATTACTGATGCCATCCAGGATGTTGCTGTTAACAGCGCAGCAACGCTGACCAGCTTGGGGGAGCTGCAGGAAAACACCTCGGAACTTGTGGGGGAGGTTCGTGCCCTGCGCCTTGCTGTCGAGGCGCAGACTGCTGTGCAGACCCGCATAGCGGTTGCCCTGGAGGGCATGCAGGCAGCCAGGGAGGGACGTGGGGATGCTCCTCCTCAACCTGCTGCCCCCCCCCCATCTGTGGCTGCCCCCAGGCAAGTGAGGGGCAGGACCCGTGGCACCAGGCAGAGCCCCCGCCAGGCCCATTAATTTTATTTTACTTTATTATTATGCTCTGGATAAGAGCTTTTTTGGTTATTTGTTATGCTCTGGATAAGAGCTTTTTTTATTTATTTTTGTGCTCTGGATAAGAGCTTTTTTTATTTATTTTTGTGCTCTGGATAAGAGCTTTTTTTATTTATTTTTGTGCTCTGGATAAGAGCTTTTTTTATTTATTTTTGTGCTCTGGATAAGAGCTTTTTTTATTTATTTTTTAATACTGCACACGGTGCAGTGTGAATGGTGTGTGAATGTGAGAGGGTGGCACTCCTGACAGTAAGGGGTGTCACCCTCGGCCGTGGAGGTGAAGTTAACCCCACGGCTGTATGAATGATGTGTGAAAGGTGTATGAATGGACAGCAACATCATTGGGGCCTTGACGTGGCGTTGCTGCTCCCAACTCCTACATGCTGGACTTGGGCTAATCCAATGCGATGTGCATGTGGTGTGTGTGATCTAGGGACATCAGTGGTGTACACGCGTGCATTGTCTGTGTGCAATGCTGTATGTGTGTGTTTAACGGTCAAAGATTCGTAACACGAGGACCCTCCTGACTGCTCTTCCATCAGCTGACGGGGTCTCCTCTGGCGGGGGGGGGCTGTGTGGTTGGGGGGTCAGGTCATCACGTAGGGCAATGTGCAGGCCCTTTCGCATGGCAAAGTTGTGCAGAATACAACATGCACCAATGATCTGACCCACAAAGTTGGGGGAATACAATAGGGCCCCCCCAGACTTATCCAGGCATCGGAAACGGGACTTCAGGAGGCCAAATGTGCGCTCCACCACTCCACGGGTTTTGATGTGTGCTTCATTGTATCTTCTCTCTCCTCTGGTTTGGGGGTTCCGGAAAGGAGTCATGAGATGGGGTCCCAGTGTATATGCAGAGTCACCTGTAAGGGAAAAGACAGGAGGATGGTAGTCATGCATGTGCCACTTCTGTTGTGCATCATGGGAGGGGATAGTCATGGCTGCCACCCATGTCACTCACCAACCAGCCAGCTGTCCCCATACATGTCCTGCTCAAAATCTTCTGGGATGTTGCTTTGACGGTAGATGTAGCTGTCATGGCTGGACCCGGGGTCTTTGGCACGGACGTGCCATATGAGGTATTTGGCATCGGCTATCACCTGTACGTTGATGGAATGCCAATGCTTCCGATTGCGGTATATGTGCTCTGTGCCACTGGGGGGCTGGAGTGCCACATGTGTGCAATCAATGGCCCCGATGGTGCGTGGGAATCCGTCAATTCTGTAGAAATCTGTCATTGCCTTCTGCCGCAGGTGCACAGTGGTGGGTCTGATGAACTGGTTGGACATGCGTCTGAGGATCGCTGGGACAACCTGGTGCACACATCTGCTTATGCTGGTTTGTGACATCCCAGCCACCACTCCACTTGTACGCTGGAATGATCCACTGGCCAGGAAATGCAGTGTTGCCAGTACCTTCACCAGTGGCTGCAGTGCACGTGAGCGGTATGTCTGGCTGGTGATGTCATCCTGCAGGGCTGTGGTTATTTCCAGGATGGCAGCAGGGCTGAATCTGAAGATGCGATACACCTCCTCATCACCCATGCCAAAGAGCCTCATGCGCGCTCGGTAGATCCTCTCACGTGCCCCCCTCCTCCTACTCCTCCTTCTATGTGCCTCTTCCTCTGCATACCTTAGTAGTGATAAGACCATGGCTGGCCCTGGCATCATTGGCATACGAATGTGTTGTCCAGTAAGTGTGATTGCTCAGCTAGTCCGTTACGGTGCTGCTGTAGTTGCTCTCCAGCTGACTTGCACACGGCCTTGAGCAAAGTTACCCGTGCTTTTATGAGGGGTATGTTTACTCAAGGCTTTCGAGTTACGCGCACCACGAGTAGCCAACGCCGGACGCGCGTAGTTTCGGGAATACGCGCATCTCCCTCATTTGCATATTTGCATGCTAATTCAATGGGAACTGAATATTTTTCATGCGTAACTATGCGCCTACGCCGCGCTAGCTTAATGCATTTTCGCCGCAGAGACGGAAATTTTTTTCGCGCGTATGTGGTTCTGTGTTTACCGCGTATCGATACGCAGGCGAACATTTACTATTACGCCGCGCATATACATTTACGCAGGCGTAGCGCCTCTGAGAATCTGGCCCTGTATAGTTTAGCTAGATTAGTTCTTCCTAATTTTGTGGCAGGCAGGTGATTGTGCTATTTAAAGACGTTATCACAGACATACTATAGACACCCAGCAGGTACAATATTTAAAGGAATTTTTCATTTTTTTATTTTTTTATTTTTTTTATTTAAGCATCATTAAAATCACTGCTCCTGATGCAGGAGCAGTGATTTTAATGGTGCTTAAATAAAATAATGAAAAAAATGAAAAATTCCTTTTAATATTGTACCTGCTGGGTGCCTATAGTTTGCCTGTGAAAAAGTCTTTGAGATCCTGGGTCTTGCCCAAGGGAACATGTATCAATGGAAAAAAAGTTTTAACAACGACCGTTTTTTTAACGTTTTTTCCATTGATACATGTTCCCTGGGGCAAGACCCGGGTTCTCAAAGACGTTTTACGACAATAACTTGCATATTAGCCTTTAAAATGAGCACTTTTGAATTTGAACGTTTGAGTGCCATAGACGTCAATGGGGTTATAAATGTTCGCGCAAACGTTCGGTCCGTTCGAAGGTTCTGGTGCAAACCGGACAGGGGGGGGGGGGGGGTGTTCGGCTCATCCCTACTATCAACCACCATCAATGTGTGATTGAATAGTCAGTGAACATCAATAAAAAAAAATTTTTTTTAAGCGGTTGTGTATAGGTTCCTTTAACCACTTAAGAACCCTTTCTCGCCGATATACGTCGGCAGAATGGCACGGCTGGGCACAATCACGTACCTGTACGTGTCTCTTTAAGCCCAGCTCGCGACAAGGTCCGAAGCTCTGTGACTGCGCCCGCGGGACCCGATCGCCGCCGGTGTCCTGCGATCGGTCACCGAAGCTGAAGAATGGGGAGAGGCGAGTTTAAACAAACCTTCCCCGTTCTTCATTGTGGCAGTGTCAGCGATCGTCTGTTCCCGGATATAGGGAAAGACGATCACTGACGTCACACGTCTAGCCCCGCCCCCCCTACAGTTAGAAACACATATGAGGTCACACATAACCTTTACAACGCCCCCTAATGGTTAACTCCTAAACTGCTATTGTCATTTTCACAGTAATCGGCGCATTTTTATAGCACTTTTTGCTGTGAAAATGACAAAGGTCCCAAAAATGTGTCAAAACTGTCCGATGTGTCCGTCATAATGTCGCAGTCACGAAAAAAAAAAAACGCTGATCGCCGCGATTAGTAGTAAAAAAAAATTATTAATGAAAATGAATATTTTGTAAACGCTATAAATTTTGCGCAAACCAATCGATAAACGCTTATTACGATATTTTTTTACCAGAAATATGTAGGAAATTATATATATATATATATATATATATATATATATATATATATATATATATATATATATATATATATATATATATATATATATATATATTTTTTTTTTTTGGGGATATTTATTATAGCAAAAAGTAAAAAATATTGCATTTTTTTTCAAAATTGTCGCTCTATTTTTCCTCCACTTTTTTGTGACTGCCCTTGTTGATGAGTGAGTGAGTAACTTGTATAGTGCAACAAATGCAAACTTAATCGCCTCAAGGCGCTTGATGGTCATCTATTAAACAAAAGCCTAAACTGAATTGGGTAGAATGGCAGAGAAACAGGAAATATCCATGAGTACTGCCCCTTCCTTATGGCAAACAACACCCACATAAGGATAGAAGATGAGATGGCGCAGCTTTTGCCACAGCAGTCTTAAAGTGGGAGTGTGCCCCAGATTTAGTACTGCAATGATCAGATACAATTACAGTACACATTTCTTTTTTTTCCCCCACATTTTTGTAAATGGCAGCCTGTAATTAAAAAAACAGAACAGGCATAATAAACTATATATAAAACAGTATACCAAATAAACTCTGTATAAAAATGAAAAAATATATGTTTAAGTAGTTTTACAAGAGCACAATGACTCATTTATGTAAATTAGTCACAGTGTTATTGTCAAGTTGACTGATGCATAATGGCTTTGCTAAAAAAAAATCTGTCTGGGCATGTACGGGAGGGCTTTACTGATATCTGGTAAGGAAATGGTTCAGCAACTAAAGGAGAAGTACAGCCAAAGCTCATTTGACTGTACTTATTCTGTGGATCACAGGAGTGCAATTTTGTTCTGCACTCCTGTGACCCGTTTTCAGCAGACAGCGGGCTGAAGTTCACTGTCTGCTGATGTCACAGAGCCAGTCCAGGCTCAGGAAAGATCGCGACCATATGGTTGGGATCCGCCCACATTCCTGGAACGGCACCTGGGGTCAGCCTATCAGTGAGCCACTTAGAGCCTGAGCCCACCCGCTTCACAGCCCAGCTCTCCAGTGAGCATGGGGGGGGGGGGGGCAGAGCAGAGAGCCGATGACCGACAGTCACCAGCTCTCTGCTTGTGGAACTGTGAGAAACGAGCAATCAGCAGTGTTTGTTTGCTCGGTTCTCAGGGATAGAGTTTGCAGGGGACAGATGCAGCATTGGACCGATGCTGCAACCAGCTAGGCAAGTATGATTCTACAAAACCAAAAAACAGATGTCGGTCCAGGCTGGGGCAAGTCGCGAATCACCCACAACCCTAGACTGGCTTCTGGTTCAGCCCCTCAGCAAGCCTCTGAGAGCCTGAGCCAGCTGCTCCCACCCCCTCCACAGCCCAGCGCTCCAGTGAGCATTGGGGGGCAGAGAAGAGAGCCGATAACTGACAGTCACCAGCTCTCTGCTTGTGGAACTGTGAGAAACTAGCAATTAGCGGTGTTTGATTGCTCAGTTCTCAGGGATAGAGTTGGCAGGGGACAGATGCAGCATTGGATCGATGCTGCAACCAGCTAAGCAAGTATGATTCTACTAAAAAAACAGATGTCGGTCCAGGCTGGGGCAAGTCGGGAATCACCCACAACCCTAGACTGGCACCTGGCTCAGCCTCTCAGCGAGCCTCCGAGAGCCTGAGCCAGCTGCTCCCACCCCCTCCACAGCCCAGCACTCCAGTGAGCATGGGGGGGGCAGAGCAGAGAGCCGATAACTGACAGTCACCAGCTCTCTGCTTGTGGAACTGTAAGAAACTAGCGATCGGCGGTGTTTGATTGCTCGGTTCTCAGGGATAGAGTTGGCAGGGGACAGATGCAGCATTGGATCGATGCTGCAACCAGCTAGGCAAGTATAATTCTACAAAACCAAAAAAGAGATGTCACAGAGCTGGTCCAGGCTGGGGCAAGTTGGGAATCACCCACAACCTTGAACTGGCACCTGGCTCAGCCTCTCAGCGAGCCTCTGAGTGCCTGAGCCAGCTGCTCCCCTCCACAGCTCAGCGCTCCAGTGAACGTGTGGTAAGGGGGGGGGCAGCAGAAAACCGGAGACTCCCAGCCACCAGCTCTCTGCTCAGGGAGCTCTGAGAACCGAGTGATCAACAGTCTTTGATCGCTTAGTTCTCAGTTTTACACCTGGTGGGGGACAGATGCAGCATTCAACTAGGCAAGTATGATTGTATTTGAGCAAAATAAAAAACTGAACTTCCCTTTTTAAGGAGAAATCCAGCCTGAGCTCACTTGGCTGGGCTTCTCCTACGGGTCACAGGAGTGCAATTTGTTTTGCACTCCTTTGACCCATTTTCAGCAGAGAGCGGTCTGAAGTCCGCTCTCTGCTGACGTCACCAAGATCGGTCCAGGCATCGTGTCATCCCGACTATAGAAGTCTGGATCCGCCAGGTGCCTGGACTGATAACAGTATCAGCCTCTCAGCAGCGAGCCGCTGAAACGGCCGCTTACCGTCCCTTCACAGCCCAGCGCTCCAGTCAGTGTGGAGTAACAGAGCAGGAAAGCTGCTGATTGACAGGCAGCAGCTCTTCCTCTCACGTAGGGGAGAGAACCGAGTCATCTGCATTGTTCGGTGGCTTGGTTCTCAGTGAAGAGGTGGCGGGTCCCATGCTGCATCTACCTAGGCGAGTATGAATGTGGGATAAAAAAACAAACACGTATTTTTCAAGCAGCATGCAAAGGATGGAAACCTTACAGTGAATTTGGTGGCATAATACATTTTATTTTTCTAAGAGCTACACTTATGTCTTACCTGTAAGTGCCGCTTAAGACCACCGTGCAGTCCACCAGAATGAACTTTTCCAGCAAGTTCCCCTTGAAGGTGGTGCCGTTCCGGCAAAAGTAGGTGGGGCCAGCGAGTGTCCGGACCCTGAGGAACTGTGTGGGGAAAGAGCAATTGTTAATGACCACACAGTAATAACCACACAGATGCACATAGAACATGGTGCCCATTATAGATACCCCCTGCCTCTTTAATTAGATGAATTACTTTTTTTTTTCAATTATGCTGAGACTAATTATGCAATTAGGCTCAGCACCACATGTGGGCGTTACCTAGGAGCAGCCTTCATGTAAATACAGCCTGCCTAGGAACTAAGGTTGCCTCCTTTTCTTCATGTCAAACTCGAACACTTTAGCGGCACACAGCAATTATTTTTTTTTTACAGAATAGAATATAATATGCAGTACATATATTTTGTGACTAAATATTTATAAATTATATAAAAGTTGATCACAAGAGTCCCCTCTTACAGAGTTCCCATTTTAAACCTGAATCCGCAGTTCCCTTACACTGTAAGGGGGGACTCTGAAGACTGATGTAAGGGACAACTCTGGGTACTCTGACCTAAGGGATGCTCTGGGAACCCTGATTTAACCACTTAAGCCCCGGACCAAGACCAGGCCACTTTTTGCGATTCAGTGCTATAAAAATGCATTGATTACTATAAAAATACCACTGGGAAGGGGATAAGTATGTTCCCTGGGTGTGTTCTAAGTGGACCAAGGGGACTGACTAGTGGAAATGACAGATTGCTGTTTATACATTGCATGAACAGACGATCATTCATTTCTCCCCCTGACAGGAGCGGGAGCTGTGCGTTTACACACACAGCTCCCGGTTCTCGCTCTTTAACGAGCGATCTTTAACGTACATATATACACACACACATCGGCAGAATGGCAAGGCTGAGCAAAGCAACGTACAGGTACGTTGCTTTGAATTTGACGACATTTGGGCGTGTGCGTGCACCCGACGCGAGCTCCGTGACCGTACCCATGGGACCCGCGGACTCGGAGCGGCAGAACAGGGAGAGACCAGTGTAAACAAGGCATTTCCCTGTTCTGCCTAGTGACAGAACACTGATCTACTGCTACCTGTCATTGGGAGCAGTTATCACTGTCGTGTCACTGGTAGCCCATCCCCCACACAGTTAGAATCACTCCCTAGGACACACTTAGCCCCCTTCCTCACCCCCTAGTGGTTAACCCCTTCCCTGCCAGTGTCATTTACACAGTAATCACTGTATTAAATGACAATGGTCGCAAGATAGCATCAAAAGTGTCCGCTGTGTCCGCCATAATGTCGAAGTCACAATAAAAAATAAATAAAAAAATCACTGATCGCCGCCATTACTAGTAAAAAAAATAAAAAATTAAATAAAAACGCCATAAATCTTTCCCCTATTTTGTAGACGCTATAAATTCTGGGCAAACCAATGAATAAATGCTTATTGTGTTTACCAAAAATATGTAGAAGAAGACGTATCGGCCTAAACTGCGAAAAAAAATGTATAACTTTTTTGGGGATATTTATTACAGCAAAAAGTAAAAAATATATATATTTTTTTTTCAAAATTGTCGCCAAAAATAAAAACCGCAGAGGTGATCAAATACCACCAAAAGAAAGCTCTACTTGTGGGAAAAAATGGACGCCAATTTTGTTTGGGAGCCACGTCGCACGACCGCGCAATTGTCGGTTAAAGCGATGCAGTGCCGAATCGCAAAAAGTGGCCTGGTCATTCGGCAGGCAAATCCTCCAGGGCAGAAGTGGTCTAGTGTACTCAGGGCCACAATTTTATTATTATTTTTTTTTCATAATCCATTGGATAAAGTGGGGAAGGCTTATACAGTAACATCTATGTCTCATTGGGGAGATTTTCTTTTTTTGTTTCAAAGAATTGTATTGAATTTTAAGGAGTACAAACAAAAAATAAATAAAAAAAACAAAAACACGGGGGGGGGGGGACATTTACACCATCGACGTAGGTCAGCCCAGAGCGGACCAACCAAAAAAGATACAAAGTATTTGACAACTGCTTGACAAGTGATAACATAGGAGATTTTCTGTTACTTTCTGTTCTACTGACATAACAGGATGTGAGAGGAAATCTCCCAAACGTGAGGGAAATCCCATCTTAGAGAGAGTGGTCATCGGAAGAAATGTCCCCTCCCTTCCCATCGGAACACTTTCCTCTCCTGTTCCTGCAGCTGCTTTAAAGGAGCCTATTTAGAAAATAAAAGACGAACCTTTACAACCCCTTTAACTTTCAACTGCATTTTTTGCAGATACGGGAACTCCCTCAAGGTGGCGCCATTATCCTGGTTTGTTTTGCCTCTGAGTTGCTCTTTGAAGATGCAATGCTCCAGGTCAGACATATTAATGGACAATATGTAAAGAATAACATTTATTCCTACAAGCTGTTCCACTTGGTTCCCATTTATTTCTGGGGATGGATCTCATTCAAAAATCCTCAGAACAACGTAATGGAACTGGAAGGTGTGAATTGTTCAGCCACCAGGAATAAATATAGGACAATAGGTGAGATGGATGGATTAATGGGTGGATGGATGAGTGGATAGATGAATGAGTTTGTGAGCGGCTGGATGGATGAATGGTTGGATTAGTGGGATGGATTAGTTGTTAATGGATGAGTGTGTGGATTGATGGATGGATAAGTGGTGGTGGGGGGGGGGGGGTAAATGGTTCTGTTGGAGGGTGGATGGATGGTTGGGAGTGTGAATGAATAAATAGATACAGTAGGTGGGAGGATGGATGGGCTAAAAAGTGGTTGGATGGGTGGGTGGGTGGGTGGGTGTGTGTGAGAGTGGTTGGATTGATGTGTGGATGAACGAAAAGATGATTGGATAGATGGGTGTGTGGTTGGATGGATCGGTGGATGGATGAATAGGTGATTGGATGGATGGATGTGTGGGTGGTTGATGGATGAGTGGTTGGTTAGATCGGTAGATGGATGGATTCATAAGTGGATGAACGAATAGGTGATTGGATAGATGGGTGTGTGGTTGGATGGATCGGTGGATAGATGGATGAATAGGTGATTGGATGGATGGATGGATGGATGGATCGGTGGATGGATGAATAGGTGATTGGATGGATGGGTGTGTGGGTGTATGGATCGGTGGATGGATGAATAGGTGATTGGACGGATGGGTGTGTGGGTGGGTGGTTGGATGGATCGGTAGATGGATGGATTCATAAGTGGATGAATGAATAGGTGATTGGATAGATGGGTGTGTGGTTGGATGGATCGGTGGATGGATGAATAGGTGATTGGATGGATGGGTGTGTGGGTGGCCGGATGGATCGGTAGATGGATGGATTCATAGGTGGATGAATGAATAGAGGATTGGATAGATGGGTGTGTGTGGGTGGATGGATGAATAGGTGATTGGATGGATGGGTGTGTGGGTGGATGGATCAGAGGATGGATGGATGAATAGGTGATTGGATGGATGGATGAGTGTGTGGGTGGATGGATGAATAGGTGATTGGATGGATTGGGTGTGTGGGTGGCTGGATGGATGAGTGGTTGGATGGATCGGTTAATGAATGGATTGATGGATGATTGATAGATGGATGAATAAGGAATTGGATGGGTGGGTGGATGAGTGGCTGGATGGATCGGTGGATGGGTGAATAAGTAGTGATTGGATAGATTGGTGTGTGGGGAGATGGTTGAGTGGTTGTCCTGGGTTGATGAGTAGAAGGATGGGTGGATGGGAGGGCGAATAGATGGATGGGAGAGTGGATGGATACACTGGATGGGTGAATAGATGGATGGGTGAATAGATTAATGGTTGGGAGGGTGAATAGATGGATGGGTGGATGGATGGATGGGAGGGTGGGTGGATGGATGGGAGGGTGGGTGGATGGGAGGGTGGATAGATGGATGGGAGGGTGGGTGGATGGATGAATTTATGAATTGGGGTGTGTCCTGAAGATGTCTGTGTGCTCGCAGTGCCCCCGCAGGATGCAGACACAAAGACGGTATATGGCAGGTGGTGTGCGGGAGATGAGCTCGGCAGGCGTGGTCACAGGTCACCAGCTGTCATTACACTATAAATACAGGAGACACACTTGGGTGGGGGAGGGGTATTTACAGGTAAATAGGAGGGCCTTCTATGGGAGAATACAATCAGGATTATTCATGTTATTAGGAGATGGGGCTGCGGGGGCTGATGGCGATGACAGGTGCATGGTGGGAAAATGAGCGACAGCAGCCTGCGGCCATATTTAGGAGCAGAAATTTTCCATTTCTGTTCTATTCAATCAGGTTGTAGCTGATAGAAAAAAAAACAGCAGCAGCCCACACACACTGCAATCATCCAAAAACCACATTTAAAACCTCAACCAAACCCAGTATCTCCCGATTTAATTATATAAAGGTGTGTGGGTGCCATAGAGATTTAGGTTTAGATTATAGGTAAATCTGCCAAATCTGGACACCGATATCGGATGGAATCTGAAGGGGAGGTCTCAGTACGTTGAAAACAGCTCATAAGTGCAACCATTATCAGCACAGAAGGTTCAAATTGCCAGCTCTTAGGTGTATGGGTAGGGTAATCCTCAAAGCCTGCAATATCTTGACCATATACAATATCAGGTCATCGCTTCCAGGTTACCATAGCTGATCCGGGCTTTGCTCGGCTCTCCAATCATTCGGTGGAAAGGGCAAGCTGGTTGCTCGAGTCTCCTGGTGGGCAGGACGGGGGTGTCACTTTTCAGGCTATGAGTGGCAAGCAGCACTGCATCTGGTGGCAGGCTATGAGTGGCAAGCGGCACTGCATCTGGTGACAGGCTATGGGTGGCAAGCGGCACTGCATCTGGTGGCAGGCTATGGGTGGCAAGCGGCACTGCATCTGGTGACAGGCTATGGGTGGCAAGCGGCACTGCATCTGGTGGCAGGCTATGGGTGGCAAGCGGCACTGCATCTGGTGGCAGGCTATGGGTGGCAAGCGGCACTGCATCTGGTGGCAGGCTATGGGTGGCAAGCGGCACTGCATCTGGTGGCAGGCTATGGGTGGCAAGCGGCACTGCATCTGGTGGCAGGCTATGGGTGGCAAGCGGCACTGCATCTGGTGGCAGGCTATGGGTGGCAAGCGGCACTGCATCTGGTGGCAGGCTATGGGTGGCAAGCGGCACTGCATCTGGTGGCAGGCTATGGGTGGCAAGCGGCACTGCATCTGGTGGCAGGCTATGGGTGGCAAGCGGCACTGCATCTGGTGGCAGGCTATGGGTGGCAAGCGACACTGCATCTGGTGGCAGGCTATGGGTGGCAAGCGGCACTGCATCTGGTGGCATCTGGTCTTCTGCCATCACCTCTTCTAGGTTCCTATGATAGACAGAACCCTCTTTCCTCCTCGCCAGGCTCAGCAGTGCGGGTGAGGCCGCGTACACGCGTACGAGAACCTCGTCGGGCTAAACCCATCGTTGCGCCCGACGAGGTTCTCGGCCGGCCGTCGAGTTCGTCGACCAGGCTGTCGAAAAAGGCATCGAGCCATTAGTCCCGATGGCCCGTCGAGGAAATAGAGAACCTGCTCTCTATTTTGGCTCGACGCCTTGCTCGACAGTTTGCTCGGCGAAAACGTACACACGATCGAGCTTCTCGGCAGAATATGGATCCCAGCGAGCTTCTCGCTGCATTCTGCCGAGAAGCTCGGTCGTGTGTACGGGGCCTCACTCTTCTTGCATTGCTTCTTCCATGGGATATCTAGTCCTATCGTCCTCCAGGGAAGGTGGTCAGAAGAATGCATGGAAGTCGTGCCGTTTATAGACACAGTTCTAAATAGCTGCAGTAAAAAGATCCTGCTGCTTTTATTGGTTGGGTGGTCAAAGCCTTGGAGGGGGGAGGGGGGGTAGTTTCTGGTATGCAGGTCCTGTATCAGTTTAGAAGCCCGGTATAGAAGGGACGATATACATTTGGGTGGGATTTATTAAAACTGGTGTGCACAGAATCGTGGGCAGTTGTGCTTAGTAACCAATCAGCTTCTAACTTCAGATTGTTCATTTAGGCTTTGGCAATAAAACCAGGAAGCGGACTGGTTACTCTACGGCTGCATCAGAATCTGTGTGCACCAGTTTTAGTGAATCCCCCCCCCCCAATGTGCGATTCGCCAACCAGGGCCAGTGCTACCATTAGGCAAACTAGGGTGCCTTGCTGCCTAGGGCGCCCAGCCACTGGGGTTCCTACTCTCTTCTCTCTGAAGCAAGCAACCAAGTCTCAGCATCAGCAGGCAGCCGCCGCTCCGTTCGCACATAGTGTCAGAGGCACAGCGGCAGGGAAGGACTGTGTCCAACTCCCGAATAAATGGAAGTAAACATTCGTTGATGGGCCCTGGCGAGGCTGCCCTTGATGGGCTCTGGTAAAGGGCTGCATTTGGTGGGCTCTGGTAAAGGGCTGCATTTGGTGGGCTCTGGTAAAGGGCTGCATTTGGTGGGCTCTGGTAAAGGGCTGCATTTGGTGGGCGCTGGTAAAGGGCTGCATTTGGTGGGCGCTGGTAAAGGGCTGCATTTGATGGGCAATGGTGAGGCTGCATTTGATGGGCAATGGTGAGGCTGCATTTGATGGGCAATGGTGAGGCTGCATTTGATGGGCGCTGGTGAGGCTGCATTTGATGGGCGCTGGTGAGGCTGCATTTGATGGGCGCTGGTGAGGCTGCATTTGATGGGCGCTGGTGAGGCTGCATTTGATGGGCGCTGGTGAGGCTGCATTTGATGGGCGCTGGTGAGGCAGCATTTGATGGGCGCTGGTGAGGCAGCATTTGATGGGCGCTGGTGAGGCAGCATTTGATGGGCGCTGGTGAGGCAGCATTTGATGGGCGCTGGTGAGGCAGCATTTGATGGGCGCTGGTGAGGCAGCATTTGATGGGCGCTGGTGAGGCAGCATTTGATGGGCGCTGGTGAGGCTGCATTTGATGGGCGCTGGTGAGGCTGCATTTGATGGGCGCTGGTGAGGCTGCATTTGATGGGCGCTGGTGAGGCTGCATTTGATGGGCGCTGGTGAGGCTGCATTTGATGGGCGCTGGTGAGGCTGCATTTGATGGGCGCTGGTGAGGCTGCATTTGATGGGCGCTGGTGAGGCTGCATTTGATGGGCGCTGGTGAGGCTGCATTTGATGGGCGCTGGTGAGGCTGCATTTGATGGGCGCTGGTGAGGCTGCATTTGATGGGCGCTGGTGAGGTTGCATTTAAGGGGTCCTTCATTAAAAAGGTAGAGTATACATGGGCAGGGCAAAGGGGGTGGAGTCAGGTGTGGGGCCAAAGGGGGGGGGGGGCAAAATGAGGTTTCGCCTAGGGTGTCAAAAATCCTTGCACCAGCCCTGTCACCAACTATACAAAGCTACAGTCCTTCCAGTTACGGGTTAACAATGCACACATTGGATGTGACCTCCAACATTCCCTTGCACGGTTGTACCGGCTCTTATGAACTGAACTGGCTTCCTCTGATTTCACTGCACACTGTGAGCTTCTCACATCTGCATTTGAAGCTGCTGCAAGTCAGATAAGAGCCCACCTCACTTTCTGGCTGGAGGACATCCAGCATCATCTGGTCTTTTACTCTCCAGCCTGACTGTACTTGACCCGCCCCCGAGGATCCTTGGTGACAATCAGGCTATGTATGGGACAACAAGTGACCAACCCAAAGCTCCTGGCCGGTCTGGAGGACCTTTCGGCATTCTCAGAAATGACATGTTCACATATTTTGGTTTCCACGAGTAATGAGAGCAATCATTTGAGTGGACAAGGTTTTGGATGGAGTGGGGGGAAGGGTTACAACCTCTCTTAGGTTTTTACGATGGTCTATCCTTGGGGAGCCACTTATAAAACTTACTATCCCAATGATGGTGGTCACTGAGAAAACAAGGAAATAGGTTTTAACCCTTCCCCACTCCATCCAAAACGGCATTGGTTGCTGTGGGTGCTTCTAACTGTCAGAGCGGAGTCATCTGCCCACACACAAATCTGGTCTAGATAAGCGGGGGAGGGGGTCATGGTGTGTCGGGGAAGGGATGGTGGGGCTCACCTCTACGAAGTTCAGGTTGACCCGGCACTTGGCGGCCATGTCCAGGAAGTGGTCAGAGTTCATCTTGTCCAGGATGACGTAGACAGGCACACGGCGGGCGGCCGCATCCAGCAGGTCGGAGAGGATGTCCACGTCGGTGAAAACGTCCATTACGATCGCAATGACCTGCAGAGGAAGATTAAAACCATTAAATGTCAGCCAGGGACAGATGCCGACAGCACGATCATCCATTATCATTACATGGGCTCATATCAGAGTGATGAAAAACACAAACCTAACAAAGACATTATAGGAGATACAAATACAGGAACGCCAGAAGCAGAACATATCAATAAGTTCTGTAGGTCTCTAGATACGGCAGTGATGAGATAATCTGCAGAATATATCAATATCAGTCCCCGACAATACCAGGCACTGTGTCTGGTACGAGTCTTGAGGGGGAACTCCACGCCAAATAAAAAAAGAAAATTAAAAAAAATGGCATGGGTTCCCCCTCCAAGAGCATACCATGCCCTTCAGTCTGGTATGTATTTTAAGAGTAACCCCATACGCCAGAAAATCGGCATGGAGGTCAGAAAAAGGGTTTTGGGACGAGTAAGCACCTCCCCTCCTGAATCGTACCAGGCCGCATGCCCTCAACATGGGGGGTGTTTTGGGGCAGGGGGGCCCTGCTCTCCCCCACCCCAAAGCAACTTGTCCCCATGTTAATGATAACAAGGGCCTCTTCCCGACAACCCTGGCCGTTGGTTTTTGGGGTCTGCGGGCGGGGGGCTTATCAGAATCTAGTAGCTGCCTTTAAAAGGGGGGCGCCCAGATCCTGGCTCCCACCCTATGTGAATGAGTATGGGGTACATTGTACCCCTACCCATTCACCTAAAAAAAAAAAGTGTCAAAAATAAAACACACTACACAGGTTTATAAAGTAATTTATTAAGCAGCTCCGGCGTCTCTTCCGTCCTCTTCTCTCCTCTGGGGCTCTTCTCCGCGCTCTCTACAGTTGTTCTTCCTCTGTCCGCTGTCTTTTGCTCTTTTTCTCACTCTTTTACTTGGTCTTCTCCACATCTTCTACCTCTGTTCTACTTCTGATGCCGACTCAACGTTCTCCCCCGCTCTAATGCCGGGTGCGCGGTGTGCCACTACATATATATTGGCATGGGGTGGGTCACTGGGGCATGATGGGCAAAGATGTCATAGGGGGCAGGCCTCCTGTAACCCCACGCCAATGTAAATAGTGGCACACCGCACACCAGGGAAAGCATTGCGCCAACATTGGTAGAACAGAGGGGGAAGAGCCGGAGAGAGAGAGAAAGAGAGCGGAGAAGAGGCGGAGAGAGAGAGAAAGAGAGCTGAGAAGAGGCGGAGAGAGAGAGCAGAGAAGAGCCGGAGAGAGAGAGCAGAGAAGAGCCGGAGAGAGAAAGCAAAGAAGAGCCGGAGAGAGAGAGAGCAAAGAAGAGCCGGAGAGAGAGAACGGAGAAGAGCCGGAGAGAGAGAACGGAGAAGAGCCGGAGAGAGAGAATGGAGAAGAGCCAAAGAGGGAGCGGAGAAGAGCCAGAGAGAGAGAGAGAGTGGAGAAGAGCCTGAGAGGGGAGAAGAAATCGGAAGAGATGTTGGAGCTGCTTAATAAATTACTTTAAAAACCTGTGTAGTGCGTTTTATTTTTGAAACTTTTTTTTTTTTTTTGGCGAATGGGTGTATTCCGCTTACAATATGCCAAAGGGCACAGAGACAGGCCGCCTGAAACCTTCTGCCCACCTCATTTCATGGCATATTACATTGGGACGTAATATGCCAAACATCACCAAGACAATCCTCAAACCTTCTGGCACAAAGTCATTTGGAGTGATGAAACCAAAATTGAGCTTTTTGGCCATAACCATAAACACTACATTTGGAGAGGAGACAACAAGGCCTATGATGAAAGGTCCACCATCACTACTGTGAAACATGGAGGTGGATCGCTGATGTTTTGGGGATGTGGGAGCTACAAAAGGCACAGGGAAATTTGGTCAAAATTGTTGGCAAGATGAATGCAGTACGTTATCAAAAAATACTGGAGGTACATTTGCATTCATCAGCCAGGAAGCTGCGCATGGGACATTCCAACATGACAATGATCCAAAACACAAGGCCAAGTCCTCCTGTCATTGGCTACAGCAGAATAAATTAAAGGTCCTGGAGTGGCCATCTCAGTCTCCTGACCTCAATATCATTGAGCCCCTCTGGGGAGATCTCAAACTTGCCTTTCATGGAAAACAGCCCAAGAATTTATAGGAACTGGAGGCTTTTTGCCAAGAGGTATGGGTAGCTCTACCATCTGAGAAGATAAAGAGCCTCGTCCACAAATACTGCAAAAGACTTCAGGCTGTCATTGATGTTAAAGGGAACAAAACACGGTATTAGGAACTGGGGTATGTAAACTTTTGATCAGGGTCACTTGGGTAGTTTCTGTTGTGATTATGATTTAAAAAGAGTAACACAGTTGATTGATAATAAATGGCTTCCTCACAGAGAGCAAGGGTCCTTCTCTGCAGTAAGCTGGCAGGGGACAGGTTTCTCTACTCAGGCTTGTTCACACCTGAGCATTTACAGCTCGTAAAACCCACAGGAAAAAAACGCCTGAAATACGCCCAACACGCAAAATCCCATTTATTTCAATGGCACCTGTTCACATCTGAGCGTTTTCTCACCTCAAGCAAAACGTCTGAAGCTCAAATTACATGAGCTTATTTTTAGGGAAGCACCCGGGTCTTATATTAAAGGATCACTACAGATACATTAAAAAAAAAACACAACACAACAACAAACATGTTATACTTACCTCCACTGTGCAGCTCGTTTTGCACAGAGTGGCCCCGAACCTGGTCTTCTGGGGTCCCTCGGCGGCTCCCCCTCTGCAAGGACTCAACACCTTCATGCGGGCGCGCTCCCTTGATACAGCAGCGGCCATAGCCATTGACTGTATCACTCTGCCCCACCCCCCGGAGCATCGCGTCATTGAATGTGATTGACAGAAGCGCAAGCCAATGGCTACGCTGCTTTCAATTAACCAATGAATGAGCCAGGAATACGGTCCAGAAGCCTGCGCGTTCACAGCGCAGAGGACTTTCGAAGGGTCAGGTAAGTAAAGGGGGCGCTAATCAGCTGATGTTTTTTTTACCTTATTGCATAGAATGCATTAAGGTGAAAAAACTTTTACCTTTACAACTACTTTCATTTTGGCAACAAAAAACACAGTAGGGCTTATTTTCGGGGTAGGTCTTACCATGTAATGTGCTGTCTTCTCTCTCCCTGCCTGACAGGAATCCCCAGTGTGAACCAAGTTAAAATGCTTGTAAACTCCTATGCCTAAAGGGGTTGTAAAGGTAAAAAAAAAAAAAATCCAAAATAGCTTCCTTAGTGCAGTCCTCCTTCACTTACCTCATCCTTCCATTTTACTTTTTAACTGTAACTCCACACAGTAATGCAAGGCTTTCTCCCTGGTGTGGCGTGTCATGCACGCCCCCTCCCTTGGACTACAGGAGAGTCAGGACGCTCTCTACGTTGCAGATAGAGAAAGGAGCTGTGTGTTAGTGGGTGTCCTGACTCTCCTGTAGTCCAAGGGAGGGGGCGTGCACGACACGCCACACCAGGGAGAAAGCCTCGCATTACTGTGTGGAGTTACAGACAGAAGAACAGGAAGTGAGGATTTCTCAGAAGAAATAAGGACATTTAAAAGCAAAATGGAAGGATGAGGTAAGTGAAGCCATTTAGAGGGAAAAAATTACCTTTACAACCCCTTTAAGCATCATGGCTGAAAACCACGAAACACAATGATGAGCCTCAAATCCACGGCTACCACAGGAGCACAAATTCGTGTGATTTTTGGCTCATCAAATCTTGTATGGATGGAAGATACTTTTCCCCCCATAGAGATGTTGGTCCTCCTAACATATGGTCGAGATTTACATTGAATGCAGGAAGCAAGAAGCCTTGGGATCCAGTGTTGAGGAATCTCCAGAAGGATAAGATGGAGAGGTACTTCAGAGAGTGGAGACTCAATGTGCAACTGAGGCGGCCCATACCTTCCAACAGTCCCGGATTTTGCGGGACTGTCCCGCGATTTGTGGTAAGTCCCACGATCAGGGCTGGAGTCCCGCAACCCAGGGCTGGAACAAGACCGGAGTGCACGAGTGAGTGAGGATCCGATCCGCGGCCCCCCCCCTCGCTCAACAACTCCGATCTGCGCCCCCGCCGCTCAACAACTTCGATCTGCGCCCCCGCCGCTCAACAACTTCGATCTGATCGGCTCACTGTACAATTTGTATCATTTTATATGATTTAAAAAAAAAATTGAATGCTCCGTTTATATCATGTATTTTTCGCAATAAATATTGTTATTTTTTCAATTTCTCCATTGTTTTCTATGCATTTCCCCATTCTTCCTCTCTGTGAGACAATCGCGGGACTGCCGGCAGAAGTCGAGTCCGCGGGACCCGCGGCCAGACTCACGGAGCTTGCGACGGGCGTGCACTCGTGCGCCCACAATGCCGTGCCATTCTGCTGATGTATATAGTCGTTTAGCAGTCGGCAAGGGGCTACTGACCATCACCAATCCTGAAGCAATGTTTACTTCCACTAACGTCATGGCATTTTCTACTCCTACTGTCCACAGTCCAGAAATCCCCCCCCCCCCCTCCCAACATTAAACTGTCCCTTTGTTTAGAAGGTTTGGAGGCCCCTGTTCTACTCCAATAAGAGTGCCATCATGTGCATGTCCTTCTCTTACCAATTTCTTACCCTCAGTCCAGTAGTGTATTTAGGTTTTGTGCTGCCCTAGGCCTGACTAAACTCGTGCACCCCCTAATTTAAATATGACCCACCCCTTCCTGTCAAGGCCACACCCCTTTTTGATTAAGACCCACCCTGACATTTTCAAGGGGGGACACTAGTTCTAAGGGCCTGGGGGGGGGGGGGCAATGGATTCCCTTAATTTGCATAGATTTCCATTTCACTTCCTGTTTGGCTATGGGGCAGGAAGTGAAGAGAAATCTCTGCAATGGAACAGGGATGGTAAAAAATAAATAAACTGACAGGGGCTATAACTATGGTGACTAAATTTCCAAACTACCATTCAGGGACACCCCACTTCCCAAAAAATCAGCTTGTGGTGTAACGAATCACAGCACAGTGATTGGACACAAGAGGTGGGATTTATAATTTCTCCAATCACAAGCAAGGGGCGGGGATTGTGCTCCTCTAGGCATTCCCAGCCAGGACAAGTACTGTCAGTGAGTAAAGCGGTGATGTGGTGGCCTTTTTGGGGGGGCATTAGTTTAGCTTGGGGGGTGGCTTTGTCAGTTTCATTCCGGGACACTGTATTGTCCTGGAATGAAGGTGCCCGGGGACACACTGCAAAATGTGGGACTGTCTCAGGAAAACCTAGGACACATGGTCACCCTAGCTATACTCTATCCAAAAAGTGTTGCCTATAGTTTTACTTTAAGCACAAATTTGTGATCATTTTATTAAGAGGACTAAGAAGATATGACCATGCCAATGGTGCAGCAGAAAACATATAGCACAGTGATAAAGGTTTGTGGTCCAGGATGATAGGACAGTCAAAATTAGAAGCAGCGCCCCCCACAGTTGCGGAATGCTGGCCGCCCGCATACCGGAAGAAGTTGCGGCCGCTTTATGAGGGCGCTAGACTAATTTGCCTCTCAGCCCACTCCGCTCCATAAAACTGGTGCAAAGTGCTGCCCTAGGCCCGGGCCTTGTTGGCCTAGGCCAGGTTACAGCGTTGCCTCAGTCTCCTTCAAGTCATGGACTTAAAAATGTTCTACCCTCACACACAAGATGTGAAGGTAACACCTCTTATGACAAGCCCCCTATTCCGTTTGTACATACCGGGTGGGCCTTTCTTTTTGCTTTTGCTTTGCTCTTTCTCCTCCTGGAATTGCCTGCGTACTCCATGGATTGCAAAGTACTGAATTCCCAAGATCCCCAGATCCCAAGTATCATCAGGACCACACTGAAATGCCTTCATTGTTCTAGAGTCTTGTGAGGATAGAAGGTCACAGTTTCCATATAGAAGATGGTTTATACTCCACGCTAAACTTATGTAGAAAGTATTTAAACATGGAACAAAATCATGGTTACCACTAATGCTTTTCATTGTTATAGATTTTCCTACCTGCTGGGCAGTACGGATCATCCTGCGCACCTCTTCTTTGATGGTGGGGCTTTCCGCAGGTGCCGGATGTATCAGTGTGGTCACCTCCGTCCCCTGAAATCCAAAGATGGTTGGCCAGCCGAGATCCAGCTCTGGGGCGGCGGTGTCGGAGTGCATGGGCCAGTAGGTCCCCGAGGAACCATCGGCATCATCCTGCGTGCCGTAGGCAGAGTCTGTGCACATGCTTTCCTGGGTGGGCTCCGGGGGTCTCTGAAGGGTTTTGGAGATGTGGTCAACTTCGGAGGGGCATAGAAAGTCAGGAGCCCCCTCATCAATGATGAAACGCTCGTAGCCCGTGGGACCGTCTTCAGTCAGGACATCGATAGCGATACGATAATACTCCTTGTAGTGCGGGGGGAGGTAGTTGGGGTCCAAAGGGTTGTCTCCTTGGGAGGAGCTCTGGGAGCGTCGTGCCATGGCTCTACACCAGAGGGAGGGAAGAGATGGGACCTGGAAAAAAACAAAATACAGATTAGTAACCTATAGCACTAGGAAATACCTCCAACTAACCAAATACCAACGTACTAAAATTCCCAGCAAGTGGTTGAATGGATGTAGGCATCTACATAAGGATCACATAGTAAAGCTTTCGGCTCCTGAGTAACTACTTTATTCAATATATCCAGCCAGCCAACCAATTTCTAGAAATTAAACGATCTAAAGTGTTGGTGGTGGGCCATCTTAACCACGTCAGCCCCAAACCATTTGGCTGGCCAAAGACCAGGCCACTTTTTGCAATTCGGCACTGCATTGCCTTAACCGACAATTGCGCGGTCGTACAACGTGGCTCCCAAACAAAATTGATGTAATCTTTTTCCCACAAACAGAGCTTTCTTTTGGTGGTATTTTATTGCTTCTGCAGTTTTCATTTTTTGCGCTATGAACAAAAATAGAGAGTCAATTTTGAAAAAAAAAATTATATATTTTTTTGCCTTTTGCTATAATAAATATCCCCAAAAAATATATATAAAAAAATATTTCTTTCCTCAGTTTAGATCGATACATATTTTTGTTAAAAAAATAAAATAAAAATCGCAATAAGCGTTTATTGATTGGTTTGTGCAAAAGTTATATGCCACTTTTAATAAAAAATATTTTTTACTAGTAACGGCGGCGATCAGCGATTTTTATCGTGACTGTGACATTATAGTGGACACATCGGACACTTTTTACACCATTTTGAAACAACTGTAATTTTTACAGCGATCAGTGCTATAAAAATGAACGGATTAGTTCAAAAATGACACTGGCAGTGAAGGGGGTTAACCTGTAGGGGGCGCTGAAGGGGTTAAATGTGTCATAGAATCGCTCACTAACTGTAAGTGGGCGTGGCTATGAGTGACACGACACTGATCGCTGTTCCCGGTGTCAGGGAACAGACGATCAGTAATAGAAGAGATTATTCAGCGCTGGGACAAATGATGAAACAAATAATAAAACAAAAATTATGCAAGCCAGCACTTGAGGACAAATTCATAAGAAATCCCAAAACAGTGATACAAAAAGAATAGTGCAGCGCAAATATTATACTAAGCATAAAATAATAATAAAGTGAATAAAGGCATAGATAAACATATGCAACAATGTGAAAAATAATAATAGTAGTGTCCTTGGAGAGAAGCAAAAAAGAAATTCCAAAATGCAACTCCCAAGAATCCACACGGAGTGAGAGTGAAAAAGTGACACCAAACGAATCCTCCACCGTGTAATAGATGGCCTCTCACCTTATAGATTCGACCTATAATAGGTCACAAGGCATGTCAGCAGTATCCAAAGGTAGAAGACATACGGGAGCCATCCATTGGAGTATAATAGGCAATAGTAAACACTAGGGTCCGGGCTCAAACGTTCTCCATTGTACCAGCAAGGAAAGACAAGAGACAGGGATCTAATGCTCTCTGGTATGACCATTTAATAAGGCATCAAATAAATCGTAAACACACTCACATTTAAAAACACTCTCCGCTGAGTGTCAGCATACAGGCATAGAGATCTATGGCGATCATGGGTGACGTCCTGCGTGACTCCTCCCTCCGTACGCGTTACGTCCTGTGGGCGGGACTTCTTCAGCGCGGGATAGGAAGATCCCGCGCTGAAGAAGTCCCGCCCACAGGACGTAACGCGTACGGAGGGAGGAGTCACGCAGGACGTCACCCATGATCGCCATAGATCGCTATGCCTGTATGCTGACACTCAGCGGAGAGTGTTTTTAAATGTGAGTGTGTTTACGAATTATTTGATGCCTTATTAAATGGTCATACCAGAGAGCATTAGATCCCTGTCTCTTGTCTTTCCTTGCTGGTACAATGGAGAACGTTTGAGCCCGGACCCTAGTGTTTACTATTGCCTATTATACTCCAATGGATGGCTCCCGTATGTCTTCTACCTTTGGATACTGCTGACATGCCTTGTGACCTATTATAGGTCGAATCTATAAGGTGAGAGGCCATCTATTACACGGTGGAGGATTCGTTTGGTGTCACTTTTTCACTCTCACTCCGTGTGGATTCTTGGGATTTGCATTTTGGAATTTCTTTTTTGCTTCTCTCCAAGGACACTACTATTATTATTTTTCACATTGTTGCATATGTTTATCTATGCCTTTATTCAACAGACGATCAGTGACATGTCACTAGGAAGAACGGGGAGAGGTTGAGTTTACACTGACAGCTCCCTGTTCTTCAGCTCCTGATACGATCACGGGTCCTGCGAGCATGGTCACGGAGCTCGCAACAGGGTCGCGACCACACAGCGGCCAATTAAAGGGGGCGTACCTGTACGCCCATTTGCCTGTCCGTGCCATTCTGCCGGCGTATAGTAAAAAAAGGAAAACAGGTTGAACGTTCCTGAAACTGGTCATGAGGGTGGTCCAGTCCTTCAGGTTCAGCCCAGAAGATAAAACAATTCCTCTTGGCAACTGCGCCCAAGTCTTTTACTGTAGATAAACGGCGTCAAATTTTCACTACACTTGGCTATTTTGTTCATACATTTTGGATAGGCGAACTCTAGGAAGTCGTCTTCTCCTCAAAAAATAGGCGTTCATATGAAATCAGAGACCTTTGGTCCCACAAGAAGAACCATTGAAGATAGGGATGGGGATTATGTGACACTATCTGCATGTACAATACACTAGCTCAGGGGGTATACAAACTTTCTACACAAAAAGGCCAGTTTACAGTCCTTCAGACTTTAGGGGGGCAGAATAGGGCCAGTGGGAGTAGAAAATGTCCTGGCATTCAGTGAGAGTAAACAAATGCCCTATCTTTGGTGAGAATGAGAAGGACTAGTACCCCATTGTTGATGTCAGTGAAAGAAATAGTGCCCTAATGTTGGTGTCAGTTGGAGGAATAGTGCCCCGATGTTGGCGTTGGGAGAAATTCTGCCCCATCGTTGGGTGTCTGTGGGAGTAAGTGTGTCCTTTTGCTAGTGTCAGTGGAAAGAATAGAGCCCCATTGTTGGTGTCAGCAGGAGTAATAGTGGCCCATTGTTGGTGTTAATGGAAGGGATTGTGTCCTTTTGATGGCATCAGTGGGAGGAATAATGCCCCATTGTTGGTGTCAGTGGATGGAACAGTACCCAAAGGGCTGGTAAAAACAAGCAACGGGCCGCGTCAGGGCCACGAGCCACAGTTTGGAGCCCATAATGATGCACACAGCACACACCCCCCCAAACGCCACTGAGCGTGTTTAGGATGAGGGGGGAAAGGAAGCAGACGTCTAAGCGGCCACATCACCCGGCATTTAGCGCCAAACCCCCTCACACATTCTATAGATGGAGATCTTGCCCGGCCGCGTGGCAATGCTCATTAATGCAGGAAATGTGACGTCGATGTACGATGCAGAGGCCGCCCCAATGGGGGTTATTGTTTCCCTCTTTTTCTGGCTTTCTTTCTTGAGACGACTACCTAAGGATTTTTATATTTTTTATTTTTATATTTCATTACAGATATACACATGCTCCTGAAGAATGGATAAAATTCCATGAAACGTGTCAAGCTTTTGTATTTATCATGTTTAAACAGGTTCTCTATCTAAGGTCCGTCGGACTTCTGAGAAAAAAAGTCAGATGGAGGCTACACACGGCCGGACTTTCCGTGAGAAAAAGCCTGTCTGACTTCTTTTCTTCGGAATCTCCGGCCGTGTGTACGAGGCACTAGTCCCAAAATTAATGGGAAGTTAAGAGGCATTATATCCATAATTCTTCCCCATGGATATGTGTCATTCATAATTTTTATGTATATAGAAGGTATGTTGTGATAATAATAATGATTATGTATTATTATTATTATTATTATTATTATGTATTATTGCTCAAACCGGACGCATAATAAATGCCAATCTCAATTATTCATATGGACTGCGCGCCTCATTTAAAGTCTCACTCTGCTCCTTTTCTCTTTCTCCTATAAATAGGGATGGAGGCATAACTAGGTCCCGGCCTCATTTAAAGTCCCAATAACGTCCAGGTAAGGCAAGTGTTTGCCTTACCTGGATAGTTTTTTTTACGTTCAACCTTCCTATTCATCCCCAACCCACTACTGCTGCATCCAATGGACAGGCCTATTATTTGGGTGTGCGTCAACGCAATCTAACCCTCAAACTCTCAACCAAAGGCAGTTTAACTGCTGTTTCTATTTGAAAGAATTCTGCTTGATGCTTTGAGTTATGGAGCCCATAACCATTGAGCATTGTCTGACACTGGGTGATGATCCCATGACTATGAGGAACAACCCCAAACGGTTTTCGAAGAGTTGGAAAGTCTAGACAACGTTACTTGGTGCGGTCTCTATTTGGCTCCCCTCATGTGTTCTACAAAAGTTATGGTGCCCATAGCCTTAGAGGGTTGTCTCATGGTCCAGTGACTATGGGGAACAACTCCAAACTGTTCTTGAAGAACAAAACAATTGGAAACCCTAGCCAACCATGCATGGTGCGGTCTCGATTTGGCTCCCCTACTGCGTCCTACAAACATTATGATGCCTATGGCCATAGAGGGTTGTCTCATATTGGGTGATGGTCCAGTGACTATGAGGAAAAACTGAAAACTGTTCTTGAGGAACAAAACAATTGAAAACCTTATTCAACCATGCATGGTGTGGTCTCGATTTGTCTCCCCTCCTGCGTCCTACAACGTTATGGTACCCGTAGCTATAGAGGATTGTCTTATATTGGGTAAAGGTCCAGTGACTATCGAGAACAACTCCAAACTGTTTCCTGATAAACAAAACAATTGGAAACCCTAGCCAACCATGCATGGTGCAGTCTGGTGTGGCTCCCCTCCTGCGTCCTACAAACGTTATGGTGCCCGTAGCCATAGAGGGTTGTCTCATGGTCCAGTGACTATGGGGAACAACTCCAAACTGTTCTTGAGGAACAAAACAATTGGAAACCCTAGCCAACCATGCATGGTGTGGTCTCGATTTGGCTCCCCTCCTGCGTCCTACAAACGTTATGGTGCCCATAGCCATAGAGGGTTGTCTCATATTGGGTGAAGGTCCAGTGACTATGGGGAACAACTCCAAACTGTTCTTGAGGAACAATTGGAAACCCTAGCCAACCATGCATGGTGCGGTCTCCATTTGGCTCCACTCCCCTACAAATGGGGCCCCCTTGCTCGACTACGGTTATTCTCTTTAGGAAAGAACCAGGGTGTTGGTTTACATTTGTGCATTCGCTTATGTGCTTGAAAAGTCACCAAAACAAAACATTAGGCAAGTGGTAGCATGGTTAGGATTCAAACCCATGACCCGTGCCATTTCTTGCTGAGTGAAGACCACTAAGCCATTGTGCCGAGCACAGGAAGGACCAGCTCAAGGAGACGCCATACTTGGCTCTCCATTTTTATGGTCATCTTCACTGCTCTTAATATAGCATCGGTACGCTTTGTGCTCCCTATTTAACAAGCGGAGACGCCGGTTTATTTGAACCACGCCAATATTCCTGAAATATCATCAACTTCGAGAGTCTGCGGGAGGTGTCGGGTTCGGCTGTTATAAAATATTTACTTAGGATTGGAGAAGAAATGTTACAGTTCGCCCTAATTGCTGCTCTGCTGAATAAACATTTTTCAGTATTATGCAAATGCCAGAGAGGGAAATCGGAACATTCCTCTGGCTTGCATATTGCGTCTGGATCAATTCACGGCGTCCACACCCTGACCCCTCACACAGCTTTCATCAGCACCCAGAAATACCACCCCATGGAACGGCCATCACTTCTATTGGAGTAAAATGAAAAAAATGGTACCAGCTTCATCACTACAGACAGGTTCCACAGGCTGGAATACCATCATCTTCCATCGCTGCTCCTCCACTATTAAATGCCCACCACGCCATACAGAGACCCGGCGAGATCTAACATGGATCATGTGATCCTTTATCAATAGGCTGCTGCGCTTTGAAATACACAAAGTCAATTTATCATCAATATATATTTTTGTTGCGCGTGAGACCAATAAAATGTAGTGGATTTATAAAGAAAAATGTATAGCCCTGGCCTTGGCGTCAGTGGGAGGAAGCGTAGCCCCGGCCTTGGCGTCAGTGGGAGGAAGCGTAGCCCCGGCCTTGGCGTCAGTGGGAGGAAGCGTAGCCCCGGCCTTGGCGTCAGTGGGAGGAAGCGTAGCCCCGGCCTTGGCGTCAGTGGGAGGAAGCGTAGCCCCGGCCTTGGCGTCAGTGGGAGGAAGCGTAGCCCCGGCCTTGGCGTCAGTGGGAGGAAGCGTAGCCCCGGCCTTGGCGTCAGTGGGAGGAAGCGTAGCCCCGGCCTTGGCGTCAGTGGGAGGAATCGTACCCCTGTCCTTGCTGTCGGTGGGGGAATCGTACCCCAGTCCTTGGCGTCAGTGGGAAGAATATATGTCTTTTGGTGTCAGAGGAAGGAATAGAGTTTCGTATCCGTTGAAGGAATAGTACCCCCAGTGGCCGGATAAAGGCAAGCAGTTTGCAGACCCCCTGGTTTAGAGCCCCGGTTTTCAAAACTTTTGAAGCAAAAAGGGACAATTTACTGCCCTTCAGACTTTAAGGGAGGCCGGGCTTTGGCAAGTGGAAGTAGAAAATGCCATAGGCTTGGTGGTCAGTGAAAGGAATCCTACCCCCGTCCTTGGCGTCCATGGGAGGAATCCTACCCCCGTCCTTGGCGTCCGTGGGAGGAATCCTACCCCCGTCCTTGGCGTCCGTGGGAGGAATCCTACCCCCGTCCTTGGCGTCCGTGGGAGGAATCCTACCCCCGTCCTTGGCGTCCGTGGGAGGAATCCTACCCCCGTCCTTGGCGTCCGTGGGAGGAATCCTACCCCCGTCCTTGGCGTCAGTGGGAGGAATCGTACCCCCCGTCCTTGGCGTCAGTGGGAGGAATCGTACCCCCCGTCCTTGGCGTCAGTGGGAGGAATCGTACCCCTCGTCCTTGGCGTCATTGGGAGGAATCGTACCCCCCGTCCTTGGCGTCATTGGGAGGAATCGTACCCCCCGTCCTTGGCGTCAGTGGGAGGAATCGTACCCCCCGTCCTTGGCGTCAGTGGGAGGAATCGTACCCCCGTCCTTGGCGTCAGTGGGAGGAATCGTACCCCCCGTCCTTGGCGTCAGTGGGAGGAATCGTACCCCCCGTCCTTGGCGTCAGTGGGAGGAATCGTACCCCCCGTCCTTGGCGTCAGTGGGAGGAATCGTACCCCCCGTCCTTGGCATAAGTGGGAGGAATTCAGACAGATCAGCTTAGGCGGAAGTCGATTACACTACATACATGTTCTGGATATCAATGTTTTTCCCAAAATTATTAAAAAAAAAAAAAAATATTACTTTTTTTTTTCCCCTTTAACAAGTATCTTCATGACATTGCATCGCTCAGTTTTAGACAGCAGCCACGATGCCCGAAAGCACAGAGCGGCATGCTGGGACAGAGCGCGCATAATCCCAGACCTGTCTGGCGAGTGAGCGGGGCCGGATTTCAGGTGTGTGGAGCTGGCGGGGTGTGGACGCGGTTTACAAGCAGCTCATTTATGAATGGAATTTAGGAGCACATTGCAGGCTGCATTCTGACACACGGCTTATATAAATACCGACACGACCGCACCCAGAACACTCACAGCAAACCACCTCTCTGTAAGTGCAGCAGAAAATGGACGCGGCGCGTCAGTTTGTATGAAATGGTGAGAAGACGCATTTCAGGCCCAGCAGGACTCCGGATAAACAAATCTGGTGGAGGGCCAATAATGTCTCATTTTTTATTTATTTTTATTTAGGTCAGTCATTAATTTCCCAACCAACCCTCCCACCATATCCCATCCCTCTCCTCACATTGCAGTCACCTTGACGGACCCGTCAAACTTGAGGGCCTCCACTTAATCCAATCAACTCTGTGGTGTGGTGGAACTCGGCCCAGGAATGGTGGTAACCCCTCATAATGGGCAAAGCAGGTGTACAGCACAGGGATGGTAGAAACCCTTCATAAAGGGCACAGCGAGAGGGCAACTCAGTGCCAGAAAGGCGAAGGCTCCTCATAATGGACACAGCAGGTGTACAGACCCCAAAACTCAGCACAGGGATGGAGGGAACCCCTCATAATGGCCACAGGAGGTGTACAGAAGCAGGAAAACTTTATAATGAGCACAGCAGGTGTACAGCACAGGGATGGTAGAAACCCTTCATATAGGGCACAGCGAGAGGGCAACTCAGTGCCAGAAAGGCGAAGGCTCCTCATAATGGGCACAGCACGTGTACAGACCCTAAAACTCAACACAGGGATGGTGGGAACCCCTCATAATGGGCAAAGCAGGTGTACAGACCCTTGGAATCAGCACAGGGACGGTGGGAACCCCTCATAATGGACACAGCAGGTGTTCAGAGGGGGAACTCAGTGCCAGAATGTCGAAGGCTCCTCGTAATGGACACAGCAGGTGTACAGACCCCAAAACTCAGCACAGGGATGGAGAGAACCCCTCATAATGGCCACAGGAGGTGTACAGAAGCGGGAAAACTTAATAATGAGCACAGCAGGTGTTCAGAGAGTGGGAACTGCAGGAGTTGGGAGTAGGCAGACCCTCCCCCCGGAGGCAATCGCCATCCTTCTCCATGCCCCCGGTGGCAATGGCGGGTGTGAGGGGGGCCTCCCACTCACCCCGCCCTACCTGCTCCACTTGGGAGACCAACTGGGGCCCAACGGGTCAGAGGGACTCCCCCTATGAGGGAGTGAGGGGGCCTAGCCCACCCAGCCAGCCCCGTAGGTCCTTCGCCTCTCTTTATTTTAGGAGACTGCATGGCCAAAGTGCGTGTGTGTTAAACCAATTTCGTGTGCGTGCAAGTGTGGTGGTTTTTGTGGGGGGGGGGGGTGGGAGTACTAAGCACAGGCGTACCTTGCATACGCCTGTGCTTACGCCTTTTGGTGGTCTCAGCCCGGGAGCCGGGCTGAGACCACCAAACTCAATTCACATGTAGCCAAGACCGGGATCCGAACCCTTGGCTGCAGAGGTGAACGGCTTGTCAGCGCAGTGCCAATCACGTTGAGCCACCACAGCTCCTGTGGAACTCAGTGCCAGAAAGGCGAAGGCTCCTTGCAACGGGCACATTGGGTGTACAGACCCGAGAACTCAGCACAGGGATGGTGAGAACCCCTCATAATGGGCACAGCAGTTGTACAGACCCGAGAACTCAGCACAGGGATGGCGAGAACCCCTCATAATGGGCACAGCAGGTGTACAGATCTGGAAACTTAGCACAGGGATGGTGGGAACTCCTTATAATACACACACACACATACACAACAGGTTTTCAGACCCAGGAACACAGTACAAAGGCTAGTAGGCTAACAATTGGTGTTTAGACCCAGGAACACCATTCAGGGATGGTGGAAACCCCTAAAAATAACGGACAGAAAGAAAAAAGTAAATAAGGAGTACCTAGAGCAATAATTATTTACCAATGAGTAGTTACAGCGACCAGAATTCACTTTCTGTCAGGGTAGGACGTCTGTACACGGAGAGCACCGCAGGCCGATCGCTTTACAGTAAACGCCGCACTGAATCACGTTGATCGATATTACATAATTATTAACCTGACCTTCTGCTACGTTTCATACATACATCATTCAGATCGTCCCACAGAAACAATACAACTTTTACTGAAAATAGTTTGTTTTGAGTCACAAACATCACAAGTGTCACCCGGAGAATCTGCAGGATGAAGACATAGCCGAGATATTTCTTAGGTTTTTACGTTCGATGTAACATTGTGACTAATGTGACAACCGACTGCCGATGGCAAAGCGCTGGACATAGTCAGCATTGTTTCTCTATGAAGACTGCATGGAATCTGGAAGGAGGAGGAGGAGGAGGAGGAGGAGGAGGAGGAGGAGGAGGAGGAGGAGACGGAGACGGAGACGGAGGAGGAGGAGGAGGAGACGGAGGAGGAGACGGAGGAGGAGGAGGAGACGGAGGAGGAGGAGGAGGAGAAGACGGAGGAGGAGACGGAGGAGGAGGAGGAGGAGGAGGAGACGGAGGAGGAGGAGGAGACGGAGGAGGAGACGGAGGAGGAGACGGAGACGGAGGAGGAGACGGAGGAGGAGACGGAGACGGAGGAGGAGACGGAGACGGAGGAGGAGACGGAAGAGGAGACGGAGGAGGAGACGGAGGAGGAGGCGGAGGAGGAGGCGGAGGAGGAGGCGGAGATGGAGGAGGAGGCGGAGACGGAGGAGGAGGCGGAGACGGAGGAGGAGGCGGAGACGGAGGAGGAGACGGAGACGGAGGAGGAGACGGAGGAGGAGACGGAGGAGACGGAGACGGAGACGGAGGAGACGGAGACGGAGGAGACGGAGACGGAGGAGGAGGAGACGGAGGAGGAGGAGACAGAGACGGAGGAGGAGACAGAGACGGAGGAGGAGGAGGAGGAGGAGGAGGAGGAGGAGGAGGAGGAGGAGGAGGAGGAATCGGCTTCTAACGAGAAGAGATACGGCATATTAAAGCTGCAGCATGCTGTAGTTTGACAATTAGGACATGGAAAGGAAGGGAAAGAATCAGCCGCCACTGGATGACAGCCATAGAGATTTCCGGTGACCAGATGGTCACCAGTCATCTCTATGATCATCGGAGGCCAATGCGCGACGTTATGACGTCACGTCCGGGCCCCGGATGTAAACAAAGCCGCCATCGTGGCTGTCAGCATGAGATTGGTGAATTTTTTTTCCCGATCTCATGCTTTCCAGCCTGGAGGAGAGATGTGGAGTCTTATTGACCCCCCATCTCTCCATAAAGAGGACCTGTCACGATATATTCCTATTACATTCCTTGTAATAGGAATAAAAGTGATCAAAAAAAAAAGTGTAAAACGCCTCTGTGCCCGGTATCTAGCACTCAGAGGCGAATACACACGCAAGTCCCACCCACATATGTAAACGCCGTTCAAACCACATGCGTTAGGTCCCTTTCACACTGGGCAGGGGAGGTGCGGTGGCGGTAAAGCAACGCGATTTTTAGCGCCGCTATACCGTCGTATTTACCGTGATATTCGGCCGCTAGCAGTGCAGTTTTAACCCGTGCTAGCGGCCGAAAAAGGGTTAATACCGCCGGCAATGCGCCTCTGCAGAGGCACTTTGCCGGCGGTATTACCGAGGTTTCCCATTGATTTCAATGGGAAGGAGCAGTATAGGAGTAGTAAACACACCGCTCCTATACTGCTCCAAAGATGCTGCTTGCAGGAGATTTTCTTTCCTCCTTCCAGCGCATCGCTTCAGTGTGAAAGCCCTTCGGGCTTTTACGTTGAAAATGCTGGGGCAGGATTTCAGGCGTTATTTATGAGCTATTTTTAGCACTAAAACGCCTTAAATACGCCTCAGTGTGAAAGGGGCCTTAGAGCACAAGCAACAATTTAGGCACTAGGTCTCCTCTGTAACTCTAAACTGTAAACCTGTAAAGAAAAAAATAGGCGCGCCTAGGGAGATTTTTAAGTACCGAAGTTTGGCGCCATATCATGAGTGTGCGCAATTTTAAAGCGTGACATGTTGGGTATACATTTACTCGGAGTAACATCATGTTGGGTATACATTTACTCGGAGTAACATCATGTTGGGTATCCATTTACTCTGAGTAACATCATCTTTCACATTATACAAAAAATTTTGCGCTAACTTTACAGATTTGTAATTTTTTCAATTCATAAAACTTTTCCAAAAAAAAGTTGTTTGAAAAATGATTGTGCAAATACCGTGCGAGATAAAAAGTTGCAATGACCGCCATTTTATTCCGTAGGGCGGTGATGGTGAACCTTGGCACCCTAGATGTTTTGGAACTACATCTCCCATGATGCTCCACTACACCACAGCGTGCATGAGCATCATGGGAAATTTAGTTCCAAAATATCTGGGGTGCCAAGGTTCACCATCACTGCTCTAGGGTGTCTGGTAAAATATATATATATATATATATATATATATATATATATATATATATATATATATATATATATATATATACACACACACACACACACACACACACACACACACATATATATATATATATATATATATATATATATATATATATTTTATAATATGTTTAGGGGGTTCTGAGTAATTTTCTAGCAAAAAAAAAAAATTATGATTTTTACATCTGTAGAATTATATTTGGGGGGAAAACGCAGAATCTATGGCCTCAAAACTGGCCCAGCATTCTGGAATCAGGCTATAGCAACCTCTATCAAGAGCCTCAGCTGTAAGGGGAACTTTGCCTTTGACATTTAGCCCTTAAAATGTCAAACGAAGCCCTCTATGGAGCGTACACCCAACACTCGAGAGGCCTGCGAATGGGATTCTTCTTTCTTCTGTACAGGTGGATTAGCCGCCGTGGAGCGCACCCTGCGCGGTCACTATGTCAGGAATGACAAAAACTCGGCATTCACAATCTTTTACATATACATGTTTAATGCTGAAAACAGAAAACTGTTCAGCCTTGCCGGGGAGAACAAAATCCCCCCCCCCCCCCCTCCCTAATGTGCACCCAGTCCTCTAGTGTCATCTTACAACCCTCTTTCTTTCCCGCTTTTGACTTATTAAGACGGACACATGTGAGAATAAAATTGTGCAACCTACAAATAATAGGTGGAAGGCAAAAAAAAAAAGCAAGTTCTCGTGGGATCTCAGCGGATTGTAACATGCATGGAGTAATTGTACAATCCTACATAAATCAGGAAGAGGAAAGATTATTTAATCATACAACACCACAGTGGCAGCTGTTCCAATAGGGGCACAGTGTCGCCGCCCCCTAATCTCCATGTAGGGCACCGGACGCAAGGATTCCAATGTTTGTTTGTTCTTTGGAAGCACATGATTAGAGCCTGAAGCTCTAATTGGCTTCAAAAAGGGTGGGCTCGGGGGCACAGAACACTGAGCCCTGAGCCCACCCAGTTGCGCGATGTAAGCAAATTAATACTCGCTAATGTTTTCCTGCTTGTCCTCCCTGCCGGGAAACCTGATTGGCTGAGAATCCAAAGGAGAAGCGACCGTTGGGAGGAGACGTGGGGGGGGGCGGAAACCACCGAAAAAAAATATAATAATCATATTGTAGTGCCTTGCTACTTTCATAGCAGGTGCTGCTGTAAATTTAGAGGGGGTCAGAGAGTTAGTGGTCTCTGGCCATGTTTATTTGACTAAATTTAAGGCCTCTGGTCCAGCTCTGTCTGTACTGTGTGCCCATGCTTACTGTCTGGGGACTCTCAGGCCCCCCCAGACGTCAGGTGGCAGCAGTGAGGTCAGGGTCGAGTGGATACTTCTCCCCGGCAATTAATCAGGAGGGATGATCGCCTCGCTGTGCATGCTGGGAGGGGTATTTAGGGGCCAGACCCCCATTGGTTTGGGTCGTCGTTCCCTCGCTGCCATCCACCTGGACAGTCGTCCCACCACCCGTGTGTGGCCCTCCTGGTCGGGGTGTGTGTGTTGCAGTGTTCCTGGCTCCAGGAACACGTTGGTCCGGAGCATTAATCTACCTCGTAGCCTTAGTAGGTAGACTGAGTCTGCAACTTGCAAGTGGTCCTGGGCTGTCCGCCCCGTGGAAGGAAGCCGACCGATGCAGAACCTGTCTGGGGGATACCGAGCATTAAGCTGGTATCTCTGGCTCATAGAAAGACACTTTGTTTCTGAGAGGCTGGACGGGGGTCGCCTATCAGTTTTCTGACATAACTAAGCTGTTGGAAGGAGATCAGGGTGCTATCTCCACCTTTAGGAGGGTCTGTGGCAGAGACTCCACCCTAAAGTTCCGAGTGACACTCTGGCTGCCAGGCTGGCGAGAGAGACCTATCCAGGTGCACTATACCCACTCTGGCTAGAGTGGCAAAGAAAGTTGTCGTTGGAAGCAGGACTGTTTCCAGGAACCAGTTACACCTGAATCTGTCACCTTCCATTCCTACTATCCCTTCGCCTTTCTACGATTTACCATTTTTACCCCGTTGGGTAATAAAAGCACAGAAATGACATCTGTCGTGTGGACATTACCTTTATTACAACTCTCATCAAGTACCCTAGACAGTGGGAAGATAGAGGTAACGTGCCACCCAAACCAGCAGCTCCTTCGGGGGTAGTGGTACAATATATTTAGAACCACCTATCAACACAAGTCACAAAATATATTTTTTGACCGATTGCTACATGTGGGACCAACGCGTTTCTGTTTCAAGAGGAAATCGATGGGTGGTAGGTATTGCCAACTGACTAAATACAGAGGATAATCAGCCAAGAATTTAAATATTGCGTCTGTAAGTTGTCGGTGTCCCCCGGGATGGATAAACAGGGGAACGGCAGGAGTTCCTCCCAAGCATGAAGACAAAGGGGCTAAAAACAGATCTACCCCATAAATCGGGTTGGCCCAGAAAGCCTGACTTGAAAATGTAACTGTTAGTGCAAATAGAAAAAAAAAAGCAAGTACTCAACACGACACAAAACATAGGAGGAGAACAGAGGTGCCTGTCCCTTTAAGGCATCGCACTTCAGGTGAAAAGAGCCCCTTGGCAGTCCCCTCTGTGGCCTAAACACCAGCCGAGCGAGTCCGGGCTGAGCCAAAACCAGTCAGTCATTTACCGCAGAATGCCAGGAATGAGGACGAGCCATCTGTAAAAAATGACCATCCCCATTTTTCTTACAAGAAAACAGTAAAACATAAAAAATTCCCCAAAACCATTCAATATATATATATATATATATATATTTTTTTTAGGGTGGAGCAGACCCACCTAGGAGACGAGAGGTGAATCAGATACTTCCCAGGTGGCAATGTCTTTGGTGAGCCCATCAAACTAGAACCCTGAGAGCCAGTAGAGCCTTGGATGTAGAAGAGCCCCACAAGGCCTGGATAATTCCAGAAATAGTTTAATTTGTCACAATGAAAAAACAAAAAAACAGAAAGCCAACACGTTTTGGGGGCTCAGAACTCCCCCTTTTTCAGGGATCATAGGTTAATAAGGAATTTAAATTTCTACTGAACAGTAGGAATGAGCCGAAATTTGTATGATACATTCGAACGGACCGAACGTTCGCGCGAACATTTAGAACCCCATTGACGTCAATGGGACTCGAACGTTCGAATTCAAAAGTGCTCATTTAAAAGCCTAATATGCAAGTCATTGTCGTAAAATGTCTTTGAGAACCCGGGTCTTGCCCCAGGGAACATGTATCAATGGAAAAAATGTTTAAAAACTGTCGTTTTTTCAGGACTCCTGAAAAAACGACAGTTTTTAAAACTTTTTTTCCATTGATACATGTTCCCTAGGGCAAGACCCGGATTCTCAAAGACGTTTTCACAGGCAAACTATAGACACCTAGCAGGTACAATATAAAAAAAAAAAAAATAATCCTTTTAAAGCATCATTAAAATCACTGCTCCGGAGGAGCAGTGATTTTAATGATGTTTAAATAAAAAAAAAAAATGAAAAATTCCTTTAAATATTGTACCTGCTGGGTGTCTATAGTTTGCCTGTGAAAACGTCTTTAAATAGCACAATCACCTGCCTGCCAGTAAATTAGACAGAACTGATCTATCTAAACTATACAGTGTATAAATATATGTACAACACCTGGGATGTATATATATCCTCTACACACTGTAACATTAACTGACTAGCCTGCCTGCTCTATCTACCTGCAAAAAAAAGACACCCTTTTTTCTCTCTAACCACCGCCGCAACACACTACACAAGGCCGACCTGTAGGCGGCCTTTTATAGTGTGGGGTGTGTACTAAACCCCCTGAGACATAATTGGCCAAAGCCACCCTGGCTTTGGCCAATTATGGCTCTCCGTTTTTTGCGCACTGTGATTGGCCAAGCATGCAGGTCATAGTGCATGCTTGGCCAATCATCAGTCAGCGACGCCGCAGTGAATTATGGGCCGTGGCGCGTCACTCGAATTTGGCGCGAACGACCCGTTTTGTTCGTATTTAGACGAACGATCGAACATATTATGTTTGAGTCGAACATACGTTCGACTCAAACACGAAGCTCATCCCTACTGAACAGCAGTTGTAGAGTGAAAACAGCATAAGAATCGGGTGTCAGTGTACCAGCCTACAATCCCCGAGTCACTTGCAGGCCAGAAATGCTTATGCCGCGTACACACGAACGGATTTTCCGTTGGAAAAAAAATGGGATGTTTTTTTCCCAACAGAAAGCTTAAGCTTGGCTTGCATACACACGATCACACCAAATTTCGACCATCAAGAACGCAGTGACTTGTAACACCACGACGAGCCGAGAAAAATGAAGTTCAATGCTTCCGAGCATGCATTGAATTGTTTCCGAGCATGCATGTTTTTTTGCCCGTCGGAATTTCATACTGCGAACCCTAATTTTCTCCAACTTGGATCACTTGAAATTCCATTCAGAGCATATGACTTTTTCCATCGCAAATTCTGACCGTGTGCGCGGCATTAACAGCCAGGAGAGGTGTGAGACTTGACATACCACGAGGCACTCCATGGCTGCCATGTGTGTAGACTTAGACACACCCCCTCCGCCCATCGCCACCTTCCCACAGTACAACAACCTAATTACAGGGTATAATTAAATTTGCTGAACTCAAATCTTGCAGGACTAATAAAGAGCACCGGTCATTGTAGCTTATCACATGAACATCTACAGCCATCTCAGTGATAATGAATCTTCTGGCATATGTGTAGAAATATGAATTTTCTTTCCCCTGTGCAAAGCCGCACCCCCCAACCATCATAGTACGACAGGCCTGGACCAGCAAAAGCACTCCCATGATGAAATGGGAAATTCCTGCGATCTGCACTGTAATAACAGAGTGGAGGGATGGTCATGGACACAGAAGTTTATCATGGCATCAGGTACTTGGTCGGTTTCCTATTCTAAATAAAGGTTGGGGGGGGGGGTGCCACACCAATTATAGGGTATATTAAGCAAGGTCAGAAGCTCCCAGTATATGTCTCCACGTACAAATGGCATGGTATGGTATGGAATGGTATTGCATTGGATTACAATTATTGGTGGAGTCTGTCAGAATGGACACTTAATTCTTCCATTCCATGGTGAGATCTCCGGCTACAGTTCCTGCCTTTCCTGGCGTGTCATAGCGCCTCCTCTTACATCTTCACATAATATAAAATAAATCCAGCCACGATGGTTGGAGCCCCTCATAATGGACACGGCAGGTATTCAAGGTTGGGAACTCAGAAAAGATTTCAATAAGCAACTTCCAGAATTTATAAAATGGTCAAAAAAGTCCATGCATGGAGAGATGCCGGATTGCCTAGACTTGCAGTTCAAGCAACAGACCCAAGCTCAAGTGCCGAACCCAAAGGCTCACATAAGACACGCAAAAACTCACATGGCGGACCAAAAGCGCAACAGACCCCAATCTCACACGCAACAGACCCCAAGCTCACGTGCCGGACCCCAAGCTCACGTGCCGGACCCCAAGCTCACGTGCCAAGTCTAGCTGATAGTTATTGTTTGTCTCAGAGCAGGTGGAGGAGAGCAAAAATGCATGGGGGAGGGGCCCCCCCCCCAAGAATATTATTGCCCAGGGTCCAATCTACATTAAATACGGCCCAGGCCAGACCCCAAGCTCACGTGCCAGACCCCAAATTCCAAACTTGCAGCTCAAGTACTAGACCCAAGTTCAATTACCAGGCTTTCAGTTCAAGTACTAGACCCAAGCTCAACTACCGGACTCAAAGCTCAAGTGCCAGAGCCAAGCTCAAGTGCCAGAGCCAAGCTCAAGTACCAGGCTTTCAGTTCAAGTACTAGACCCAAGCTCAACTACCGGACTCGAAGCTCAAATGCCAGAGCCAAGCTCAAGTGCCAGAGCCAAGCTCAAGTGCCAGAGCCAAGCTCAAGTACCAAAGCCAAGCTCAAGTACCAGAGCCAAGCTCAAGTACCAGAGCCAAGCTCAAGTACCAGAGCCAAGCTCAAAATCACTAGACACAACTTCAAATTCTGAACTTGTAGCTGAAGTACCAGACCTAAAGCTCAAGTACCAACTCTCCACGTACCGGACCCTTTCCTCCACTCAAGCCGGACTCCCATGTTGGTGGTCACCACTGTGGTTCTCGTTCATGATATCTCTCTTAGGATGCAAGGATTTCATACTCTGCATGGATTACTATTATCTGAACCCATAAAAGTAGAATTGCTACAGCATGCCAGTGCGCTCTTCCTTGAGCTTTGATCATTGCTACTATTCTACAGAACCCTCATTTTCTGCAACTTGAATCACTTGAAATTCCCTTCAGAGCAGGACAATAGAAGGAGGTCAGGACTGAGGCAACAGGAACGAAATGCATTCAGCTCGGAGTGCTAAATCTGATTGGCAGTCGATCAACATACTTTTCACATAAGTCACAAAAACACGAAAGTCGAAAGAAAAACAAAGAGAGAGGCTCTTGAAAAGCTCTTGGCATGCCAGAACACTGCCAGCTATCAAAAAAACAGACATCAAGATTGATTGACTAAAGGCAAATAGGCCAATCACTTTGCAGGTGAATTATCACTTTGGAAAGGATTTTTCCCTTAGATTAGTGAATGTGATGCACTTTACAAAGAATATCCCATCACGTGCAAAAAAAATGTAAAAAGTATTTATTTTTGCTTGCACGTGACTGGATGATGGAGGAAATTCACCTCATTCACCAAGCTAGGGGAACATTCCAAGGGGAACATTCCATTGCAAAGTGAACTGCCATTTGTCTAAAGTAGGGGTCTCCAAACTGCAGCCCGAGGGCCAGATGTGGCACTTTGCTAGCCTTTATCTGGCCCTTGGGGCACAATTCCTCCCACTGACATGAGGCACTATTACTCCCATTGACACCAACAATGAGGCACTATATTATCCACTGATACCAATGATGGGATACTATTCCTCCTACTAATAGGGGGAATACTCCTCTTCCTTTTGACCACCAACCCCGAGACCATATTTGTTCTCACTGATGCTGGACATTTTCTTCCCTTGCTGGCCCCAATCCGGCCCTCCTAAAGTCTGAAAGGCAATAAAGTGGCCCTTTGTTTGAAAATCTTGGAGACCCCTGGTCTAAAGTAAAACAACCCCACAGTGTCCCAAACACACTCACATACAGCACCCACATGGAGGCTTAAAGGGTAACTCCACGTTTATAAAAAAAAATACAAAATTGCTACAAAAGACTTGAGCCCCGGACCATTTGGCCATTTTTATTATTAATTTTTTTTTTTTTACCAAATTATGGCGGCGATCTGTGATTTATATCATGACTGCGACATTATGGCGGACACATCAGACACTTTTGATTCTATTTTGGGACCATTCACATTTATACAGTGATCAGTGCTATAAAAATGCTCCGATTACTGTGTAAATATGACTGGCAGTGAAGGGGTTAACCAGTAGGGGGCGCTGAAGGGGTTAAGTGTGTCCTAGGGAGGGATTCTAACCGTTAGGGGGGGGCGTGGCTACGAGTGACACAACACTGATCACTGCTCCCGATGAGAGGGAACAGACGATCAGTGTCCTGTCACTAGGCAGAACGGGGAGATGCGTTTACACTTGCCTCTCCTCGTTCTTCAGCTCCGTGACACGATCGCGGGATACCGGTGGAAATTGAGTCCGCGGGTCCCACAGGCACGGTCACGGAGCTCGCACATTCTGCAGACGTAAATGTACAGGAGCTGGTCGGCAAGTAGTTAGAGTGGATCAAAAGACTCAAGATTTTTTTTTTTACCTTCATGCATTCTATGCGCTAGCAGGTTGCGTAATATGAAGCTCATGGTTGAAGGCTGGAATTAATCTGATTAGATAGATTAATAAACCGTCAAGTGTATAAATGATGAATGTTCAGCCATAACATGTATGACACTCCTCTCCGGCCTACCAATTGGAAAAAGATGCAACTTCCACCGAATCTCCGCAGGACAACCTCATCCTAACCACAGGATTTGACACACCTCCCAACATTTTGAGATGGGAATGAGGCACACCTACTAACAAATGTATGTAGGCATAGGACACGCCCCATGCCACACCCCCTTAAAGGAGAATTAACAAAAAAAAGGTTAAATAAATCCACAAGGACTTTTTTTTTTTACCACTACCATTCCTTTATATTGGCTTTTAAAATATACAAATGCAGCAATTTAGAATTTGGATGAAAGGTTTAGCACTGGGAAACATCTTTTGAAAGATAAAAAGTGCATTTTATATACAACTCTATAGATCAGACCAAAATGAGGGACAAATGGGGAAAAAGAGGGACAGAGGGACATTGCTCCAAATCAGGGACAGTCCCTCGAATTCAGGGACAGTTAGGAGCTATGCATTTGAGGATAATTATATGTAGCCTTGTGGCTTCACTGCCCGTTTACTACTGCGAATGTGCGAGTCGTGCGGCGCTTTGTGAATGGGCGGCTGTCTTCTTTTTAATGTTTTTTAATATATTTTAAATAGACTGTTAACGTAAAAAAAAAATTGTTTAGGGTGGACCTCCGCTTTAGATAGATTGTAGTGCATTTCTGCAAAGAAAAAACAAAAAAATACGTATTAGGTGTGATTCAGGCCTAACCGCCTCCTTTTTTACAATGTACAGGCAGGGCCCCATCAGAATTTTGGGGCCCCTTACACAGCTTCAGGTATGGGCCCCCTGGCAAAGAACCAGGGGAGGGGGTGCTGCCGCCGCAAATTGTGAGGCGCGGGGGGGAGTGTCGCAAGTTGAGAAATGGGGGACGGGGGGGTGATGCAAGTTCAGAAGCGGAGGGAGTGTCACAAGTTGAGAAACTGGGGGGGGGAAACAAGTTGAGAAACGGTGGGTGATGCAAGTTAAGAGGGGGGGAATGTCGTCGCAAGTTGAGAAACGGGGGGAGGTCACCACCTTTTACAACCTTCCATCAACCCACGACAGCTTATCCGACACACCGACAAACCAGCAGACACGATCCATATCAATTCCCCAGAAAATGAGACTGACAGCTCTATCCTCTGGTTTCAAAATGTATAAACGGCTGAAGCTCTCTTCCCTCATGGACTTACTGGAGAGGCGGGGCAGACCGGCCAGCAACCGTAAGAGAAGGGACATTATTGCAGAACTTGTCCAAATGGATGGAGCTGAAAGACGGAAAGGCCCGGCGTAACAGACAGGACACCCGAAGAAGCAAGTTTTAATCGGGCTGTTAACATAAGACTGGCACAGTATGGTCCTAACCCTCCACCGGAGACCATAGACCGAGTTATAGCGGCTGTGGATGCAAACTTGCTACCGCAAAGAGGTTCTGCAGCAGCAGAAGTCACAGAGGCACCAACTGAAAGGAGACAAATACATTTTGCTGCTTTTAAGAATTTCATTCATTTTGAAACCAGAGGATAGAGCTGTGAGTCTCATTTTCTGGGGAATTGATATGGTTCGTGTCTGCTGGTTTGTCGGATAAGCTGTCTTGGGTTGATGGAGGATCGTAAACGGTGGTGACCGTTACAGGAGTGTCACAAGTTGAGAAGCAGGGGGGTGCCGCAAATTGAGAATGGGGGGGCCGCCTCAAATCGAGAAGTTGGAGGGAAGCTGCCACCACAAATTGAGGTCGCGGGTCTTTGGGTGCTGACGGAAAAAAAAAAGGGGGGATGCCATCCAGGGCACTGGGGTCCATTGGGGCACTTAGAGGTCAGGGGGCGGGAGTGTCGCAAGTTGAGAAGTGGGAGGGGTGCCGCAAATTGAGAATGGGGGGACCGCCGCAAATTTGAGAAGCTGGAGGGAGGCTGCCGCCACGAATTGATGTCGGGGGGCTTTGGGTGCCAACAAAAAATAATAAATGAAAAAAATAAAAAAAGGGGGGGATGCCATCCAGGGTCCTGGGGACCACCGGGCCACTTAGAGGTCAGGGGGGCTTTGGGTGCTGATGAAAAATAAAATGATAAATAAAAAAAAAAGGGGGGGTGCCATCCATGGTCCTGGGGACCACCAGGCCCCTTAGAGATCTGGGGGGTCTTTGGGTGCCGAGGGAAAGAAAAAAAAAGAAGAGGGGATGCCACCCGGGCCCCTTACAGGTGTACTGCCTGTACCCCCAGTAATAGCGGCCCTGTATACATGAATGGTCTGCATTGTCTTTTGTTGCCATTCCCTCTACAAAACCGGTGCTGCAAGAAAATCCCCGGAAAGCTTTCAGAGACCAAAGTGCAGAAAACAGATACTGCGTGGAATTTTGTTCCTAGAAACAGAAACATCCGTTTACCAAAACATTCACCTGCCATATCCAGGAAGAGGCTCAGCAAAGACATCCGAGACTTGCAGAGTCAGCGGCCCCTGATAACACGCACATAATGAGTCCGGGTTGGGCGCCGCCCTCACAACCTGTCCTGGGATCAGCCTGTACTGGGGACCGACAGGGCAACTTCCACTATGGACAGAAGGAACGTTTGAAGAAGGACGCCGGTATGCCGTTCCTTTAAAGAGCATGCGTCAGTGATGTCACCGGCTGCTACACAAGTAAATATCTCCTAAACGATGCACATTAAGAGCCAGTTCACACTGCGGCGGCACGACATCGGGGGCGACTCTGCAAGTCGTCCTAAAGACAACTTCAGAGGCGATTAGCAAAATTACTTCTGAATAGAAGTCAATGCAGGTCACCCCGAGCCACCACCGAAGTCGTGCAGGAACCTTTTTCTAAGTCTGAGCGACTTGCATCGCTCCTATTAGAATGGTTCTATTGCATAGAATGGGACGCGACTTCAGGCGGTTGAGCCCCAGTGTGAACCGGCTCTTAGAAGATATTTACAGTCCCTACAGGTAAGCTTTATTCTAGGCTTACCTGTAGGTACAACATAAAAAAAATTGGACTTTACTACCACTTTAACATCTCAGGTCTTCCCAAGCATAAGGGAAGAGTTGGCTTCTTATACCAAGTCGGGTATCACATCCCATACCAGTTTCAGGTTATGGATTGATGCCACCATTCCCTCTTGAGACCCAGGATAAGCCTCCACCCCTATAATGCTGAAGGGCCTTCCATGGTGGTTGCCATCCTCATTTGCATCTCAAGTTAGGCCGCGTACACACATCCGAAAACCTCGTCGGGCTAAACCCATCGTTCCGCCCGACGAGGTTCTCGGCCGGCCGGCGAGTTCGTCGACCAGGCTGTCGAAAAAGGCGTCGATTCATTAGTCCCGATGGCCCGTCGAGCAAATAGAGAACCTGCTCTTTATTTTGGCTCGACGAGCTTCCGACGGGACGCTCGACGAAAGTGTACACACGATCGAGCTTCTCGCCAGAATAGGGATCCCAGCGAGCTTCTCGCTGGATTCTGCCGAGAAGCTCGGTCGTGTGTGCGGGGCCTGAAAGTTCACCCAATCTGAAGGCGACTAAAAACATATTCAGAAGTCTTAAAATTTCTTCTATTCCATCTCCTCTCACTCCCATCTTGGGATCGCCGGCATTTCACCTGGGCCTGCAAGAGCTTGTCTGGACAGTCCTCCACAAAGGATGCACGTATACACTTCTCCGAGACTGGAAGGTTTTACACCCTCAAAACATTAAAAGACTCGGCCAGAATTTAGATCTGTTAAGGATCTCTCAACTAAATCACTTTCTAACTTCTCTTCCTAAACAAGGCTAGGTTTAAACTTTGTATGGGGTGGCAAGAAAACCAGATGTACCAGCTCAGGCCTTTAACTTTCCAAAGCATAAAGGGAGTAATTGGGTTCCTGGACCCAGTCAGGTATCGCATAGCATTGTGCTTGAGTTCCTGGATAGACATGGAACAAACCTCTATTTCTATTCTGCTAAACGGCCTTCACTGGTGGCCAAATTCATTCGCATCTCAAAGTCGCCAACTTTGAAGGCAGTCCATTCCATATTCAGGAACCCAAAAATGTCTTCTGTTCCACCTCTCTCCACTCCCATTGTGGATTCGTTGGAATTTTAGCCAAACTTGTGACACTTTCTCCACTGCAAAAGAAACTCGTCTACACTTCTCCGTAACCGTAAGGTGGTTGTACATCCTCAAACATTGCAAAATGGACTTGGCCAGGATCTGGACCTGTTGAGGAATTATCAACTACAGTAATGTCGCGTACACACGATCGGACATTCCGACAACAAAACCGTGGATTTTTTTTCTGACGGAATGTTGGCTCAAACTTATCTTGCATACACACGGTAACACAAATGTTGTTGGAAATTCCGATCGTCAAGAACTTGGTGACGTACAAAACACTACGACGAGCCGAGAAAAATGAAGTTCAATGATTCCGAGCATGCGTAGGATTTTTGAGCGTCAGAATTGCAGACAGACCATCAGAATTTCAAAAATCGCACAACCCTCAGGCGGCGTACACACGACAGAGAAACTCGTCGGGCGAAACATAGTTTTCCCCGTCGAGTTCCTTGTTCGGCAATCAAAAAGCTTGTCGAGCCAAATTTTCCCATTGCCCAACGAGGAAATAGAGAACATGCTCTCTTTTTGGCTCGACGGGTTTCTCGGCGAAAAGTGTACACACAACGGGTTTTCTCAGCAGAATACGTCTCCCATCTAGTTTCTTGCTGGATTCTGCCGAGAAAACCGGTCGTGTGTACGGGGCCTCAAACATTTGTTGTCAGAAATTCCGACAGCAAATGTCCGATGGAGCTCACACACGGTCGGAATATCCGACCAAAAGCTCACATTGAACATTTGTTGTCGGAAATTCCGATCATGTGTATGGGGCATAAGTCACTTTCACACTTCTTTTTCCAACCTGCAGCCTTGAGCTTGTTTTAACCACTTGAAATCCAGGCCATTTACAAAATGGACGTCAAGTCCTTAAAATATTACACAGGTGGTACATATTACCTGATATCCTCCATAATATATATGCTAACTTTTCTCTCATGTGCTGGAGCATTACCAAGCGGCACACTTGAATTCTGGTTTGTTCCGAACTCAAGGACAGTTATCAGTCTAAAGCAGGGATATGCAATGAGTGGACCTCCAGCTGTTGCAAAACTACAAGTCCCATCATGCCTCTGGGTGACATGCTTGTAGCTGTCAGAGTCTTGCTATGCCTCATGGGACTTGTAGTTCTGAAATAGCTGGAGGTCCGCTAATTGCATATGCCTGGTCTAAAGTCTCATACACACGATCGGACTTCTTACTGACTTTTCTGAGGATTGTGCTCTGAATGGGTGTTTTGGCGTGAACTTGGTATGCATATACACGGCAGGACTTTTTCAGACAAGAAACACGAACATAGTGACACAATAGAGTAAACAAATAGACGGGATATGGGATTTAGAGCCGGTTCACACTGGGGAGACCTGGGATCCCACTTCCGGTCGCCCCAAGTCGTGCGGTCGAAAAAATGAATGGAAGTGAATGGAGCCGTCTTAATGTACACTACTGAAGTCGCTCCGACTTCAGAAAAGGTTCCTGTACTACTTGTAACTATTGGTTTCAATGGAAGTTGCCTCCAAGTCGGATCCCCGTTTATAGTGAGGCAACTTTACAGGAAGTCGCCCCAGTGTGAACCTGTTTTAAGGCAAGCCCCACCCTCCCACAGGGGAACTCCACGCCAAATTTTAAATTATTAAACAGCGTGGGTTCCCCCTCTAGGAGCATACCAGGCCCTTAGGTCTGGTATGGATTTCAAGGGGAACCACTTACGCCGAAAAAACGGCATGGGATATCTCCAAAATCCATACCAGACCCTTATCCGAGCATGCAGCCTGGCCGGTCAGAAAAGGGGGTGGGGACGGACGAGCCCTCAACATGGGGGGGGGGTGCTTTGGGGCAGGGGGCGACTTCTTCCGACTTCAGGGGGTCTTCTTCTGACTTTTCCGGTCTCTTCTCCCGCTCTCCGGTTCTTTTTCTCCTCTGCCTCATTCAGTCGAGTGTAGCGTCCATTTTTATTCCACAGTTTCGCCTATAAGGCTTTGTCAGGACTGGATGCGGAAGACACTTTGGTAAGTTTTATAAGAAAATTCCAACTCAGTGAAGCACGGAGACTAAGGCAGTGGAATTGGCTCCCTCCAGATACATATGCAGCCACCCCGTCCCGTAACGGAGGATGAATAGATCTCTTAATGTGCCTCCTTCTTATCTTACAATTTTTCGACAAACATGGGAGCTCATGCGGACCAAGTACTAAGTAGAAGCGTTCATATCAAGTCAGATTCCTGTTCAGACTGACCAGAAAGAAGGTCCCAAGCGCCTTGGACCAACACACCTCCTGGAGCTGTTAAAGACTCTTCACCAAGAAGACAGGACTGAAAAGGTAAACGATGGATAAATTCCCAATGTCCGATAATTCCAAAAAGAGGGGAGATGTTCCACCTGTTATGCAAGTCCAGCTCCAGCGTGAGCTCCCAAAAAGATCCCCTAGTAATAGACGTACAACGTGGTTTTTCTGCTCTTTACCGCCACCCTTTGGGCAACTTTTGCTATTGTTGTCTGATCTTTAGCATTGGTTCTGAGCATGCATGTTTGTACTTTGGACTTTAGTCCGATGGACTTGTGTACACATGATCGGATTATCCTCCATCGGACATTTGTTGCTGGAAAGTTTGAGAGCGTGCACAGCGAACATTTTTCCATTAAAAAAACGAAAACAATTGTCCGATGGAGTGTACACACAGTCGGATCGTCCGATAAAACACGTCCGTCGGACCGTTGTTGTCAAAAAGTCAGATTGTGTGTATGGGCCTTTAAAGTTAAAGACATACACCTAGGCACCAGCCAAATGACTTACCTGTTCCATATAACACCTCTCTCTGTGAAATGATGCGACAAAAAATAATTGCTGGTCTATTTAGTTACCGTGGCCAGTGCATGTCTTGCAGGCCTCTAGAAGAAACCCTCACCAACTATAAGCCAATGGTTCGTACAATTGAATCTAATGTGAATGGAGTACCTCACCTTGCCACTCCGTCACTAGGAGGAGAGATTCAGAAATATTTGGTACTATTGGATCGAGTGAAAAATCTACGCCAGAATACCGGTCCTACCGAATCGAATATTCCAGCTGACGCTCAACACAGAAAGGCGCCCAAACTCTCATGCCCTTTGGGGACCCCTTTCTTCCTTTCTCCCCCTCTTCTTCCTTTCTAGCCTTTTGTCCTTTCATATCCACTATTTCCTATCCCCCCAACTCCCACCGAGCCAACATCCTTCTCTTTTTCCGCATTAAGGTTTCCCTCTATGTAAAAATAAAAACTGAGTGGGGGGGGGGGGGCGGTTGAGCAGGATGTTGATGTTCTACACTCTTCATACATGTATTCTCCTTTGATGTTTACCAGGGAGCCTGTGACCTTTACCATGTATTCATTTATGGAAGTGGACACGTTTTGGGAATTTCTCTTAGATTAAATGGCTGCCATAAACACCAAGCCTGTGTCATTCATTTTAAGGAAAGGAAATCCTGAAAACATGACCTGTTGGGGGGACTTAAAGGGTCACTAAAGGAAACATTTTTTTTTTTTTTTGCTGAAATGACTGTTTACAGGGTATAGAGACATACAAGTTAACCGATTCCTTTTAAAAATGATTAATAATAGATAAAAATCAATCATATAATGTGCCTCTAGTTTCACTTTCGTTTTTAAACTGGTTTCATGTTTCTGTGAAGTAGAGAAGACCCACAGAACAAAAAGAAACAAATCCAGGGCAGTGTTTTGTTTTTAAAATTAATCTGATTGGTTCTGAGGAGTTTTAGACACACAGCTTAGACCACAGTGAAAAGCTGCCATGAGATCTTTCATAAGGAGCCAGACAAGCAGGAAGTGTGGAGATCAGACCAGAATTACAGCAACTTCAAAGCAAAAACGAACAATGAGAACATGAAAACAGCACTGCATTAAGGTAAAGGAAGCCATTTAGCTAAAAAAAAAAATCCTTTTAGTGACCCTTTAACCACTTAAGGACCGCCTACTGCACATATACGTCGGCAGAATGGCACGGCTGGGCACATCAACGTATATATACGTTGGTTTTAGTACCCAGCCGTGGGTCACGGGCGCGCGCCCGTGACCCGGTCCGAAGCTCCAGGACCGGGACCGCGGGACTCGCGGACCCGATCGCCGCTGCAGTGCGGCGATCCGTCCCTGGAGCTGAAGAACGGGGAGAGCCGTGTGTAAACACGGCTTCCCCTTGCTTCTCTGTGACCGCAGCATCGATCGCCTCATCCCTGTTATAGGGGGGACGCGATCGATGACGTCACACCTACAGCCACACCCCCCTACAGTTGTAAACACACACACACAGGGAACACTCAAAGTCACAGCGCCCCCTGTGGTTAACTCCCAAACTGCAACTGTAATTTCCACAGTAAACAATGCAATTTAAATGCATTTTTTGCTGTGAAAATTACAATTGTCCCAAAAATGTGTCAAAATTGTCCGAAGTGTGCGCCATAATGTCGCAGTCACGAAAAAAAATCGCTGATCGTCGCTATTAGTAGTAAAAAAAAAAAAAATAATAAAAATGCAATAAAACTATCCCTTATTTTGTAAACGCTATAAATTTTGCGAAAACCAACCGATAAACGCTTATTGCGATTTTTTTTACCAAAAATATGTAGAAGAATACGTATCGGCCTAAACTGAGGAAAAAATATGTTTTTTTATATATTTTTGGGGGATATTTATTATAGCAAAAAGTAAAAAATATTGTATTTTTTTTTAAATTGTCGCTCTATTTTTGTTTATAGCGCAAAAAATAAAAACCGCAGAGGTGATCAAATACCACCAAAAGAAAGCTCTATTTGTGGGGAAAAAAAGGACGCCAATTTTGTTTGGGAGCCACGTCGCACGACCGCGCAATTGTCAGTTAAAACGACGCAGTGCCGAATCGCAAAAAGGGGCAAGGTCCTTTACCTGCATTTTGGTCCGGTTCTTAAGTGGTTAAGGACTGATCTTGGGAACCCTCAATTTATGGTAAAGACATTTGGGTTGATTTACTCAAACTGAAGAGTGCAAACTCTGCATAGAAACCAATCAGCTTCCATTTTTTTGTATTTTTTTTTAAAGCTTAAAAATGGGATGTAAACCCTCTTTTTAAAAAATAAGTAAAAATAACATACATATCATACTTTTTATTACTGTGCAGTTCGTTTTGCACAGTGTGGCCCAGAGCCTCGTCTTCTGGGGTCCCCCGTTAGCACTCACGGCATCGGTAAACCCCCTGGGAGAAGCGCTCTCCCTGGGGGTTACCTTGCAGGCGCGCTCCCGAGCCCAGCATTTGCTTGCACAGACACAGTAAGCCGGACTCGGACCCACTACACCCGGCACCCGTGTCAATGGATTTTTATTAACCGCAGCGGGAGCCAATGGCTGCGCTATCAATCTAACCAATCAAGAGCCGAGAACCCTCTATGGAGGTGGTTGCGGCTGCAGGGGACAGGTGTAGACCAGCAGCTAGAACCACCCACACAAGGAAGGCCATGGGCATATTAGCTTAGGAATGTTTGGCAGGTCAAAGACCCATGTGATGTTTCTTAAACGGTGGGAGGATACTTTTTTTGCTTCCCTTTTTTATCCTCCTGCGGGGTGAGCAGGTAGGTAAATTGGGGAGAAAATAAAAAGCGCCCTGCCAATCAAAAGGTGCCTAGAATAATCAGCTGAGAAATGGTAAAGAGAGACACTAAAGAAAAAAAGGAGGCCGGAGGAGAAATGAAGCGAGGACAAGAGGAGAAAAAAGGAAGTAAAAGAATAGGGTAGGCTCGTTGGATTTTCTTATCGTTACTCGCAGGGCTGTCTTAGTGAGAGGGCACACCCGGGCACTGCCCAGGGGCCCCAGCTGCATGGGGGGCCCCTGCACTTTCCCCAAAGCAGCTGGTCCTTGAGCCCACGCTGCCCTAAAATTGGGGGCGCCATGATGGCACTGAGAGTGATAGATGCAAAGGGGAGGAAGTCTGCCTCCTACCTACTTAACCACTTAAGACCCGTTCCAAAATGCAGGTAAAGGACCTTGCCCCTTTTTCCGATTCGGCACTGCGTCGTTTTAACTGACAATTGCGCGGTCGTGCGACGCGGCTCCCAAACAAAATTGGCTTATTTTTTTCCCCACAAATAGAGATTTCTTTTGGTGGTATTTGATCACCTCTGTGGTTTTTATTTTTTGCGCTATAAACAAAAATAGAGCGACAATTTTACTTTTTGCTATAATAAATATCCCCCAAAAATATATAAAAAAACTTTTTTTTCCTCAGTTTAGGCCGATACGTATTCTTCTACCTATTTTTGGTAAAAGAAAAAAATAAATAAAAATATAAGCGTTTATCGGTTAGTTTCGCAAAAATTATAGCGTTTACAAAATAATGGATAGTTTTATTGCATTTTTATTTTATTTATTTTTTTACTACTAATAGCGGCGATCAGCGTTTTCGTGACTGCGACAATATGGCGGACACTTCGGACAATTTTGACACATTTTTGGGACAATTGTCATTTTTACAGCAAAAAATGCATTTAAATTGCATTGTTTACTGTGAAAATGACAGTTGCAGTTTGGGAGTTAACCACAAGGGGGCGCTGTGACTTTGTGTGTTCCCTGTGTGTGTTTACAACTGTAGGGGGGTGTGGCTGTAGGTGTGACGTCATCGATCACGTCCCCCTATAACAGGGATGACGTGATCGATGCTGCGGCCACAGTGAAGCACGGGGAAGCCGCGTTTACACGCGGCTCTCCCCGTTCTTCAGCTCCAGGGACGGATCGCCGCACTGCAGCGGCGATCGGGTCCGCGAGTCCCGCGGTCCCGGAGCTTTGGACCGGGTCACGGGAGCGCGCCGCCCGTGACCCACGGCTGGGTACTAAAACCAACGTATATATACGCTGATGTGCCCAGCCTTGCCATTCTGCCGACGTAAGTGTTCAGTAGGCGGTCCTTAAGTGGTTAATGTCCGTTTACCTGCACTGTCATCATTGTAGGGGCCCCAGACGCTATTAAGACGGCCCTGGTTAGTCGGGTCAATTGGATGTTCATTTATGACTGCAACAACGAGAAAATTTCTCTTGAATGAACAAGTTTCTAATGTTGCGTACAGACGATCGGACATTCCGACTACAAAACACGCAGATTTTTTTTTTCGACGGAATGTTGGCTTAAACTTGTCTTGCATACACACGGTCGCACAAATGTTGTCGAAAATTCTGAGCGCCAAGAACGCAATGGCGTACAACACGTACGACGGCACTGTTAAAGGGAAGTTCAATACCAGTCGTGTTAGTAGAAGTTTGGTGAGAGACGATTCGCGTTTTTCACCCTCGTGCTTTTCAGTCCGTTACAGGGTGATGAATGTGCCAACTCCGTTACGAACGCTAGTTTTACCAGACCGAGCTCTTCCGTCTCGTACTTGATTCAGAGCATGAGTGGAAGTTTGCGTGTTGGAATTGTCCACACACGGCCGGAAATTTACGAGAACGGACTTTGTTGTCGGAAAAATTTAAGAACCAGCTCTCAAATTTTTGTTGTCGGAATTTCCGACAGAAAATATCCGATGGGGGCTACATTTCCGACAAGAAGCTCCCATCGAACATTTGTCATCGGAAATTCCAAGCGTGTGTAGGCGACATTACAGTGAATGCGATTGTCCTTACGGGAAAAGTCCATTCATTCTAACATCGAAAGTTAAAGCAAAAACAGAATTTTGAAGAACTGTCAAATTAAATTTATTACGTCATTGAATGTACTCGCAATTTTCGTGTACGGCCGGCTTTAGAATGGAGGAGCTTCAATAGAGAACGCGAAAAAAAAAAAAAAACGGAAATACACATTGTATCGTTCTATTGTTATCTATATTATTATTCTACAATGCCCTGTGACCGGTCTCTAGCACACATAAGCCGGATATCAGTTGGCTGTGTTGGTGATATTACATTGCTCATTGTTTATTAAATATTTGTTGAAGGTTTCTATAGGCTACGGGGATCCCAGTATCAACTCACACCGCCACAGCCGATACTGCTGAATGTGGCTTTATACAAGCTGCAGGGACTGACAGATGATGAACTTTGTATCAAGAATGATGTGATATAGGGGGGGGGGGGCTGTGACTACAGAGGTGGGGCCTGTGAAATACAGGGTGGCGCCTGTGCAATACAGGGGGGCTGTACAATACAATAGGGGCTATGCAATATGGGGGGGTCTGTGCAATACGGGGGTTCTGTGCAATACAAGGGGGGCTGCACAATACAGCGGAGGGGGGCCTGCGCGATACAGGGGAGGGAGGCCTGCGCGATACAGGGGAGGGGGGCCTGCGCGATACAGGGGAGGGGGGCCTGCGCGATACAGGGGAGGGGGGCCTGCGCGATACAGCGGAGGGGGGCCTGCTCGATACAGCGGAGGGGGGCCTGCTCGATACAGCGGAGGGGGGCCTGCTCGATACAGCGGAGGGGGGCCTGCTCGATACAGCGGAGGGGGGCCTGCTCGATACAGCGGAGGGGGGCCTGTGCGATACAGCGGAGGGGGGGCCTGTGCGATACAGCGGAGGGGGGGCCTGTGCGATACAGCGGAGGGGGGGCCTGTGCGATACAGCGGAGGGGGGGCCTGTGCGATACAGGGGAGGGGGGGCCTGTGCGATACAGGGGAGGGGGGCCTGTGCGATACAGCGGAGGGGGGCCTGTGCGATACAGCGGAGGGGGGCCTGTGCGATACAGGGGAGGGGGGGCCTGTGCGATACAGGGGAGGGGGGCCTGTGCGATACAGGGGAGGGGGGGCCTGTGCGATACAAGGGGGGCTGTGCGATACAGCGGAGGGGGGCCTGTGCGATACAGGGGAGGGGGGCCTGTGCGATACAGGGGAGGGGGGCCTGTGCGATACAGGGGAGGGGGGGCCTGTGCGATACAGGGGAGGGGGGCCTGTGCGATACAGGGGAGGGGGGGCCTGTGCGATACAGGGGAGGGGGGGCCTGTGCGATACAGCGGAGGGGGGGCCTGTGCGATACAGGGGAGGGGGGGCCTGTGCGATACAGGGGAGGGGGGCCTGTGCATACAGGGGAGGGGGGGCCTGTGCGATACAGGGGAGGGGGGGGCCTGTGCGATACAGGGGAGGGGGGGCCTGTGCGATACAGCGGAGGGGGGGCCTGTGCGATACAGGGGAGGGGGGCCTGTGCAATACAGGGGAGGGGGGGCCTGTGCGATACAGGGGAGGGGGGGCCTGTGCTATACGAGTGATCCATGTAAACTGGAATCAGCCCCTGACAAGCAAAATGACCTCATTCATGGAAAACACAAACCACTAAGAAAAATCAATGGGTGACCTGAATTCCTTATTTATTGCAGTACATTAGGAAGCTTGAATTAGAGTGGAGGGGTCAGTAGCGCTATACAGTGTTTTGAAAAAGTATCCCCCCCCCCCTTCCTGATTTAATTATTTAAAACAAAATTTTAATATCACACAAAGATAAAATGCGTTTTATTAACCACTTGAGGACCGGAAGGATTTGCCCCCTTAATGACCGGGCCATTTTTTGTTGCATTGCTGGACGTCGGGATGGAATTCCGCCAACAAGATCAGGTGGCCAACAAGTAACGTTATTAGAATTCTAACCCGGGCAGTCAGAAGTGGTGTGGAGGATCTGAGCTCACACACAGACACATGTGCACCGAGTTCATCCTGGTGTCACGTGTCGGTCGAAGGTCTCATGGACGGGATATTTATCAGCAGTTATTGATGACGAATACACCCAATGAGATGCAACAATGTATCAATAATTGCCCGAGATTCTTATCACTTGAATCATCTACATCTACTGACAGGTGGAATATATTACAGAGTAATTATTGTGTGTGACGACATGAGAACACTGTCCAGGAATAAAGGACAGGTGTGTTGTCCCCGGGCTCATTTGCCTATTCCAAGAAGACAATTTCCATACCGGGGTGATTTGGATACCATTTTACTACACGGAACTGTATGGCTGGTGGGTGCGGAGCGCGCCTTTCATCAGCTTCTGCCAATTGTATTAACTGCCAGGAAAAAAAACATAGAAAGTTTTTGAAGCTGGCTGTTCACTATACCAGTGGTCTCCAAAGTGTGGCCCGAGGGCCAGATCTGGCCCTTGGGGCATTATTCCACCAACTGACGCCAATGACGGAGCTCTAGTCTTCTCATTGATATCAACAATGGGGCACTATTCCTCCCATTAAATCCCAAACAAAGGGCATTGATGCTGGGACATTTTCTACTTCCACTAGCCACAGTCTGGACCCCCCAAAGCCTGAAGGACCCCCTGTCACACTATTCCCTATAGGACAATAGGATAGATTCATGCATAGCATTGCATTGCATGAATCTATCCATGGCCGCTGTAGCCACCCCCTATTCAGGCGCCTGGCTCCTTTTCGGACCTCGGGCGTCTGAATTACAGTGGTGGGGGTGTTTTTTTTTTTAACCGCCCACCATAGGCTCAAAAAAAAAATATGGACTTGGAGGCAGCAGTGGTGCATCCATAGTGGGCGCAGGAGCGCCGCCCCCTCTCTCCCCTGCACCGTCACTCAGGTCTACATAACATAGATTCATGCACTGTATCTGAATACCAGCAGTTTGTTGGAGTTTGGAAGTGTGTTAGAACCAATGGCTCCGATAGGCTTCCAGATTACAGCCCCTTGTCGCTAATCGGCTTCCAAATAGTTAACCAGGGAACGCACAGCGTGTGCGTTCCCTGGTTAACAATGACACATGTCTCAGCCAATCAGATTCACCGGGTCTGGTTACCGGTAACCCGATTGGCTGAAGCAACATCAAGGGCGGGACTCAGGAGAAGACATCGAGGGAGAGCGTGGAGGGAGGATGGCTGACCCGAGAAAGGTAAGTCCTGGGCGACGGGGAGCAATCTGGTGGTTTTTGAGGGAGGCACAGTGGAGACAATTGATGGGCACAGTGGCTGCGTTTGATGGCATTGCACAGTGGCAACAATTGCTGGCACAGTGGCGACAGTTGATGGGCACAGTGGCGACAGTTGATGGGCACAGTGGGCGTGCAATTGATGGGCACAGTCAATTTTAGAACGTTTGGAGACCCCCCTGCTCTATACAATCGAGTAGGGCCTTGTACAACATAGGCCGTTGGCCGATCCGAAGGAGACCTTATAGAAAAATTCTAACAAGTGTGGTGAGCTGAAGACCCAACTAATCAATCCGATCAATTTAATATCGAACCAGGCCGGCTCCGGCATCACACATTCGTTGGTAGATCTATAGAAGATTGTGCAATCAGATTGTAACCTGTGTGGTGAGCCTAGCACAGATTTTTTATTTTTGTAGCTAAACCAGGGGTGTCCAAACTTTTTTCAAAGAGGGCCAGATTAGATGGAGTGAACATGCGTGAGGGCCGACCATTTTGCCCGACATTCTTTGAACCATTAAAATTTGGTTTAAGTGTGTTCATCCGAGCAACTAATACACGGCCCAACAAGAATTCTCTGTGTGGTGAAGAGATGATCTCAAGCGTGTTATTTGGATATACCGTATTTATCGGCGTATAACACACACCTTTAAGATGGAAGTTTCAGGGAAATTATTTTTTTTTAAATAAAGAACTGTGAAGCAAAATAAGGGTCAGTGTCCATCTGCAGCCCCACCGTTGCCCTGAATGCAGAGCCACCGTTGCCCTGAATGCAGAGCCACCGTTGCCCTGAATGCAGAGCCACCGTTGCCCTGAATGCAGACCCACCGTTGCCCTGAATGCAGACCCACCGTTGCCCTGAATGCAGACCCACCGTTGCCCTGAATGCAGACCCACCGTTGCCCTGAATGCAGACCCACCGTTGCCCTGAATGCAGACCCACCGTTGCCCTGAATGCAGACCCACCGTTGCCCTGAATGCAGACCCACCGTTGCCATGAATGCAGACCCACCGTTGCCATGAATGCAGACCCACCGTTGCCATGAATGCAGACCCACCGTTGCCATGAATGCAGCCTGATCGATGCCCATCTGCAGCCTCGGAGGGGACCGGGAGGGGGGCAGGATAAGCGCCAATAGATTACATACAAAATAATCTCCTGTTTACTCGGCGGCCTCTTTAATACGAAGTCCCGCCTCCTATGATAGACAGAACAGTCGTCCAATGCCACTTCCTATTAGAGATGCCGCCGAGTAAACAGGATATTCACCTGTATGTAATCTGAAGGTGTTCGTCCCGCCCCCTCCCTGTCCCCTCCGAGGATATATAATCTCCAAATCACCAGGGAGGGCATACTAAACTGGAACGCAGGCCACATTCGGCCCACGGGCCGGACTTTGGACATGCCCTGAGCTAAACTGAAGAGAATATTTCCCTTCCCTATGAAGGAAAGGGAAAGAAAAGCTGCCAAGGAACGGTGGCCCTACCAATCACATAGCATACTTAATGGTTCTTGGTGATAGGTCATCCCATCTATGGCCAGCCTATATAACAGAATGACATACCGGAGCTGCCAGTGTCTGGTCCATAGGTTGTCTGCATCCCCTGGTGTGGAGTGGATTCTGGAGCCGATACAATGTTTGAGGTTCTTAAATTGCATAAAAAAAATTCCCTTTTTCACACGCGGTCACCGTCCCAGGATTGGTGTGCGCCTCCAGACAGCCAGAGATGTGTGTGCAGCTCAGGGCTATGGAGGATGAGGATAGCCTCGGCACCCAGATCACGTGAGCAGCAGGAAATCTCAGGGCCCGGGGGTGCATTACCAGCTTGGCATGGTCCAATGCCAGGAGATGAATCAGCAGCACGAGGAGCACATACAGGACTAATAACACCGATCCACTTATAGAGACAGGTGAGTAATGTACATCACACTGACATGTTCTATCTATAGAGAATTCCAAGTCTGGACTTCAGACATAAATCCAAACAAAATAAATGCTCCGTATTCATGAACACATCATAAAAAATAGATTCTAAAGAAGCAGTGCTCAGAAAAAGAGGGAGAAGCAGCACAAGTAGCCAGCTAGGTGTGCTGCAGTGTTCAAGTATAGAGAACGCCGATAGGTGGAGAGAGCAGATTGACTGCCCTAGCTGCCCCCCCCCCCCGGGCTGGTTGGAGGGACAACAAAAAGCAGCGCACGAGAAAGGCGCAGCCCACCATAGAGCATCCCACATGGAAACACTGCGCCTGGGGCAGCTTCCCCTCCTGTCCCCTCCACCCTCGAGGCTGGTCGTGGGGACAACAAAAAGCAGCGCACAGTTGCGATACGAGAAAGGTGCAGCTCACCATATCAGCACCCCCACATTGAAACACTGCGCCTGGGGAGGCTTCCCCTCCTGTCCCCACCCTCGAGGCTGGTCGTAGGAACAACAAAAAGCAGTGCACAGTTGTGATAAGAGAAAGGTACCGCTCACCATACAGCACCCCCACATGGAAAAACGTCCCCTCCTGCCCCCCCTCTCACTGACTCAGATTGGCCAGAGGGACAACAAAAAGTAGGGCACAGTTGCGATACGAGAAAGGTGCAGTTCACCATGCAGAACCCCCACATGGAAACACTGTCTGGGGCAGCTACCCCTCCTGTCCCCCCCACCCTCGAGGCTGGTCGTGGGGACAACAAAAAGCAGCGCACAGTTGTGATACGAGAAAGGCGCAGCTCACCATATCAGCACCCCCACATTGAAACACTGCGCCCGGGGAAGCTTCCCCTCCTGTCCCCCCTCCCACCGCCACAGGCTGGCTGGAGGGACAACAAAAATCAGGGCACAGTTGTGATACGAGAAAGGCGCACCAAAGAGAACCCCCACATGGAAACACTGTGCCTGGGGCAGCTTCCCCTCCTGTCCCCCCCCCCCCCACCACCCTCGAGGCTGGCCAGAGGGACAACAAAAAGCAGAGCACAGTTGTGATACGAGAAAGGCGCAGTTCGCCATACAGCACCCCCACACGGAAACACTGTGCCTGGGGCAGCTTTTCCTCCTGCCCCCTCCAGGCTGGCCAGAGGGACAACAAAAAGCAGAGCACAGTTGTCATATGAGAAAGGCGCAGTTCACCATATAGCACCCCCACATTGAAACATTGCGCCTGGGGCAGTTTCCCCCTCATCCCCCTGCCTAGACTGGCCAGAGGTACAAAAAAATTCAGGGCAAAGTTGTGATGAGAAAGGCACAGTTCACCATGCAGAACCCCCACATGGAAACACTGTGCCTGGGGCAGGTTCCCCTCCTGCCCCCCCCCCCCCCTCACACCCCCAGGCTGGCTGGAGGAACAACACAAAGTACAGTTGTGTTACTAGAAAGGTGCAGCTCACCATGCAGAACCTCCACATGGAAACACTGCCCCTCCTGCCCCCTCCCTAGGCTGACCGGAGGTACAACAAAAAGCAGGGCGCAGTTCACCATGCAGCACCCCACATGTAAACACTGTGCCAACTGCCCCTTCTGTCCCCTCCCCAGGCTGGTCGGAGGGACAACAAAAAGCAGGGCACAGTTGTGATACGAGATAGGCGCAGCTCACCATATCAGCACCCCCACATTGAAACACTGCACCTGGGGCAGCTTCCCCTCCTGCCCCCGTCCCCTTGCCTCAGGTTAGCTGGAGGGACAACAAAAAGCAGGACAGGTGCCCCTCCTGACCCCCCCCCCCTTTGCCGTGACTGCTATATTCTAATCTACAGAGGTAAAATTATACATTTATAACCTTCAAAGACAGTTCTGAAAGTCATTCAGATACTACATTATATATTAGGTTACTAAAGAGAGAAATATTTGGGTTCTACACACACACAAAAAAAAAAAAAAAAGTAAAGCGTTTGTAGTAAAGATAAAAAAATCTGTCCCCTATAGGCGAGGATAGATTTCCAATTAGAGAGCTCTGTGCAGAGCATGACAGAGCTGCATTGTGTGCAGTGGCCTGTTTGGTCAGGACAGGTGCCCCAGACATGCCCCGGTCCCTGAAATCGGGTGTCCATCTTCCATCTCGGTTACTTTGTTCTCTTCTGAAGTTTCTCACTTCACATATTTGTTACCCAATGTCGTGTTTTACCGGCTCCCTCCTTTATTCACAATCCAGGAGAGGCCAGGAGATCCATTCCAGGCTGCAGGGCTGACACACAGATCAAAGGCGCAAAGCGTTGTGATGTCAGCGAGACGGCCGGCCAGACTAGGGAGTTCAATGGTTAGAGGACTGGCTGTCCCACCGCAAATAGGTGCGATCTGCACAGCCCGACTCTGGGGGGTCCCTACCTGGGGCCATGCAAATTTTGAAAATACTAAATATACTGGGCCCAAAGAAGAAGAGAAAAAAGTGCAACAAGGTCCATAAAGACATGGATGAGCGAGTTTAGGGTGGAGGAACAGAAGAGTTGAAGCCGTTATAGCTGCAAAGAGCGGGCCAACTCAATATTGAACCCTACGGACTAAGACTGGGATGCCATTAAAGTTCATGTGCGTGTAAAGGCAGGCGTCCCAATACTTTTGACAAATATACAATTATTTAAATATATACAGTACAGACCAAAAGTTTGGACACACCTCATTCAGAGTTTTCTTTATTTTCATAACTATGAAAATTGTAGAGTCACACTGAAGGCATCAAAACTATGAAGTAACACATGTGGAATTATATACATAACAAAAAAGTGTGAAACAACTGAAAATATGTCATATTCTAGGTCCTTTTGCTTTGATTACTGCTTTGCACACTCTCTGCATTCTCTTGTCACCTGAAATGCTCTTCCAACAGTCTTGAAGGAGTTCCCAGAGATGCTTCGCACTTGTTGGCCCTTTTGCCTTCACTCTGCGGTCCAGCTCACCCCAAACCATCACGATTGGGTTCAGGTCCGGTGACTGTGGAGGCCAGGTCATCTGGCGCAGCAGGACTTGATGTCCTCGAGGATACCCGCGATCATCTCACCGGAGAGGAAGAACGGGGAAGTGCTGATGTAAAACAAGCATTTCCCTAGTGACAGGACACTGATCACCGCTCCCTGTAATCGGAAGCTGTGATCAGAGTCGTGTCACACATTGCCCATCCCCCTACAGATAGAAGCACTCCCTAGGACACACTTCACTGCCAGTGTCATTTTTACAGTAAGCAGTGCATCTTTATAGCACTGATCGCTGTAAAAATGACAATGGTCCCAAAATAGTGTCAAAAGTGTCCACCATAATGTCGCAGTCACGATAAAAAATAAAAATAAAATCGCAGATCACCGCCAGTAAAAAAAAAAAAAAAAAAAGTATAAAGTATAATAAAAATGCCATATAACTATCCCCTATTTTGCAAACGCTATAACTTATGCGCAAACCAATCAATAAACAAGCTTCCCCTCGTTTTGGGGGTAAAAACCAACATAAACACCACCCCCCCCCTTCAGGGCTATAAAACCAGACATAGAAGATATATAGCCGGATTCACAAAGCACTTACGCCGACGTATCTCGAGATACACCGCGTAAGTGTAAATACGCGCCGTCGTATCTGTGCGCCGTACCCATAGAACTAAGATACGCCAAAAAACTGACTTCATCCGACCGACGTAACTTGCCTACGCCGGCGTATAGTGGGTACGCAGATTCACGAACGTACTTGCGCCCGGCTATTGTTTTAAGCGATTTGTGTAAGGGTTACGTCCGGCGTTAAGTTATTCCCCATATTGGAGGCGCAACTCATGCAAAAGGTATGGACCAGGGAACGAACGCCGTCTAATTTTACGTAGTTTACATTGTACGTAAATAGGGCTGGGAGTAGGTTACGTTCACGTTGTAGGCAGTGTTTTGAGGTATCTTAGGCAGTTGTTTCGACGTGACTGTGAGCATGCGCACTGGGATGCGTCCACGGTACGACGCATGCGCAGTTCATTTTAAGTACTTGTCTGAAGCTCAGCCCATCATTTGCATGGGGTCACGCTTCATTTAAATGTATCATGCCCACTTCCACCTACTTTGACTTACGTCGGCTTACGCTTACCACTATACTCTACGCCGGCGCAACGTTGGGAGCATTTGCTTTGTGAATTCCATGCTTGCCTCTCAGCGTTGCGCCGGCGTAGCGTAAAAAAAAATACGCTACGGCGGCATAAATATGCGCCGATGTATGGGAATCTGGGCCATAGAGTACGGGAGTATACAATATGTAAAATGTGACTCTATATTGGTTCAAATTCACATTTAAATTCTGATAGGATGGAGAGAGAGAGTCAGGAGGAGAGAGAGAGTCGGGAAAGATTCAACCTTCGACCAAGAAACATCTGACAGCGTTTTAGTCATTTCCTACTCCACCCAAAATAAAAATAAAATTTTAGGCCTTCGATAAAATAAGAACCATCACACTTTCACTTTGAATGAAAAGCAAAACAATACAAAAAAGACAAAGCGGAATATGTACAGACAATAAACAAATCCCAATAAAAGAAGTGGTGGAGGGAGGGGGAGGGGGCGGCGGGCTGTTGGGATCATCAGCTGTCATGGCTTCTCTCCAGCTTGCACAACATCCTCTGACACACACTTACGCTGAGTGTTCTCCTCCCACCCACACATCACTCATCGCAGGTATCAAATGGAATTATACAGAACTATCTGCAGACCAACGTTTTCCGAGTGTGTCTCAGAACCTGAATGTGGCCCACTGAGACACCCCGGGGCCACTGTGGGTATGAGGGGTGGAGCAGGGCTTCTGCAAAGCCTCTATAAGCCCTGTGCCTAAGGCGTCGGGATTCAGGGGCGGCATTGCGTCATTTCATATTGTTTTCCCCCCCCTACATCAGCCTGTAGCATGGATACATAAAATGGAGAAATGCTCCCGTGTTATACTCCTGTGTCTGCATTAGTCTTGCATAAAAATCTTTTACGCTTTTATATTGGTCTAAAAATCTCTTTATTATAGTGATTTTTTTTTTTTAACAGTAATATTATAGTGATCTTATATACAGTGCCTGATATTAGAGGTGTCCTGAAGAAGCCATTGAAAAGGCGAAACATGTCGAGACCTAAATCAGCTTGCACTTTCTGTTTATATACCAAGATCAAATGTTGAATGTCCCCTATATATTTATTGAAAAAAAAATGAATTTGTAATCTATTAAATTTATATATTTTTTTTACATACTTGTATTTCTTGCACCTTAAAAGTCCCACAAACTTCTTTCTTTATATGTAATAAAAGGACATTCGTTAATATTCCATTTCGTTGTGGTGTGTGGCCATCCTTCCTTTTCTTCATGGACATAATGAAGTGGCTATAACATGGGTCTTCAAACTATGGCCCTCCAGGTGTTCAGGAACTACAATTCCCATCATGCCTAGTCATGTCTGTGAATGTCAGAGTTTTACAATGCCTCATGGGAAGTGTAGTTCCGCAACAGCTGGAGGGCCGTAGTTTGAGGATCCCTGCGCTATAATAAAGGAAACTAGACTGTGCACTTTGCAAGTGCAGTTGCTCCAGAGTAAATGAGAGGGAGCGCTGCTGACTTCCATCATCCAATCACAGGCAAGCAAAATGTTGTTTATTTTTTTCCTTGCATATGATTGGATACTCTTTAACCACTTAAGGACCGCCTAATGCCGATATACGTCGGCAGAATGGCACGGCTGGGCACAGGCTCGTACATGTACGTCCTCTTGCCCAGCCATGGGTCACGCCCGCGACCCGGTCTGAAGCTCCGCAGCCGCGGGACCCGATCGTCGCCGGAGTCCTGCGATCGGTCACAGGAGCTGAAGAACAGAGAGAGGTGAGTGTAAACACACCTTCCCTGTTCTTCACTGTGGCAATGTCCGTGATCGTCTGTTCCCAGAGATAGGGAAAGACGATCAATGACATTACACGTCCAGCCCCACCCCCCTACAGTTAGAAACACATGTGAGGTCACACTTAACCCCTTCAGCACCCCCTTGCGGTTAACTCCTAAACTGCCATTGTAATTTTCACAGTAATCAGTGCATTTTTATAGCACTTTTTGCTGTGAAAATGACAATGGTCCCAAAAATGTGTCAAAATTGTCCGATATGTCGCAGTCATGAAAAAAAAAAAAAAATAAAAAAAAAAAAAAAAAATCGCTGCATTAGTAGTAAAAAAAAACAAAATTATTAATAAAAATGCAATAAAACTATCCCCTATTTTGCGCAAACCAATCGATAGACGCTTATTGGGATTTTTTTTACCAAAAATATGTAGAAGAATACGTATCGGCCTAAACTGAGGGAAAAAAATCTTTTTTTTTTATATATATATATTTTTGGGGGATATTTATTATAGCAAAAAGTAAACATTATTGATTTTTTTTCAAAAATTGACGCTCTATTTTTGTTTATAGCGCAAAAAATAAAAACCGCAGAGGTGATCAAATACCACCAAAAGAAAGCTCTACTTGTGGGAAAAAAAGAATGCCAATTTTGTTTGGGAGCCATGTCGCAGTGCCAAATCGCAAAAATGGGCCTGGCCTGGTCCTTTACCTGCATATTAGTCTGGGTCTTAAGTGGTTAACCCCCCTGCCGGTATCCCCGAGCGCGACTCGGGTTGGAATTTTCATGTAAAAATCGATATCCCCGAGTCGTGCTCGCAGAGCCTGCAGCGCGCGCTGGCTTACCTTGTATCCAGGCTGGGTATACTGTACTTACCTTGTCCCTGGATCCAGCGATGCATCCCCGCTGTGTGAGCGAGTGGCGTCCTCCATTCGACTCACAAAGTGCCCGCGCGCCGCCGATCTCCGTTCCTTGCGACGTAATGGCGCACGGGGGCAGAGACCGGCGGCAAATTCAAAAAAGTAAACAAACACATTACATACAGTACACTGTAATCTTATAGATTACAGTACTGTATGTAAAAAGTACACACCCCCCCTGTCCCTAGTGGTCTGCCCAGTGCCCTGCATGTTCTTTTACATAATAAAAACATTTTTTTTCTCCCTGCAAACTGTAGATTGTCCATAGCAACCAAAAGTGTCCCTTTATGTCAAAAGTGATTTTAGAGCAGCTAGAAAACAGCGATAATAAATTATAATCACTTGCAGAATTGAGCGATAGCGATTTGTGGGGAAATTCGTCATAAAAAAATAAAAGTAATGACAGCGACAATTCTGCAACTGAGCAAATTTCAGTGATTTTGATTTGATTACATTAGTGAATAATTTTTATTATAATTACATTATTATTTGTTATAATTATTTATAGTTATTTATTATATTATAATTTTATGATTTTGTGTTTCAAACTTTATCATAGCAGAGATGTCTACTAGACTCTTGTTTGGACAAATTTAAGTGAATTATTCCTAAGAATTGCAGGCCTCCAGTATAAAACGCAGAATTTCCATGCAAAATAATTGTACCGCTTTTGGTACGTAATTCCAGACAGAATCATACCGCCAGGGAGGTTAAAAAGTGAAGCTTCACCTCATTTACTAAGCTAAGGAGCAACAGCAAAGTGCACAGCCCATTTGCCTTTAGTAAGATCAACCCCATTGGGCCTGATTAGCTATTAACCACTTAAGGACCCCCGCACGCACATATACGGCCACAACATGGCTCGTACAGGCACAAGGGCGTAAATTTACGTCCCCGCCTGAGTGCGGTTCGGGGGTCCCATCGGGACCCCCTCCGCGGCGTGCGGGGGTCTCCCTACCTCTGGGAGCGATCCGGGATCTGCGGGCGGATGTCCGTGTTTTCCGCCCCCCCCGCGATCGCTCCCAGCCAATGGGAGCGCGCTCCCAGCCTGTCACTTCCTCCTCCTGTGTTTACACAGGAAGGAGGAAATGATGTATTCTCTCATCGCAGCGCTGTTTCCCAGCGCTGCTGATGAGAGAAGACATGACAAGTAAGTGTGCACCAACACAACACTGACACACACTCACATAGGCATATTAACCCCTTGTGATCGCCCCCCCCCCCCACCCCCCTGTCACAGTGTTACTGAATGCAGTGATTTAATCACTGCATTTAGTGTCAGTGTGACAGGCACTGTAAAAAACAGTTAGTGTTAGGTTCAGGATAGCCCCCCCACCCCCCCTAATAAAGTTTTAACCCCCTGATCACCGCCCTAGTTAACCCTTTCACTCCCTATTGCCAGCGTCACTAAGCGATCATTTTTCTGATCGCTGTATTAGTGTCGCTGTTCCCGCTAGGTAGCTATTTTTTTTTATTGCGATTTTTTTTTTTTACTAAAGACATGTGGCTAAATAAATTTTGGCCTAAATGTTTGACTAAAATTTAGTTTATTTGATTTTTTTTTAACAAAAAGTAAAAAATAGTGTTTTTTTTTCAAAAATGTCGCTCTATTTTTGTATATAGCGCAAAAAATAAAAATCGCAGAGGTGATCAAATACCACCAAAAGAAAGCTCTATTTGTGGGAAGAAAAGGACGCAAATTTTGTTTGGGAGCCACGTCGCACGACCGCGCAATTGTCTGTTAAAGCGACGCAGTGCCGAATCGCAAAAACACCTTGGGTCATTTACCAGCGTATTGGTCCGGGTCTTAAGTGGTTAATGCCAGTGCAAGGTCATCTAGAGAGCCCAGGACGAACATGCCAACTGTACCCCCCCCCTCCCCCCCCCCCCCAAGATGTAGGAGTAATATGGCAGCAAAAAAACAAAAAATCCCCCCAGCACAAAATCAGCCCCCCCCCCAAAAAAAAAATCACCCCTTCTAGCACACATCCCCCCACCACACACACTCTAGCCAACCAAATTCCACCAAACAGCCAACTGTGCACCCCAAATCCCCCCCCCCCAAGATGTAGGAGTGTTATATGTCAGAAAAAATCCTCCCAGCACTAAATCACCCCCCCCCCCCCCACCCCCCAAGCACAAAATCACGAAGATCCAGCGGTGTGCTCTCCCCAGCCAGTCTCACCCGCTGTCTTCGGTCCCTGGCACCTTCACTACGGGCACCCGGCTGTAACAGCTTGTGGCTGATTCTGACAGAATAAGAACACCACAAGTGAGTAACCAGCTCAGAAAAAAAAACTTTATTGATCTTGATAAGAAGTCAAAAGATAAGGCCAACACATTCCGAGGGCTCAGAACTCCTCCATCAGGGCCATCAGAGGGCTGGCAGAAAGCTAATAAATGTGGGTTAGATATTAGTGGCGAGGTCACCAACCTGACAACAAATGCGGGTTTGGCCAGGAATCTCGAGCAGAAAGCTTCCTGAGCATGAGGAGGGATTATGGAAAACGTGCAAGAAGAGTTATACGTTTATGAAGAAGGGGTTATACCGATGTAGAGGAGGAAGTTACGGAGAAGTGGAAGAGTAGGTCAAGGAGATGAGGGGGGGTTTATGGAAAATGTGCAAGAAGGGTTATAAGGCTACGAAGAAGGGGTTATACCGATGTAGAGGAGGGGTTACAGAGAAGAGGAAGAGTAGGTCAAGGAGATGAGGGGGGGAGGGGGGTCGATGGAAAACGGGCAAGAAGAGTTATACGTTTATGAAGAAGGGGATATACCGATGTAGAGGAGGAAGTTACGGAGAAGTGGAAGAGTAGGTCAAGGAGATGAGGGGGGGTTTATGGAAAACGTGCAAGAAGGGTTATAAGGCTACGAAGAAGGGGTTATACCGATGTAGAGGAGGGGTTACGGAGAAGTGGAAGAGTAGGGTAAGGACATGAGGGGGGTTTATGAAGAAGATGAGGAAGGATAATGGCCAGAATCAAACCGGGAGGAAAAAGGACCACCCTATTACTTTAGGAATTACTAACTGGTTCCCCAAATTGGCAAATGGAATCAGCGTTCTATTCCCGTACACTTTTTTTGTGCAAAACACACCCAAATACTCCAACCGGTGCAAAAAAAAATTGTGCACAACAAAGAGGTGCGACAAAAAACGTGCAGACGGGGGCTTACGTCAATAGGCCCTCCATAAAGGACCTGACCCTGATCCCCCCGGGGCCTTAAGCTCCTGACAGGAACTGAGGTACTCAAGTGGTCCGAGCAGCCGAAGCCGACACAGACCCCATTCCTTGGAGGGTCTGCCGAAACAGAACCCTCCCAGTACTTGGTGGGGCTCCCCCGAAGGGAGACCCTATGAGAGCAGGCGAACTAAGCCAGAAGGCCATGTCCACCCACTCCCAAGACGTTCAGGGCTGGCCCGAGGACCCACACCCTACTTATCACATTGTGACAAACGTGAACACCAAACAAAAAAAGATACCAAAAAGTGACACACATGGGGGTCAAATAAAAAGAAAGTGGGGAGAAGGAAGATGAGGGAGAGTGAAAGTGACCATGGTGCAAAATGATGGCCGGTGTGTTGCCATATTCTGCTACCTATCGCAGAATGCTACGGAAGTCACATGGCGGCCAACGTGCGCGATGCGTTCCAATAGATTTACGGCAGTACACACCAGTGAACCCGGCATTCAGGGTGACGTGGAATTTGAGGAAAGTGGCCAGTCTGATGGCTCGCTTCGCATGGACAGCTCGCTTGGCCTCCTGACTCTTTTTTTAACATCCTCCAATCCGCGGGGATGTTAAAGCGGATGTGCGCTCAAAAAAAAAAATATTAAAAGCCAGCAGCTACAAATACTGCAGCTGCTGACTCTTAATATAAGGACACTTACCTGTCCTGGAGTCCAGCGCCATCTGCAGCAGAGGATGAGCGATCGCTCGTCACTCTGTTGCTCCCCCCTCCATCCACGGTGAGGGAACCAGGAAGTTAAGCGCTCCGGCTTCCCTGCCCGGTTCCCTACGGCGCATGCCCAAGTCGCGCTGCGCCCGCCGATTGGCTCCCGCTGTGTGCTGGGAGCCGAGTGTTCCCAGCACACAACGGGGGATGGACGGGGTGTCAGGAAATGCCCGTCTTTTGCGCGAGACGTGTGGCCGGAAGTGGGTGCAAATACCTGTCTTTAGACAGGTATCTGCACCCCCCTCCCCCCTGAAAGGTGTCAAATGTGACACCGGGGGGGGGGGGTGCCGATCAGCGCGACTTCACTTTAGGGTGGAGCTCCGCTTTAAGGAATGAGCCTGGATGCCGACCGAGGTTTCACTGGTGTGTACGATCGTAAATCCATTGGAACGCATAGCACTTGCGGTTGGAACGCATCTCGCATGCGCAGTTGGCCGCCACGTGACTTCCGTAGCATTCTGCGATAGGGAGCCGAATATGACAACTCACCGGCCCTCCCGCCAGGAATCAAAAATTCCTCTGGTTACGGAGAAGTGGAAGAGTAGGTTAAGAGTAGGTGAATCAAACCGGGAGGAAAAGGACCACCCTATTACATCAAGAATTACGGACTGGTTCCCCAAATTGGCAAAGGTAACCAGCGTTCTATTCCTGTACACTTGGTCTTACCCAAAGGATCATGGAAAAGTGGAAGAGGGAAATTCACACGTATTCCAGAGATCTCTGTTGTACTAAATATTTTTTTATTTTGCCTTGCCATACGCTTGAAGGGCCCATTCGCAACAGGGATGGAGCATTTTCACCTGCGTTCCCCCCGGCGCTTTCCTTACTTTTGGGGTAATGCCACCCCAGAAGCACCCAGCAAACACAGTGCGATTGCAGCCCCCACGCCGCACTACCATGCGGTTTGGTGCATTGCCATTTGTAAAAGTGGCGCCCGCACTACTTTTTGCACGTTCCGAAGCGTTTGGCAGCCCATTGCAATGAACGAGCTGGCAAAACTGAAAACTACTAATTTTCTCTGTACTCCAACGCCGGCACTAATCTGTTCACATCATTGCGTTGCGGGAACACCTAACACGCTACTTGCGTTAGAGCGATGCTCTTTAGTCTGAATGACACCCCAACACACCTTGCTGATGGAAACGCACTGCGGTATAAGAAAAAGGTGAGGGTCCATTTTTCGGGAAGTTAAGGTGCGTTGCCAGACCAGTCACTTTGATGGGGCTCTCTAATGTTGCGATGCGTAGAGCACCCCGGCGGCAAAGTGTGAACCTGACCTCATTGAAATCCATTTTGTTGATATGTTCCACCGATTAACATTCCCCGCATATCATTCCCCGCATATCATTAAAGAGGTGAACAGATATTCCCCCTCGTACAGTTTTGCCCCCCAGGCTTTACTCGCTCTCTTCACATTCTTCTCACACTAATCCCAGACACTACAATCTCACTTATTATTTAACCCCTTCCTGCTCACACCGGCGTCCCTCAACTTTCCATGGGGTGGGAAGGATCGGAGATCATGTGACCACTGTGATTGGCCGTCATGGTGGTCACATGATCAGGAGCCGGTCCCACCAGCTACCAATCATTAGTGTGGTCTTTGACAGCTTGGCCCTGTGTGCTGGGAGAGTGCACAGGAACATCGCCCCCCAATTTTTGGAGGTTTTTTTGTTTGATTTTTTCTACTTTTTTGGAACTTTTAATGCAAAAAAAAAAAAATCAATATTTTTGTAAAATATAAAAGATGATGTTACGGCGCATAAATCAATACCAAAAATGTTGCGTTTTAAAATTGCGCACACCCGTGCAACATTAACAAGCAACGCCAATTTTACTATTCGTAGGCGAAGCTTTAAAAGCCTTTACAGGTTACCACTTTAGATTTAGGCCCCTTTCACACTGGGGCGGGAGGTGCAGTGGCGCCACTATTTTTTAGCGGCACTTTACCGTCGAAATTGCGGCGGTATTCGGCCGCTTGTGGTGCCCTTTTCCCGAAAAAGGCTTAATACCGCCGGCAATGTGCCTCTGCAGAGGCGCATTGCCGGCGGTATAGCCACGGTTTCCCAGTGCTTCCAATGGGATGGAGCGGTAAACACACCGCTCCTTCATCGCTCCAAAGATGTGGCTAGCAGGACTTTTGGAGCACTCCTGCTATCGCATTGCTCCAGTGTGAAAGCCCTTGGGGGCTAGGGTTGGATTGCAGGGGCTATTTTTTGCGCAATAGCGCCTTCAAACCGCCCCAGTCTGAAAGGGGTCTTACAGGGGAATTACTGGCCGTGATCTGACATTCACGGTGTAACCTTGAGTGTGTGCTTGTGTGCGTGTGGGACCAATGCGCGAATTTGCCTTTGCGTTGCCTTTTTTTTGTTATTATTATTATTATTATTATTATTATTATTATTATTATTAGTACATTGTTGCTTTACCTTTTTTATCACTTTTATTGCCGTCACAAGGAATGTAAACATCCCTTATGACAGTAACAGGCATGTGACAGGTGCTCTTTATGGGGGGATCTGGTGGGCAATAAGACCCCAAATCCCTCCTCTTCCATTAAAATCATTCAAATACACAAAGATCTGTGTTTCTGAAAGCATGTCATTTATGGTGACCACATTTCCAAACTACCATTCAGGGACACCCATCCTTCCCAAAAATCAGCTTGTGGTGTAACGAATCACAGCACAGTGATTAGACACAAGAGGCGGGATTTATGATTTCTCCAATCACAAGCAGGGGACGGGGGATTGTGCTCCTCCAGGCATTCCCGGCCAGGACAAGTACTGTCAGTGAGTAAAGTGGTGATGTGGCGGCCTTTTTTGGGGGCATCAGATTGGCCTCGGGGGGGGGTGGCTATGTCAGTTTCATTCCGGGACACTGTATTGTCCCGGAATGAATGTGCCCGGGACAGACCTGCAAAATGCGGGACTGTCCCGGGCAATCTTGGACATGTGGGACAATCCGGGACATTATTTGAAAATGGTGCCAAAACCATCCAAGTAACCCGGAAGTGACTTCCGGGTTACCATTATGGACAACCCATCAAAGCTGGTCCCAGCTTCGTTGGTCGGTCCGACCAACCGGCAGATGTAGCGACTGGTCGCTTGGGTCTTCTGGTGGGACGAGGGAGCCACGGAAGGCCGCGGGAGGGGGGCTGCTTTTACTAGCCATCGAGCAGCTAGTTAGCCAACCTTCGGCTCTAATAGACAGTACCGGGGTGATGCCTGCAGCTGCACCCAACATACCGGTATTATCACTTGAAGTCAAACGGAGCGATGACCAAGCGCTGAGGAAGCGTGAAACGCGTTAGCTGGTGATGCCGTTTCCCTCCATTTGTGTTTTTGGACAAAAAAAGGGGGGGGGGGTTATGGGTGTATGTACTAAAATAAAACAAAAAATTATGATGCAGTGCACAGAGCAGTTTGGAGGTTGATTTACTAAAACTGGAGCACTCAGGATCTGGTGCACGGCGGCCAATCAGCTTCTAACTTCAGTTTGTTCAATTTAAGGAAAATGTTTTTTCACCTTAATGCAATCTATGGATTAAGGTAAAAAAAACATCTGACGCTGCCGTCCCCCCGAGCCCCCCTTACACTTACCTGACCCCTCTAAACTCCTGCGCTCGGTACCGAGATCTTCTTCGCCGCTCAGCCTGGCCGCTGATTGGCTAGAGCGGATTGGATTGAGAGCAGCGCAGCCATTGGCTGGCGCTGTCAATCACATCCAGTGACGCGGCGCGCCGAGGGGCGGGGCTGAGTGATACAGTGACTGCTCGCTGCATCACGGGAGCGCGCCCGCAATTACTCACCACCATGCGAGCTCTCGCATGACTGTGGTGAGTACTTGCGGGGAGGACCAGAGACAGCCGCCGAGGGACCCCAGAAGACAAGGAACGGGGCCACTCTGTGCAAAACGAACTGCACAGTGGAGGTAACCATCACATGTTTGTTATTTTAAATAAAAAATATTCCTTTAGTAACCCTTTAAGCTTCGACAATAAAACCTGGAAACCGATTGGTTGCTGCACCAGATTTTGCACTGTCCAATTTTAGTAAATCTCCTCCTTTGAGACTTTCTGAGATGGGAATGAGGGACACCTATCAGCAAAAGTATGCAGGCATCGGACGCACCCCTTGCCACGCCCCCTTAAAGGAGAATTGTACAAAAACAACAAGATAGGTTAAACCCACTCCTTCATATTGGAATTTACAAAATGTAGAAATTTAGAAATCAGATGAAAGGTTTAACGCTGGAAAACACTTTTTGAAAGATAAAAAGTGTATTTTATTTACAACTCTATAGATCAAAATGAGGGACAAATGAGGACGAATGAGGGACATTGCACCAAATCAGAGACAGTCATTTGAAATCAGAGACAGTCATTTGAAATCAGAGACAGTCATTTGAAATCAGAGACAGTCATTTGAAATCAGAGACAGTCATTTGAAATCAGAGACAGTCATTTGAAATCAGAGACAGTCATTTGAAATCAGAGACAGTCATTGGAAATCAGAGACAGTCATTGGAAATCAGAGACAGTCATTGGAAATCAGAGACAGTCATTGGAAATCAGAGACAGTCATTGGAAATCAGAGACAGTCATTGGAAATCAGAGACAGTCATTTGAAATCAGAGACAGCCATTTGAAATCAGAGACAGCCATTTCAAATCAGAGACAGCCATTTCAAATCAGAGACAGCCATTTCAAATCAGAGACAGCCATTTGAAATCAGAGACAGCCATTTGAAATCAGAGACAGCCATTTGAAATCAGAGACAGCCATTTGAAATCAGAGACAGTCATTTGAAATCAGAGACAGTCATTTGAAATCAGAGACAGTCATTTGAAATCAGAGACAGTCATTTGAAATCAGGGACAGTCACTCAAAATCAGGGACAGTCACTCGAAATCAGGGACAGTCACTCGAAATCAGGGACAGTCACTCGAAATCAGGGACAGTCACTCGAAATCAGGGACAGTCACTCGAAATCAGGGACAGTCACTCGAAATCAGGGACAGTCACTCGAAATCAGGGACAGTCACTCGAAATCAGGGACAGTCACTCGAAATCAGGGACAGTCACTCGAAATCAGGGACAGTCACTTGAATTCCAGGACAGTCACTCGAATTCCGGGACAGTTGGGAGCTCTGTTTGGTTAAGCTGTATTTTTCCATTCCTATCTTCCTAGATGCCTACGAGCCGTTCCGATGAAGAGCGACCAATCCTGATGATTTCTTCCTGGCAAGATTCTGCAGCGCAGGGCTGTCAGGATTTCTCTCTATTCATTTCTGCTGCATCTTCCCTGAGCTGCGTGTCTGCGGGGGAACCTGCCCCTACCTGTCATGCACACATACCTTCCCCCGACACACAACCTGCCTCGGCCTGAACCGCGTCTCCCAGCCCGGCCCGCGACACCCAATTACCGCGACTAACCCCTTCACTGCCACCATCTCTCTTCTCCTTAGAATGTGCAAAACGTGCTGCGGAGAGAGAGGAGCGCAGTCTGGCGTGTCTCTTCTCCAGGTCCATCAACGCCTAAATCTGACCTCCGGCCCTCCCCTTCAGCCTTGTACAGTTGTAGCGGCTCCTCTCCTGAACTGGAACGGCTTTCTCTGATTTCACTGCACACTGTGAGCTTCTCACCACGTGCATTACAAGCTGCAGCAAGTGCAGAACGGAAAAATGTTTTGATTCGTAATTTACATAAATTTGTTTAGTTAAAATTAGTTTCCTTCGTTTTCGGGATTCGTTTTGTTATTTATTTTTTTATCCATTTCGAATAGTTGTCGAATTTGAAAAAAGTTTTCAAATAGTTTTCAAATTTCCAAAGAGAATAAGATATAATTTTTTCCTTTAAATTTTCTATTCTATTCGGAAAACTATTCGAAAACTTTTTGAATGTCCAAACAGAATAAAATAGAATAGGAAATAAAGGAATAGAATAGAAAAATATGTATATAATTTTTTTATATTCTTTTCCTTTATTTTCTATTCTTTTTGGAAATTCGAAAAGTTTTCGAATAGTTTTCCAATTTATAAAGATAATAAAAAATAAAAGAATTTATTGCTTTAATTTCTATTCTATTTTATTATTTTTGTAAATTCAAAAAGTTTACGAATATGTATATATTTTTTCTATTCGATTCCTTTATTTCCTATTCTTTTTTGTAAATTCGAAACGTTTTCGAATAGTTTTCTAATTTATAAAAGGGAATAAAAAAATAATAGAATAGAAAAAATAATTTTTTTTCCTATTTCATTTATTTTCTATTATAATTTTATTCTTTTGGAAATAGAATAGAAAATAGAGGAATCGAATAGAAAAATATGTATATATTTTTTCTATTCGATTCCTTTATTTTCTATTCTATTCTTTTTGGAAATTCGAAAAGTTTTCGAATAGTTTTTCAATTTATAAAGAGAATAAAAAATAGAAAAGAAAAAAATAAATGGTTTTTTTTTCCTATTTTATTCCTTTATTTTCCATAATATTTTATTCTTTTTTTGGAAATTCAAAAGTTTACGAATATTTTTCCAATTTCCAAAGATGATAAAATAGAATAGAAAAAAAAGGAATCGAATAGAAAAATATGTATATATTTTTTCTATTCTTTTTGGAAATTCGAATAGTTTTATAATTTCCAAAGAGAATAAAAAATAATAGAATAGGAAAAAAAAAATCTATTTTATTCCTTTATTTCTATTATATTTTTTTCGTTTTGGAAATTCAAAAAGTTTTTGAATTCGAATAGTTTTCTAATTTATAAAGATAATAAAAAATAAAATAGAATTTTTTTTTCCTATTTTATTGCTTTATTTTGTATTCCATTGTATTCTTTTTGGAAATTCAAAAAGTTTACGAATATGTATATATTTTTTCTATTCTTTTTTGGAAATTCAAAAAGTTTTCGAATAGTTTTCCAATTTATAAAGAGAAAAAAAATAAATAATAGAATTGAAACAAATAAATGTTTTTTTTTTTCTCCTATTTTATTCCTTTACTTTCTATTATATTTCATTCTTTTTGGAAATTCAAAACGTTTTTGAATTCGAATAGTTTTCCAATTTCCAAAGAGAATAAAAGATAATAGAATAGGAAAAAAAATCTATTTTATTTCTTTATTTTTCTATTATATTTTATTATTGTTGGAATAGAAACAAATAAATGTTTTTTTTTTCTCCTATTTTATTCCTTTACTTTCTATTATATTTCATTCTTTTTGGAAATTCAAAAAGTTTTTGAATTCGAATAGTTTTCCAATTTCCAAAGAGAATAAAAAATAATAGAATAGGAAAAAAAAAATCTATTTTATTTCTTTATTTTTCTATTATATTTTATTATTGTTGGAATAGAAACAAATAAATGTTTTTTTTTTCTCCTATTTTATTCCTTTACTTTCTATTATATTTCATTCTTTTTGGAAATTCAAAAAGTTTTTGAATTCGAATAGTTTTCCAATTTCCAAAGAGAATAAAAAATAATAGAATAGGAAAAAAAAAATCTATTTTATTTCTTTATTTTTCTATTATAATTTTATTATTGTAAGGAAATTCAAAAAGTTTACGACATTTTTTCCAATTTCCGAGGAGAATAAAATAGAATAGAAAATAAAAGGCATAGAATAAAGAAAAAAAAACATCTGAATATTTTTTCAATTTCGCGCCTGACGTTTCAGCCAATCAGGTGACTGGTAACAGACTCGGCAACCTGATTGGCTGAGAGGCGGTTCAGTGTTAGCCAAGCGAATTCCTTCGCTTGGCTAACACTCAGCTGAGTGAACAGCGAACGCCCAGCATGGCGCCCACTGTTCACCGTTTGGGGCGCCTATTAGAGCCTACGGCTCTAATCAGGTGCTTCCAAATAATAAAAAAAAAAAAAAAAAAACCCCACCGGTGTAATTCAGGTGCCCAAAAAAGGGGCAGGGCATCTAAATAGGGGGTGTCATCAGCGACCATAGATAGATAGATTCATGTATTGCATAAATGTATCTATCTATCTATGATGACAGAGCGGTGCAGGATAGAGAGGGGACTCTCCTGCGCCCTTTAAGGACGCACCGCCACGGGTCGGAGCTCTGCTGTACAGGGATTGCATGCAGCAAATATTTAAATTGGCAACATTTATAAAAGGCAGAAATGGATCTCTCGCCTCATTCACTGGAAATTCAGGCTCCTGGTAATAATTTGCCTCTTTCTCATCACATTTCAACAAAGAAAAGAATTCTTCTAAATCTTCGTCGATCGATTTTACCAAAGTTAAGGACGCTGGCTTCATTTTAATTTTACGGAGAATTTCGCCGATCACCTACTCCACCCCAGAGCTGGCATTATTTTCAAGGGGAGGCGGAGCTCCCATGAAGATGGCGGCAAATTCTTTTTAGCAAGGAAGGCGGAGAAAAATGCATCGAAACGAACAGCAAATTATTAATCCAAGGAAAATCGCCAATTGGGGGATCAGGAAGGAATTTTGTTGGAGGAAATCAGGCCATCCCTTACAAGGAGGTTATTTTTGCCACCCTCTGGATCGGCGGCGTGCATCCGGTTCTGTCTATGAGGGTTTTCTATGCATTTATTGATCCATATTTTTCTATTGGTTGAACGCAATGAACTTTTTGCAACCTACAGAAATAAGAAAAGCAAATATGTCCCCGATATTCCCACCGGCCATAAAGGCGACATTCATGGGATGGTTATCAGCTGGCAGCGGCCATTCCACGCACTATGGCGGTTACTCATTAATGAGAGAAGTGGTCATAAAACAATTGTGAGAACAATGAGGGGGGTCACAGTCCAGGTGAGAAGGATCCAGAGATACCGGTAAGGATCCTGGAAGACAATGTAACCCTAACTGTCTGCCCACTTGTTGTAAAGCGATGCGCAAACTGTTGGGGCTATATAAATCCTGTATAGTAATACTCTCCACTTATGTCATAGGGGATCAATACAGACTTTAGTGGAGATCACAGGGATTAGTACATACCAGAGTGGAAATTACATGGATCAATACAGACCACAATGGAGATCACACAGAACATGTACCAGGAGGAGAGATCACACGGATCAATACGTACAACCAGGAGTAAAGACAAATTAATCAATACATACCAGGATGGAGATTACAGGGATCAATATATACACCAGAGTAGAGCTCACATGGATCAGTACATACCAGAGTGGACATCACAGGGATCAATGCAAACCAGAGTGGAGATCACATGGATCAATATATACTAGAGTGGAGATCACAGGGATCAATATATACCAGAGTGGAGATCACAGGGATCAATATATACCAGAGTGGAGATCACAGGGATCAATATATACCAGAGTGGAGATCACAGGGATCAATATATACCAGAGTGGAGATCACAGGGATCAATATATACCAGAGTGGAGATCACAGGGATCAATTCATATCAACGTGGAGATCACCAAGATCAATATAAACTAGAGTGGAGATCACAGGGAGCAATATATATACCAGAGTAAAAAGATCACATGGATCAATATATACAAGAGTAGAGATCACCGGGATCAATATATACCAGTGGAGCAGAGATACCCACACTGACTGAAGCACACAACAGCCACCCTATCCTATTCCCAGCACTGATGGGGCAGTGGAGATTACCGGGATCAATTCATACCAAAGTGAAGATCACCGAGATCGATATAAACTAGAGTGGAGATCGCAAGGATCAATATATACCAGAGTGGAGATCACAGGGATCAATATATACCAGAGTGGAGATCACCGGGATCAATATATACCAGAGTGGAGATTACAGGGATCAATATATACCAGAGTGGAGATCACCGGGATCAATATATACCAGAGTGGAGATCACCGGGATCAATATATACCAGAGTGGAGATCACCGGGATCAATATATACCAGAGTGGAGATCACCGGGATCAATATATACCAGAGTGGAGATCACCGGGATCAATATATACCAGAGTGGAGATCACCGGGATCAATATATACCAGAGTGGAGATCACTGGGATCAATATATACCAGAGTGGAGATCACTGGGATCAATATATACCAGAGTGGAGATCACTGGGATCAATATATACCAGAGTGGAGATCACTGGGATCAATATATACCAGAGTGGAGATCACTGGGATCAATATATACCAGAGTGGAGATCACCGGGATCAATATATACCAGAGTGGAGATCACCGGGATCAATATATACCAGAGTGGAGATCACCGGGATCAATATATACCAGAGTGGAGATCACAGGGATCAATATATACCAGAGTGGAGATCACAGGGATCAATATATACCAGAGTGGAGATCACATGGATCAATATATACACCAGAGTAGAGATCTCATGGATCAATATATACCAGAGTGGAGACCACAGGGATAAAAATATACCAGAGTGGAGGTCACCGAGGTCAATATAAACTAGAGTGGAGATCACGCGCATCAATACAAACCATTGTACTCCTTGAACACTGGCTGCCCTGGGCACTGTGGCATCGTGTGAGGTGGGGGGCACCACAAGGAGATTAAGGGAGGGGGGGAAGCAGAGTGTAAGAATTGTTCTAGAAGGGGGAAGTGGGGAGGGATGTACTAGGTGGGGCATTCTAGGAGGATTTGCATGGGGGGGGGGGATTTGGGAGGTTTGTGCTGAAAGAGGCGATATGGGGGGGGGGGGGATTGGTGCTAGTAGGAAAGAATAGGTGGTATTTGTGCTAGGTGGGTACATTTGTGCCAAGAGGAGGGCGGGGGGATTTTTGCTAGGAGGAGAATAGAGGAACTTTTCCTGGGAGTGGGGGGGGGGGGGTTGTGTACTCAGAGAGGAACTTTGAGGGACTTGAATGGTAGAAGATTTGTGCTAGGAGGGGTGATTTACCAGGTGTGGGGGTGCATTGTTGCTGGGGGGATTTCAGCAGGGGAAGTGGATTTGTACTGGGAGGAGGGGGAATTTATGCTTAGAGGGAAAGCATGCAGATTAGTTCAAAAATCTTTTTCAATGATGGTTTGGAGGGGGGGGGGGGGGGGGTTACTGACACACAATGCTCACACATCTTGGGGAGGGGGGCATTTGGCATGTTCGCCCTGGGCTCTAGATGACCTTGTCCCGACACTGCCCCCCACACACACAAACCTAATCGCCCAGCCGGTCTATCAGACTGGACACCAGCACCCACATCTTACCACAGAATGGCTCCACGAGCAGGAAGACCCGAGTGGCTCCTGCAGGTCTTCCTGTAACAAGAATGGCGGAGGGGTCAGCGCCATCCAGACGTTTTGCCCACAAGTCCCAGGGTCCTGGAGCACTGGAAGGTACAGACTCCATGTGGGCGGCCAATGCGTCGGGGCGATGTGGCCGTGGTGTCTACACAGAGGGTGGTAGGACATCGTTGGTCTCCTTCGCCAGGTCTCCGTGTCACCGCGCAGCACGGTCCGTCTGATCCATCGCCTGGGTGACTCTGATCCGCCTCACACGCTGCGTCCAGCGCATCAGAGGTTTGTCACGGTGACACAGAGGGAGGGAGACCGTCATTTAATCCCGTCACCATACTCAAACCCCTCATTAAATACTTCAATCGCATCTCCTGCCGCTATGAATCTTTTCTCTTTTGAAGAGGGGGGGAGAGGGAGCACTTTTGTTGTCCAACTCTGGACTGGTCGCGTCTTATAAATATACATTTTGTAAGGGAGGTCTCCAGAAATAGGCACAGTATTCTAAATGGGGTCCAACCAAAGATCTACAGTATATAGAGGAATCGGGGCCTCCTTCCTCCTGCTGGTGATCCCTCTAGTGATATAAAGATCTATATAGAGGAATCAGGACCCCCTTCCTCCTGCTGGTGACCCCTCTAGTGATATAAAGATCTATAAAGAGGAATCAGGACCTACTTCCTCCTGCTGGTGATCCCTCTAGTGATATAAAGATCTATATAGAGGAATCAGGACCTCCTTCCTCCTGCTGGTGACCCCTCTAGTGATATAAAGATCTATATAGAGGAATCAGGACCTCCTTCCTCCTGCTGGTGACCCCTCTAGTGATATAAAGATCTATATAGAGGAATCAGGACCTCCTTCCTCCTGCTGGTGATCTCTCTAGTGATATAAAGATCTATATAGAGGAATCAGGACCTCCTTCCTCCTGCTGGTGACCCCTCCAGTGATGAATCCTATTCAATTCACTTTCCCCACTGCACATTTTGCATTTATCTAAATGTGGGGCCAAGTAAAAAAGGTCAAAAAGTAAAAAAAAGGAGACATTCAGATGATCCTGAGACAAGTCCGAAATGTGACCCACTGCCTCAGAATTCTGAAATATTTTCTCATAATAATCTCGTATAATTTAATAAAATATTATCTGATAATAATAGTAGATAATATCAATATTACCTCAGAATTCTATGAAACTATGTTGGAATCACCAATGTGATTTATTTCTTTTTTTGGCCCCATTGTTCTTTCATAAAAAGGAGGAAATCTGCCTATTTGTAATGTATTTATTGTATTATTTTTTTCTTTATGTTTGCAGTGAAAAGTCACAACCCAAAATACACTGTAATGTCACATCTTAAACATTTATAATAAAAAAATATTTTTTGCCTTTTGAAAAAGGACAAATTCAAACACTTTTGATTAACGTTTTACAATGTTGCATTTCACAGTAAAGATTAGAATTTATTTTTTATTTTTTTCCAAAGTAGTCTAGATTTAGTCCAGTAATGCCTATAAAGCAGGGGTCTCAAAGTACCGGGCCGCTAATAAATGGCCCACAGGCAGGGCGGGTGCCGCAGAAGTGTAGATCGAGGTGCATAAAGAGTAGCGCAGGAAGCGTCTCTCAGAGGTTCACTTCTCTCTCATGTCATGCTGCTACTCCCCGGTGGCCCCTCCTCTCTTCTCTTCCATCCCCATTTGCTTGTGACATCATCTGGGATGGACGAGAAGAGGAGGGGCCGCAGGTAGCAGCGTGACATGAGAGAGAAGTGAACCTCTGACAGACGCTTCCTGCACTGCTCTGCATCTGAAGAAAACAACAAGTAAACACTGACCTTTGCCCTGATTTGCTCTCATGTGCCCCGATTTGCTCTCATGTGCCCCGATTTGCTCTCATGTGCCCCGATTTGCTCTCATGTGCCCCATGTACCCCAATGTGCCCCATGTACCCCGATGTGCCCCATGTACCCCGATGTGCCCCATGTACCCCGATGTGCCCCATGTACCCCGATGTGCCCCATGTACCCCGATGTGCCCCATGTACCCCGATGTGCCTCATGTCCCCCGATGTGCCTCATGTCCCCCGATGTGCCTCATGTCCCCCGATGTGCCTCATGTCCCCCGATGTGCCTCATGTACCCCGATGTGCCTCATGTACCCCGATGTGCCATGTGCCCTCTACTCATGTGCTGTGCCTGATGTGCCCTGGTGTGCTCTCATGTGCCCTGATTGTGCTCCGATTGTGGCCCATGTACCCTGATTTGCTGGGCTTTGAACCCTGATCTGCTGTTTCATGTGCCCTGATGTGCCATGTGCCCTGTACCCTGATGTGCCATGTGCCCTGTGCCCTGATGTGCCATGTGCCCTGTGCCCTGATGTGCCATGTGCCCTGTGCCCTGATGTGCCATGTGCCCTGAGCCCTGAGCCCTGATGTGCCATGTGCCCTGTGCCCTGATGTGCCATGTGCCCTGTCCCCTGATGTGCCATGTGCCCTGTCCCCTGATGTGCCATGTGCCCTGTACCCTGATGTGGCCTGTTGTGGTGTACCCCTATGTGCTGTGCTCTGATGTGCCCTGTACCCTGATGTGTGCTGTGCCCTGATGTGCGCTGTGCCCTGATGTGCGCTGTGCCCTGTGCCCTGATGTGCGCTGTGCCCTGATGTGCTGGGCGCTGATGTGCCGTGCCCTGTGTCCTGAGCCTTGATGTGCTGTGCCACGATGGGGAGTGGTCTGTCGGCAGTGCAGTGGTCTGTTGGCAGTGTGCAGTGTAGTGGTCAGTGTGCAGTGCAGTGGTCAGGGTTAATAATGCGTTTGCTGACACCAATACTAGGGGTTAATAATGTGTCCGCTGACACCAGTGCTGGGGGTTAATAATACGTTCGCTGACACCAGTACTGTTTTTGAAGTTTGAAAGTTTGCATGCGGCCCTCAGGTAATTTGAGTTTGAGACCCCTGCTATAAAGTGTAATTTTATATGTAAAGGGATAATTTACCCATTGAGGGAATTTTTACCATTTGATTTTATCTAAATACCGTATATACTCGAGTATAAGCCAAACCGAATATAACCGAGGTACCCAATTTTACCACAAAAAAAAAAAATGGAAAACATATTGACTCGAGTATAAGCCTGGGGTGGGAAATGCAGCAGCTACTGGTAAACAATGCCCATCTCCAACCTGACTGTGCCCATCTGCAGCCTCACTGTGCCCACTTGTATCAGTGTCCATCTGCAGCCTCACTGTGCCCACCTGTATCGGCGCCCATCTGCAACCTCACTGTGCCCACCTGTATCATCAGTGCCCATCTGAAGCCTCACTGTGCCCAGTTGCAGCCTCACTGTGCCCATCTGAAGCCTCACTGTGCCCATCTGAAGCCTCACTGTGCCCACCTGTATCATCAGTGCCCATCTGCAGCCTCACTGTGCCCACCTGTATCATCAGTGCCCATTTGCAGCCTCATGTACCCTTGATTACGATCTCCCGCTGCATAATGCAGTCTTAACTGTTCGACGGCTGTCCACTGTAATAAAGCCCCGCCTCGGTCATGATAGAATGAAAACTGATTCAGTTTCCCAGCATTGTTATCAGTGTTCCGTCTATCACGGACGAGGAGGAGGCGGGGCTTTGTTACAGTGGATGGCCACCGAACAGTTAAGACTGCACGACAGACCGTCACTCGAGTATAAGCCGAGGGGGGATTTTTTCAGCATAAAAAAAATAAAAAATGTGCCGAAAAAGTCGGCTTATACTCTAGTATATACACAGTAATTTCATATGCATGTTAAAGTGGAGTTCCACCCATTTTTTTATGTTTGTCTGTGCTGCATGCCCTCATCTCATAGTGTTCAGAATGGACAATTTTTATTTATTTTGTTGCTGGTAAATACCTTTATTTTGTAGTCCTTCATTACTTCCTCCTCCTTATTAGCCTAGGCTATTAAGTCACAAGGCTATTTGCAAGGGTTTCTGGGATAGGCATCATGTTTCCCAGTAGTCCTTGCAAACCTGACTGAAACCTATTACATTGCTTGTGCAGCACTGAGCATGTGCGAGATATGCAAAGCTGAAATTCAGGAAGTCATACAGTCTGGCTTCATGATGCCCACACTTAAGATGGCCACGGTCTATTTCTAGATTATAATCTAAATGCTGTAACAACCTAACAAAACGGACCTTAGTTTACAGACTAACTTTACTAGAATACATTAAGCTTGTGTATTACAGAGGTATTTATATTTAAAAAGTGAAAGTGAAAGTGAAATTGTGGGTTAAGAACTTATACTTTTTTTTTTTTTTAATAGGAAGATTTATAGGGTGATTGAACATACTGTATATGCAAACCACACAAATCAAAGGTCAGTACAGAAGTGTGTTGAGACAGAAGGTTGGCACTTCCTTTGATCTATACAGTAAAACCTCGGATTGCGAGCATAATTCATTCTAGGAACATGCTTGTAATCCAAAGCGCTTATAGCACTTGTATCAAACCATTTTTTTTTTTTTTACAGAGTATAAAAGAGAAGAGAGGCGCCTCCAAGTTGATAAATGTTATACCTTCATTAAATGTAACCGTTTTGCTACACTTATTTATCAGCACACTGTGGGCCAGATTCTCATAGATTTGCCCTGGCGTAGCGTAAGCCATTTACACTACGCCGCCGCAACTTAACAGAGCAAGTGCCGTATTCTCCAAGCACTTGCTCCGTAGTTTGCGGAGGCGTAGTGTAAATGGCCCAGCGTAATTCAAAGGGGACGGCTTGTATTTAAATTAAGCGCGCCCCCGCGTCGATCGAACGGCGCATGCGCCGGCCGGGGAAAAAGCCCAGTGCGCATGCTCCAGCTCACGTCGGAAAGCGTCATTAAAACCGACGTGATCGTCACTTACGCAATGCCCTATTCGCGAACGACTTAGTAAAACTACGTAACCGACGGAAAAAGCCGACGCTGACCCGACGCCATACTTAACACGGCATCCGACGGTACTGCGTAAGGTTATTCCACATATTAGCAGGGGTAACCTTACGCGGACTAAAACGACGTAATCGACGACGGGGCGGCGTAAAAGCGTTCGGGAATCTGAGTAGTAGCCTCATTTGCATATGCAAATGAGAAAACCATGTAAAGGCCACCTAGTGGCCGGAGTTGTCATTACATCTACGATCCGCAAGTGTAATTGTTTTACACTTGTCGGATCTTCACCCGTATCTATGCCCAAGTGATTCTAGGAATCACTTGCATAGATACCCGGGGGAAAAAACGGCGATACGACGGGGTATCTGAGATACTCCTTCGTAGCGCCTCTGAGAATCTGGCCCTTAGAGGCTCCTCTCTTCTATTTTATACCCAGTTGTGACATGACACTACTCTTATATCAAGACATCGCTTCTATATCAAGGCAAAATGTATTAAAACATTTTGCTTGTCTTTCAAAATGCTCTCAAACCAAGTTACTCTCAAACCAAGGTTTTACTGTACAGCTGGTAAAATAAAGTATTGAACACGTCACCATTTTTCAGGATTGCTTTCTGGTTACATTTAATGAAGGTACAACATTTAGCAACATATTGCTACACTTGGAGGCGCCTCTCTTCTCTTTTATACTCTGGAGCTCCTGCTGGATTTTGCTTCTAATCCCCTTGTGGAGGCTTCTATTTGTGGATGGACATTTTATGGTCACACAACCAATCACATCGCTCTAATCTTTGTATATGGACTATAAACTGAAGGACTTATGAATTAATGGTTGTGGAACAAATCATTTAAGTTTCTATTATTTCTTATGGGAAAATTTGCTTTGGATTGCAAGCATGCTTCCGGAATTAATTATTATTATTTTACCTGCTGTATCTATTATTCCCACACTTCTGTTTCCCATGCAGCAGCACAGCATACCTAAAAATATCCTGAGCCCCATCCCAGGCCGGCACACCTCGGAGAGGTCACTCCAGGAATCCGGTACAATGACGGGTGGGGTGACAAAAGCTACGAATGGTGACACGGCTCCGATTAGTAGGGATTCTGCGGAGTGACTCAGAAATGAGCCTCTGTAGGGCCTTCCAGGTGTGCTCTGCGCAGGCGCGCTCGGCGCCTCCACCCGGATTATAATCAATGGGTGCCAGGCAGCGGTGCCAACCTCATGAATAGTAATAATGATCTCACACTACGCTGACGTCACACTCCGATCCGGATCATGAGTCACCCGAGTTTATCGCACAAGTCATTTGATTCTAGAGCATTTCTGAACGGCACAGATGGGCTCCGGCCCCCCCCCCCCCCCCACCTCAGGTACTGTACACTGCTTTGGCCTGAATCCTTACTTATTTTGCGAGACAACACCCGCAAACCGAGTTCCCCTTTTACGCCAGGGTCCGCAGAGTTCCCCTTTTACGCCAGGGTCCGCAGAGTTCCCCTTTTACGCCAGGGTCCGCAGAGTTCCCCTTTTACGCCAGGGTCCGCAGAGTTCCCCTTTTACGCCAGGGTCCGCAGAGTTCCCCTTTTACGCCAGGGTCCGCAGAGTTCCCCTTTTACGCCAGGGACCGCAGAGTTCCCCTTTTACGCCAGGGACCGCAGAGTTCCCCTTTTACGTCACGGTCCGCAGAGTTCCCCTTTTACGTCACGGTCCGCAGAGTTCCCCTTTTACGTCACGGTCCGCAGAGTTCCCCTTTTACGTCACGGTCCGCAGAGTTCCCCTTTTACGTCACGGTCCGCAGAGTTCCCCTTTTACGTCACGGTCCGCAGAGTTCCCCTTTTACGCCAGGGTCCGCAGAGTTCCCCTTTTACGCCAGGGTCCGCAGAGTTCCCCTTTTACGCCAGGGTCCGCAGAGTTCCCCTTTTACGCCAGGGTCCGCAGAGTTCCCCTTTTACGCCAGGGACCGCAGAGTTCCCCTTTTACGCCAGGGACCGCAGAGTTCCCCTTTTACGCCAGGGACCGCAGAGTTCCCCTTTTACGTCACGGTCCGCAGAGTTCCCCTTTTACGTCACGGTCCGCAGAGTTCCCCTTTTACGTCACGGTCCGCAGAGTTCCCCTTTTACGTCACGGTCCGCAGAGTTCCCCTTTTACGTCACGGTCCGCAGAGTTCCCCTTCTACGTCACGGTCCGCAGAGTTCCCCTTTTACGTCAGGGACCGCAGAGTTCCCCTTTTACGTCAGGGACCGCAGAGTTCCCCTTTTACGTCACGGTCCGCAGAGTTCCCCTTTTACGTCACGGTCCGCAGAGTTCCCCTTTTACGTCACGGTCCGCAGAGTTCCCCTTTTACGCCAGGGTCCGCAGAGTTCCCCTTTTACGCCAGGGTCCGCAGAGTTCCCCTTTTACGCCAGGGTCCGCAGAGTTCCCCTTTTACGCCAGGGTCCGCAGAGTTCCCCTTTTACGCCAGGGTACGCAGAGTTCCCCTTTTACGCCAGGGTACGCAGAGTTCCCCTTTTACGCCAGGGTACGCAGAGTTCCCCTTTCACGCCAGGGTACGCAGAGTTCCCCTTTCACGCCAGGGTACGCAGAGTTCCCCTTTCACGCCAGGGTACGCAGAGTTCCCCTTTCACGCCAGGGTACGCAGAGTTCCCCTTTTACTGTAAGGGGGGACTTTGCAGACTCTGATGTAAGGGAGGACTGTGGACTCTAACATAAGGGATGCTATGGTGTACGGACTGAACTTTCATGTAAGAACACTGTGGCTCTGATATAAGGGGTGCTCTGAAAACCCTGATTTACCTTAGCTTACTCACTTAGAGGCAGGAGAGGGAAGGGGGAGGGGGAGAGTTCGTGTGGTCTTCATAATGTGTCCGGGTCTCAGACAGTCTGAAACCCGGACGCATGATTCCAAACACGAACTGTCCGGGTGAATCCCGAACAGGTGGCAACCCTAGGTGCCATTAGAAAATAGCACGACACGTGTTTTGCCGCAAATCGCATCGACTGTGTAAAAAAATTCCCATTACTTTTATTATATAAAACTTCCGCCTTCTAGGAGACCATGGACAGGAAGTCACCAGTGTGTGGACAGGAAGTCACCGGTGTGTGGACAGGAAGTCACCGGTGTGTGAACAGGAAGTCACCGGTGTGTGGACAGGAAGTCACCGGTGTGTGGACAGGAAGTCACCGGTGTGTGGACAGGAAGTCACCGGTGTGTGGACAGGAAGTCACCGGTGTGTGGACAGGAAGTCACCAGTGTGCAGAAGAACATCTCCCCTCCCCACTGCATCCCCAGCCAGCCTCCCCATAGATATATCATATATGTGGATTGCAAATGAAATCATCTTTACATGAAGCAACTTGTATTTTATGACTGGCGGCCTTTTAACAAAACAGCTACGCTCCCCGCCTTAAAGAGACACATCCATGATTGCAAAACCCCTGGGAGAGAAGGCAGCGATGGGAGCAGTCATTTCATTCATTGCACACGGTCTTCATTGAAGCACACTGTAGAAGAGGAAGCGCCGCTTCCATCAGAGCCTTCTCACATGGGTGTTTCTGATAGGTTTCCTATAAGCCGCAACCCTAAGCAACATTCAATCGCTTTTTTTTTTTATTATTATTGTGCTCGGTCCCGGACTGGAGCGGCTTTCTCCGATTTCACCGCACACTGTGAGCTTCTCAGTATATGCATTAGTCAGATAAGAGCCCCCGCCTCATTTCCTGGCTGGAGGATGTCCAGCATTATCTAATTATTTTCCTCCCAGCCTGTCCCTGCACCCCCCCCCCTTTTATTTATTGGATGTCAGTTGACCTGTGGGCGGTCTGCATGCAAATGCAGCCAGTCTAGGAACACCCACTCCTCCAACCTGACACCCACAAATCAATACATTGATATGTGTAGAACTCCTCCCACTGCTTGCATCATTAAAGCGGATGGTTCACCAAAAAGCAAATATTAAAAGCCAGCAGCAACAAATACTGCAGCTGCTGACTTTTAATATTAGGACACTTACCTGTCCTGGAGTCCAGCGGCGTCCGCAGCAGAGGATGAGCGATCGCTCGTCTCCCTGCTGCTCCCCCTCCATCCACGGCGAGGGAACCAGGAAGTGAAGCGCTCCGGCTTCACTGCCCGGTTCCCTACGGCGCATGCGCGAGTCGCGCTGCGCCCGCGATTGGCTCCCGCTGTGTGCTGGGAGCTGAGAGTTCCCAGCACGCAACGGGAAAAGCCCGTCTTTTGCCCGAGACTGCGGGCCGGAAGTGGGTGCGGATACCTGTCTTTAGACAGGTATCTGCACCCCCCTCCCCCCTGAAAGGTGTCAAATGTGACACCGGAGGGGGGGAGGGTTCCGATCAGCGGATCTTCACTTTAGGGTGGAGATCCGCTTTAAAGAGGTTATTTTTTTATTTTTTATTATTTTAATTAACAAACATGTCATACTTACCTGCTCTGTGCAAGGGTTTTGCACAGAGTGCCTCTGATCCTCCTCTTCTGGGGTCCCCCGGCGGCGCTCCTGGCTCCTCCTCTTCATCGGGTGCCCCCACAGAGAGGAGATTTCCATGGGGGGCACTCGTGCAGGCGCGCTCCCGAGTCCTGCTGCTGCCTTTGTCTATTGACACAGACAGTAGTGTAGTGCTTTGAAGTCGCACAGATATGAACGGTACTCATTGAAAATCATGGGGGTACGACTTGTCATGTGACTTTGCAGTCCCACAAGTCGCACAAGTGTGAAAGGGGCCTTAGGAGAGATTTCAACTCACTTCCTGCCTTGCTGACTATTGGTTTCAACGGAGAGGAAATGAGGGGGGGGGGGAATATGCAACAGGGCGAGAGCTATAAATAATAATTATTATTATTATTATTCAGGATTTATATTGTGCCAACAGTTTGCACAGCGCTTTACAACATGAAGGCAGACGGTACACTTATAATACAGGAGGAATCTGAGGGCCCTGATCATTAGAGCTTACAATCTAGGAGGGAGGGTCAAGAGATACAAAAAGGTCATAACTGGGTGGGGGTGGCCTTATAGAAAGAGAGTTCCCCCCACTTCCTGTCTGCTAAAATGTTGTCAGCGGGACAGGAAGTGATAGGAAATCTTTTTCTAATAGCACATCAGTAAAAACCAGACGGGGGTTCTAATCCTTTCCTAAAGAAGTCCTGGCTGGTCAAATCTTCTCCAGAATAATCCCCCATAACGGGAGAGGAACCATCCTTATCTCCGCCCATCCCCCCAAACGCAGGATTCGATGCCAGTCTCCTCCTGGCACTCTCTTTCCGTCATTAGAGACAACCAGAAAAGGGATTTTGTCTCCGAGAGGACTCGACGATCTGAGACATTCCCGTCTGGAACACGGCGCTCTAATAAATCTTTTTTTAATAAGCAAAAACAGTAATTATGGTGGAAGAGCGGCTCAGCCTTTGTTTGGGTTAGACAAGTTCTGATCAGCCAGACGGTGAATGACGCAGAGAGTTTCCCGGGTATAAAATACAGAGCCGACCGCCCCAGCACGTCGCACCGCCGACCGCCCCAGCACATCACACCGCCGACCACCCCAGCACGTCGCACCGCCGACCCCCCCCCCAGCACGTCGCACCGCCGACCCCCCCCCAGCACGTCGCACCGCCGACCCCCCCCCCCCCAGCACGTCGCACCGCCGACCCCCCCCAGCACGTCGCACCGCCGACCCCCCCCCCCCAGCACGTCGCACCGCCGAAACCCGCATACTGTGTGCACCGCACTCTCTGCACGCAGCGCACTCCCGAAAACCCGCACTCTCTGCACGCAGCGCACTCCCGAAAACCCGCACTCTCTGCACGCAGCGCACTCCCGAAAACCCGCACTCTCTGCACGCAGCGCACTCCCGAAAACCCGCACTCTCTGCACGCAGCGCACTCCCGAAAACCCGCACTCTCTGCACGCAGCGCACTCCCGGAAACCCGCACTCTCTGCACGCAGCGCACTCCCGGAAACCCGCACTCTCTGCACGCAGCGCACTCCCGAAAACCCGCACTCTCTGCACGCAGCGCACTCCCGAAAACCCGCACTCTCTGCACGCAGCGCACTCCCGAAAACCCGCACTCTCTGCACGCAGCGCACTCCCGAAAACCCGCACTCTCTGCACGCAGCGCACTCCCGAAAACCCGCACTCCCGAAAACCCGCACTCCCGAAAACCCGCACTCCCGAAAACCCGCACTCTCTGCACGCAGCGCACTCTCCATACACCCACTATTATTACCCCCCCCCCCCCAAGCAACCCACGCTGTATGATCCACTTCCATACCCTTAACACCCCCCAGTGTATGACTCCCCGCCACCCCTTCCCATTTATCAGTCCATCACCACTTTAGCTGTTCCACCTTTTCGCAGTCTCAGCATTTTCCTCCCACACAGAAAAGCCCAGAAGGTAAAAAAAAAATTTTTTAAAGAGGAGGGACCCGCCCACCGCGACAACACAAGGAGGACAGGGAAGACAACTCCCTGCTACAGCTGTCATTGTGTCTGTTTACTGCAAACAGATAATAAAGAGGAATACCAACACTTTAGCTGCGGATACGCTGGGAGAATTGCGTACAAAAATTCTCAGAACATTTGAATGTTGCGCAAATCTAAAGCACACATTTTGTAATTAATCAACTTTAAATTCAAACTAAATTCTACTCGTGTACACCAACATGGCTTCCATCCATCGATCTGTACCCAGGAGTGGCCAAGCCATAGAAAAATTAAAAAGAGTTCCAAACCAGAAGGAGTACAAGATGCATTCATTTGTAACCGGTTCCCGCCGCAGCTTATAGTAAATTGAAGGCTGGGCGGGCCTCTTGTCGATCCGGACATGTTGGCCTGCTGCTGGTACCGTGTGACCGCAGTAACCAATCACAGCAGGTCACATGACAGTTGTAAACAATGGAGGGCTTCCTTTCAGGTCATCCGTGTGTGTACAATTGTGCGACTAGCTGTGATTGGTCACAGTGATCACATGGTACAGACAGGCCCAATCACAACAAAACAAACTGAATTAATATATTCAGTAAAATGTAATTCATTGCTATATGCAAAGATAAGGTGTTAAAATTATATAAATAGTAGTAATATTATATTGCTCTGGTCAAAGTAAATAAAAAATATCTTAAAAAAAAAAAAAAAAGGAGAAAAAAGGAAAGAAGAAGAAGAACACACCTTCTCATTCAAAGAGTTTTCTTTATTTTCATGACTATGGAAATTGTAGAGTCACACTGGATGCATCAAAACTATGAAGTAACACATGTGGAATTATATACATAACAAAAAAGTGTGACACAACTGAAAATATGTCATATTCTAGGTCCTTTTGCAGCAGACACATCTCTAGAAGAACTGATAAGAGGAGACTCCGGTGTGAATCCGGCCTTCATGGTAGAATATCTGCTAGGAAACCACTGCTAAAGAAAGGCAACAAGCAGAAGAGACTTGTTTGGGCTAAAGAACACAAGGAATGGACATTAGACCAGTGGAAATCTGTGCTTTGGTCTGATGAGTCCAAATTTGAGATCTTTGGTTCCAACCACCGTGTCTTTGTGCGACGCAGAAAAGGCGAACGGATGGACTCTACATGCCTGGTTCCCACTGTGAAGCAATGGCGGAGGAGGTGCGATGGTGGGGGGGGGGGTGCTTTGCTGGTGACACTGTTGGGGATTTATACTGAACCAGCATGGCTACCACAGCATCTTGCAGCGGCATGCTATTCCATCCGGTTTTGCGTTTAGTTGGACCATCATTTATTTTTCAACAGGACAATGACCCCAAACACACCTCCAGGCGGGGGAAGGGCTATTTGACCAAGAAGGAGAGTGATGGGGTGCTGCGCCAGATGACCTGGCCTCCACAGTCACCGGACCTGAACCCAACCGAGATGGTTTGGGGTGAGCTGGACCGCAGAGTGAAGGCAAAAGGGCCAACAAGTGCGAAGCATCTCTGGGAACTCCTTCAAGAGTGTTGGAAGAAGACCATTTCAGGTGACAAGAGAATGCCAAGATTGTGCAAAGCAGTAATCAAAGCAAAAGGACCTAGAATAGGACATATTTTCAGTTGTTTCACACTTTTTTGTTATGTATATAATTCCACATGTGTTACTTCTTCATAGTTTTGATGCCTTCAGTGTGACATAGTCATGAAAATAAAGAAAACTCTTGGAATGAGAAGGTGTGTCCAAACTTTTGGTCTGTACTAATTGATATAGAATATATATATAGGTTTTATATATTCATTCATTCTTTATCTTTCCTTCTATATTTTTTTTTTTTAAGATACTTTTTATTTACTTTGACCAGAGCAATATAATATTACTACTTTTATTTATTTATATAATTTTAAACACATTATCTTTGCATATTTTAGCAATGAATTACATTTACAAAATGCTATAGGCAACATTATTCGTAAATCCCGTTTTATAAAAATTGTAAAAATGCATTTTTTTTTTATTTTTTACGATTTACTTTAAACAGAGCATTATAATATTACTTTTATTTATATAATTTTAAACACATTATCTTTGCATATAGCAATGAATTACATTTGCTATAGGCAACATTTTACTGAATATATTTCAGTGTCAGCGCCGGTCCTGGGAAAAAAAAAAAATGGAAAAAAAAATCTTTTTAGTCAAAATCTGAAATAGATTTGACTTTCCAACTTCCAACTCAATCAATTTTAGAGTCAATATATTTTTATTGCATTTGACAACCAACTCCATTTTCAAATCGAATCGATTTTTTGCACAGCCCTAGTTATAGGGCAGTGATGGAGAACCATGGCACTCCAGATGTTTTGGAACTACATTTCCCATGATGCTCCACTACACTGCAGAGTGCCTGAGCATCATGGGAAATGTAGTTCCAAAACATCTGGGGTGCCAAGGTTCGCCGTCACGGTTATAGGATGACGCTGTAGTGCACTGCTGACACTATATTAGAAAAAAAACACACACACACAGTCAGTCCTATCCAAGGAACGCGCGTTCCGAGGATAGACATCCGGGAGACGGGGGCTGTACTCGGAAAGCCTATCAGAGCTCTGATAGGCACTTCCGCACAGCCAACCAGCTGCCGTTATTCAGGTGACCGGCGCTCAAGTTCCAGACATCTGAACAGACCAGCAGCAGCTGGCAACAATAACATACATTCATGCAATGCATGAATGTATGTTATTAGACTCAGTGGCAGTGAGAGCCAGAGGGAGCGGCGCTCCAGCGCCCTCTATGGATGAACCGCCACTGAGGTCAGCATTTACCCCCACCCTTTAGAAGTTTTCACCCCCGGAAGTGGGTGAATTGTATTTTTTCAGGATATCTTCATTTAATGTAAAAAATATTAATGATTACCATATCTTCCATTATCAAAAAAATAAAAATAAAACTGACCCAGAATCCTAAACTCTAACAATGAACTTCCCTTATTTGCTCTGGTTTAGTCTGTTCAAGTGTTAATCCTCTTATATTTTTTGTTTTCCTTCTTACTCCCTCCCCCACATCAATATGCTAATTACATTTTTTTTTTTATGGTTTTCAATACAGACCCTATTTTAGACCCAGTGATGTCATCATTTCATTGGGTCTCCGTTGTTCGCTATACAATGTAGGCAGATCATGGCTGGTGGGAGGGGCTTTTTAATTGCTTCCTGAAAACAGCACAGCACCCGGCCTCAGTACTCCTCTCCAGAGCCCTCCGTCCAAATGCAAACGGTGGGAGGAGCTACAGGGCCGCCATCACAAATTGTGGGGCCCCTTACACAGCTTTATGCAGGCCATACACGATTCGAATTTCGATCGAAAATCGCATACGAGCGTTAAATCGGCCGACCGATTTTCGTATCATTAGTGTGCGTGTTCGACACGCGATTTTAGTACGACAGGCGAAATTTCAAAAACCAACATGTTGGTTTTTTTTTGCGAAAAACGTCCAAAAATCGTATCGTTAATGGTAGAGTTGGACGATTTTTCCCCAAGAAACATAACTGCGCATGATCCGAAGAAAAAATGAACCGGAAGGAAAATATACCAAAAAAAACGAAAGAATGTTCGTGTATATAAAGAAACAATGATTTTGATAAAGAAAAAAACTGTAGTCCAAACCAAATTCAAGTGCCAACAAGTCTGCAAGAAAAAGGCTTGTCCATATATAAAGCTCCTATCACACCTTTTATGTTGTGACATTAACAAAATATAAAGAAAGCAGCCAATAATGCCATTTTCTGCTTTCTATTGTACCTCTTGAAAGGCATTTTGGACGAACGAACGACCGTGCGCTGCAATGAACGACTGCTCTTTTCGTATTTGGCGCGACCCGACTTTTGACAGTAGGGGGTGTGTTTAAAAGGTCACAGAAGATTACATCACTTCCTCTATGGTATGAAAACATTGTGTTTTCTCGCTCGATTTTCGTATGTAATTGATGGTACACTCACTCGCATGCTTTTATAATCGCCGCGTTCGTTTATCGCTCGACGGCTCGTTCGAAATTCGAATCGTGTATGGCCTGCTTTAGGCAGGGACCTCCTGGAGCAGAGAACCTGGGGGGGGGGGGGGGGCGGTAGGGTGGCGGGTGCCGACGGAAAACAAAAACAAAGTCTAATCCCTTCTCTCCCTCCTGACCCGAGATAATAACTAAGTGCTGGGGGGGTCGGCGGTGCGACGTGCTGGGGACCATCGGACCCCTTACTGGTCTAATGCCGAAAAAACGGGAGGGGGGCCAGCCGAGCCTGCAAAGGGCCCTGGGGACCATCGGACCCCTTACAGGTCTAATGTCGAAAAAACGGGAGGGGGGCCAGCCGAGCCTGCAAAGGGCCCTGGGGAACATCGGGCCCCTTACAAGTGTAATGCAAAAAAAAACAAAGGGGGGCAAGCCGGGCCTGCAAAGGGCCCTGGGGACCATCAGCCCCTTTACAGGTGTAATGCAATAAAAATGGGAGGGGAGTGCAGCCGGGCCTGCAAAGGTTCATGGGCACCATAGGGCACCTTACAGGTGTAATGCAAAAAAAAAAAAAGGGAAGGGGGGGCCAGCCGAGCCTCTAAAGGGCCCTGGGGACCATCGAGCTCCTTACAGGTGTAATGCAAAAAAAAATAAAAAAGGGGGGGCAAGCCGGGCCTGCAAGGGGCCCTGGGGACCATCAGCCCCTTACAGGTGTAATGCAATAAAAATGGGAGGGGAGTGCAGCTGGGCCTGCAAAGGGCCCTGGGGACCATCGGGCCCCTTACAGGAGTAATGCAATAAAAATAGGAGGGGAGTGCAGCCAGGCCTGCAAAGGGCCCCTTACAGATGTAATAATGCAAAAACTATATTATATATATATATATATATATATATATATATTTATATATATATATATTATATATATAAAAAAAAAACACAGAAGGGGGGCCAGCCGGGCCCCTTACAGATGTAATGCCTGTACCCCCCTGATGGCGGCCCTGAGGAGCTATGCAAACAAATCTCATAATGCCTTGATGGGTGGGTGTCAGTCTGGAGGAGTGGGCGTTCCTAGGAAGGCCGAATTTGCATTCAGACCCGCCCACATCTGATGCCGAGCCTCCATGATTGACAGACCCGACATCCAATGATCTCTGATCAGCTCAATATGAAAACAGAAGAACTTTGACAGTCACCGGGATCTGTTCAATACAATCGGAGCTGGAAAGCTGGGGGCTCACAGATGTGATTGGTATAAGATTACCCGTGTGTGGCCAGTATGAGATTCTCATTATCGTATCAGAGGCAGCAAATGAAGATCAATGTCATCATCACTCATTATCTACAGAGAGGGAACGAGGAGCGAGTCCCCGGCCACATCCCCACCCATCATATACTGAATTATTCATCATCTATCTTTGGGTAGGGAGCCAGACCGAGACCAATCCACACATCACAATCAGTAATGAGGCTCCTCCCCTCCAAGAACAATCGATTATCCATCCCCGGACACTCAGCCAACATCCGCTAGGAGATCCCCGGCTCATCGATCGTTTACATATTCCCTGGTTCCTCCTTCCCCCTCTCATCAACATGATATGATTTCAAATTAAACCTTTCCTGTTTTAATGATATACCTTATTTTTGGTCCAATTAGGTCATCGCCGAGTCTCTGCACTTCTCTATGCTGAGTAGGCAGATCATGGCTAGTAGGAGGGGCCAAAAATAAAAATGTACACTTTGAAATTAATAGTTATGTTATAACCCCCGATGTACAAAATAGGCAAGGCTTGACTTTTTTTAATGTCTGCAGCCATAGAGCATGTGACATCATAGTGGGGGCTCCTCCTCTTCCTGGTTCCTCCCACCTCCCCTGCTCCTGCCCCCGGAGGTTCCTCCCCACCTCCCCTGATCCTGCCCCCGGGGGATCCTCCCCACCTCCCCTGATCCTGCCCCCGGGGGATCCTCCCCCCCTCCCCTGATCCTGCCCCCGGGGGATCCTCCCCACCACCTCCCCTGATCCTGCCCCCTGGGGTTCCTCCCCACCTCCTCTGCTCCTGCCCTCGGGGGTTTCCTCCCCACCTCCTCTGCTCCTCCTGCCCTCGGGGGTTCCTCCCCACCTCCTCTGCTCCTGCCCCCGGGGGTTCCTCCCCACCACCTCCCCTGCTCCTGCCCTCGGGGGTTCCTCCCCACCTCCCCTGCTCCTGCCCTCGGGGGTTCTCCCCTTCTCTGCCTCCGCCCAACTGTCTCCTTCCCTTCTCCTCCCCTGTCCAACTGGCTCCGCCCCTTCTCCGCCCCAGCTGGGCCCTCCCATTCTCCGCCTGGTCCAACTGGCTCCTCCCATTCTCCGCCCTGGCCCAACTGGCTCCTCCCCGGTCCAAATGGATCCTCCCCTTCTCCGCCCCAACTGGCTCCACCCCTTCTCCCTCGCCACAACTGGCTCCTCCCCTTCTCTGCCCCTGTCCAACTGGCTCCCTCCTTCCCCGCCCAACTGGCTCCTCCTCTTCTCCGCCCCCAGCTGGGTCCTCCAATTCTCTGCCCGGCGGCCCAACTGGCTCCTCCAATTTTCCGCCTGGTCCAACTGGCTCCTCCCATTCTCCGCCCTGGCCTAACTGGCTCCTCCCCAATCCAAATGGATCCTCCCCGGTCCAACTGGATCCTTCCCTTCTCCTCCCCGACCCAACTGGCTCTTCCCCTTCTCCGGCCCAACTGGCTCCTCCCTGCTTCCTATCTCTTGTACAATCACATCTCCCATGTCAGATGTTAAATATATGCTAATTTTTGGTCCTCAGATCCAATATCGACCCAGTAGAGGCTCAATCACATTAGCTGAATCCCAGTTTGCCTTGCGTTCCCCGGCTTAGGTCATGTTGCATTTTTGTGCAATGCGTCGTGACGCTTTACGATGCATCAGAACACGCTGCAGAGCATAAGAATAACATACAGCTGAAAAAAAAAAAAAAGTACAAAAAGCCAAGCTCCACAGTGCACTATGACAACACACGGCAGTACACACCAATAACATGTTCATTATCATCGGCCATGTATTGTGAATGAGCCCTCAGGTGACCCTCCTGGGCTGAGATCCGGTTGTTTACCGGCCCTTTTATGTGACCCATTGTGACAAAATCTTCTCCTGTTTACAGAGGGATGTGCTGGAGGAGCGGAGGGATCAGAAGTGTATACAGAGGGATACAATGGAGGAGGATTCTCCGCTCCGCACACAATAGAAACTTCCTCCCTCCGTCACACAGGAGAATAGCAGGCTGGATGAGGGACACCTCCATTTCATTCTATCCAAGCAGATCAAGAAAGTTCACAAATACGTTTTTTCCTTCTTACTGCTACCCTATGAGACTCGAGATAGGATCATGAAGAGAAATTATAATGGAGATCCCCTTCTGATAACTTCACCTGGTTAACAAAATGAACTTGTGACTGTAGAGCCCTGGTGCCCATCCTGTGGCCCTTTGGCACTTTTTGTGCAGCCCTTGGTACCCCTCCATACATTATTCTGTGTTTCCCTATTCCACGGTTATTGCAGTGTTTTTCTGACCGTCTCCTGTATCATGTCCGCAGTCTAGTCTGGCCGTCTCCTGTATCATGTCCGCAGTCTCTGGCCGTCTCCTGTATCATGTCCGCAGTCTCTGGCCGTCTCCTGTATCATGTCCGCAGTCTCTGGCCGTCTCCTGTATCATGTCCGCAGTCTCTGGCCGTCTCCTGTATCATGTCCGCAGTCTCTGGCCGTCTCCTCTATCATGTCCGCAGTCTCTGGCCGTCTCCTCTATCATGTCCGCAGTCTCTGGCCGTCTCCTCTATCATGTCCGCAGTCTCTGGCCGTCTCCTCTATCATGTCCGCAGTCTCTGGCCGTCTCCTCTATCATGTCCGCAGTCTCTGGCCGTCTCCTCTATCATGTCCGCAGTCTCTGGCCGTCTCCTCTATCATGTCCGCAGTCTCTGGCCGTCTCCTCTATCATGTCCGCAGTCTCTGGCCGTCTCCTCTATCATGTCCGCAGTCTCTGGCCGTCTCCTCTATCATGTCCGCAGTCTCTGGCCGTCTCCTCTATCATGTCCGCAGTCTCTGGCCGTCTCCTCTATCATGTCCGCAGTCTCTGGCCGTCTCCTCTATCATGTCCGCAGTCTCTGGCCGTCTCCTCTATCATGTCCGCAGTCTCTGGCCGTCTCCTCTATCATGTCCGCAGTCTCTGGCCGTCTCCTCTATCATGTCCGCAGTCTCTGGCCGTCTCCTCTATCATGTCCGCAGTCTCTGGCCGTCTCCTCTATCATGTCCGCAGTCTCTGGCCGTCTCCTCTATCATGTCCCGCAGTCTCTGGCCGTCTCCTCTATCATGTCCGCAGTCTCTGGCCGTCTCCTCTATCATGTCCGCAGTCTCTGGCCGTCTCCTGTATCATGTCCGCAGTCTCTGGCCGTCTCCTGTATCATGTCCGCAGTCTCTGGCCGTCTCCTGTATCATGTCCGCAGTCTCTGACTTTTTAAAATCCTTTTTTTAAAAGCCAATGTGACATGATAGACATGATACCAACAGCGGATCCGGGGGGGGGGGGGCAACAGGGCAATTGCCCCCCCCCCCTGGATCCGCTGTTGGTATCATGTCTATAGTCCTTGATTATATCCTGTTGTGTGTCTGTAAATATTCACTGAATTTTATGTGCAGCCCTCTGTCAATGTCCTGTGTTTTGATAGGGCAGTCTATTTATTATGACCGGGCAACCAGCACAACGGATGAACAAAAAAAAAAAGAAGGATGCGTTGTGGTTTGTTGGGCTCCTCAGTACACATTCTATAGTCATCACAATGAATGGCACCGCAATGTACATACAGCAGATGGATTGCCATGGATGGATTATTGTAACGTATAGGCCGGAACACAGGAACTTCTATATTTCTGGCATTAGGAGACAAGGACCTCCAAGGACCCCCATGAGGATTCTGCTCCACGTGAGCAGCTGCCCGGTGACTCCTTGGACACACCTTGACCTCGGGTCACCAATTTGCAGGAGCTCCTGGAGTGACCAGACAGGTGACATCTGAGCCCCCTGCCCCCACAATAGGGAACGTTTTGTTATGCAGGTGAAACTTCTCCATGGAGCCCATGACCAATCACAGGGACTCGTCAGATGAGGGCCAAATCAGACAGACATCCCATAATTCATATTTGTATTTTTCGTTTTTTTTTTGTGCATTTGATTTGTTTTACATACAACAAGAACATAAAACATACAAAAAAAAAAGGAACAAAAAAACAGCCAGATTCTTGTGTACTCTCTCTAAAATGTTGTATACTTTGTACCTGGTATATGTCAGAGCTATATGAATGTATAATGATAGTAGTGTGTCCCCCCCTATATAATGACAGTAGTGCCCCCCCCCCCCTATATAATGACAGTAGTGCCCCCCCTATATAATGACAGTAGTGCCCCCCCCTATGCCCCCCCTATAATGACAGTAGTGTGTCCCCCCTATATAATGATAGTAGTGTGTGTCCCCCTATATAATGACAGTAGTGTCCCCCCTATATAATACAGACAGTAGTACCCCCCCCCTATATAATGACAGTAGTGTCCCCCCCTATATAATGACAGTAGTGCCCCCCCCCCCTATATAATGACAGTAGTGTCCCCCCCTATATAATGACAGTAGTGTGTCCCCCCTATATAATGATAGTAGTGTGTGTCCCCCTATATAATGACAGTAGTGTCCCCCCTATATAATGACAGTAGTGCCCGTGCCCCCCCTATATATAATGACAGTAGTGCCCCCCCCTATATAATGACAGTAGTGTCCCCCCCTATATAATGACAGTAGTGTACCCCCCTATATAATGCCAGTAGTGTACCCCCCCTATATAATGACAGTAGTGTCCCCCCCCTATATAATGACAGTAGTGTACCCCCCCTATAAATAATGACAGTAGTGTACCCCCCCCTATATAATGACAGTAGTGTCCCCCCTATATAATGACAGTAGTGTCCCCCCCTATATAATGCCAGTAGTGTACCCCCCCTATATAATGACAGTAGTGTCCCCCCCTATATAATGACAGTAGTGTACCCCCCCTATATAATGACAGTAGTGTCCCCCCCCCCTATATAATGACAGTAGTGTCCCCCCCTATACAGAGCTTTTTTTTCTCAGAAAATAGGTGCAGGAACTTTCAGATTTCACAAACAGTAGAAGGGTCTTAAAGTAGCATTAAATACCAGGATTGCATTACATACATAGTGCAGAGTTCAGGGAGTTACACACAGAGTGCAGAGCTGTTGTCTGTAAACACAGAAATCAGACTTCTGTGTTTACAAGTGATTGTGGTGAGCGGGCACCAAAGGGTCTGAGCCAAAGGTGGTGGAACTGAGTTCCCCCAAGTTCCCCCTGAAAAAAAGCCCTGCCCCTATATAATGACAGTAGTGTCCCCCCTATATAATGACAGTAGTGTGTGTCCCCCTATATAATGATAGTAGTGTGTCCCCCCCTATATAATGACAGTAGTGTGTCCCCCCTATATAATGACAGTAGTGTCCCCCCTATATAATGACGGTAGTGTGTCCCCCCTATATAATGACGGTAGTGTGTCCCCCCTATATAATGACGGTAGTGTGTGACCCCCCCTATGGTATGACGGTAGTGTGTGTCCCCCCTATATAATGACAGTAGCGTGTCCCCTATATAATGACAGTAGTGTGTCCCCCCCTATATAATGACAGTAGTGTGTCCCCCCTATATAATGACAGTAGTGTGTCCCCCCTATATAATGACAGTAGTGTGTCCCCCCTATATAATGACAGTAGTGTGTCCCCCCCTATATAATGACAGTAGTGTGTCCCCCCCTATATAATGACAGTAGTGTGTCCCCCCCTATATAATGACAGTAGTGTGTCCCCCCCTATATAATGACAGTAGTGTGTCCCCCCCTATATAATGACAGTAGTGTGTCCCCCCCCTATATAATGACAGTAGTGTGTCCCCCCCTATATAATGACAGTAGTGTGTCCCCCCCTATATAATGACAGTAGTGTGTCCCCCCCTATAGAATGACAGTAGTGTGTCCCCCCTATATAATGACAGTAGTAAGTCCCCCCTATATAATGACAGTAGTGTGTCCCCCCTATATAATGACAGTAGTGTGTCCCCCCTAAATAATGACAGTAGTGTGTCCCCCCTATATAATGACAGTAGTGTGTCCCCCCTATATAATGACAGTAGTGTGTCCCCCCTATATAATGACAGTAGTGTCCCCCCCTATATAATGACAGTAGTGTCCCCCCCTATATAATGACAGTAGTGTCCCCCCCTATATAATGACAGTAGTGTCCCCCCCCTATATAATGACAGTAGTGTCCCCCCCTATATAATGACAGTAGTGTCCCCCCCTATATAATGACAGTAGTGTGTCCCCCCCCTATATAATGACAGTAGTGTGTCCCCCCCTATATAATGACAGTAGTGTGTCCCCCCTATATAATGACAGTAGTGTCCCCCCCTATATAATGACAGTAGTGTGTCCCCCCTATATAATGACAGTAGTGTGTCCCCCCCTATATAATGATAGTAGTGTGTGTCCCCCTATATAATGACAGTAGTGTCCCCCCCCTATATAATGATATTGGTGTGTTTGCCGGGTGGGAAGTGTCGGTCAGACATGACGATGGCACCTGTCACTCTGCAGAGGAGCAGAATTGGGACATCTGTCAGTAGCAGAGACAAAACTTTTCCTGTCCCTCCCATCTTATACTGGGAATTGCTGCTCTCAGCCTGGGAACTGGTCATTAAACCTCCCCACATTCTCCTCCCAGTGTCACTGTCACTCAGAATGAATGACCTGAGCAGCACCCAAAAAACAAGTCACACAGGTCCTCGCCTTAACCCCTTCCCTTCCCTTCCCAGGGCATATAATCCACTTTTACGGATAATGTGGAAAGTGCTATTTATGGAGGTGTGTGTGTGTGTGTGTGGTGGGGGGGGGGGGGTGGGGGTTGTACTCCCTCATCATGCCAGGACTACTTTGTGACCATTTTCACCACCTTAGAAAAACACCAACGTGGGAAGAAATGGAGAAAAATAAAACTACGGGCTGAGAAAATTAGATTCAAAAATGATAAACAAACAGAACAAAGTAGTAATAATAAAAAGAGCACTGATCAGTGTCCCGATTATCAGCCCCAACGGCACGCAGCAGCACAGCCCCCAACGGCACGCAGCAGCGCAGCCCCCAACGGCACGCAGCAGCGCAGCCCCCAACGGCACGCAGCCCCCAACGGCACGCAGCAGCGCAGCCCCCAACGGCACGCAGCAGCGCAGCCCCCAACGGCACGCAGCAGCGCAGCCCCCAACTGCACGCAGCAGCGCAGCCCCCAACGGCACGCAGCAGCGCAGCCCCCAACGGCACGCAGCAGCGCAGCCCCCAACGGCACGCAGCAGCAGCGCAGCCCCCAACGGCACGCAGCAGCGCAGCCCCCCAACGGCACGCAGCAGCGCAGCCCCAACGGCACGCAGCAGCGCAGCCCCCAATGGCACGCAGCAGCGCAGGAGAAAAAATTACCTGTTCGCAAAAATTTATAACAAGCTATGAAGAAGTTGTGTTTTTTCTTGTCTTTGTTGAGTTAGCAAAAAAAAACAACCCAGGAGGTCATTTAATAGCACCAAAAGAAAGCTCTATTTGTGTGGAAAAAAAAAATGATAAAAATGTCATTCGGGTACAGTGTAGCACGACCGCGCAATTGTCATTCAAAGCGTGACAGCGCTGAAAGCTGAAAATTGGCCTGGGCAGGAAGGCGGGTGAAAGTGTCAGGTAAGCAAGTGGTTAAAGCAAATACATCTTGAATTATTTTCTAACGACATTCGAATGTTCGGAGAACTTTCCAAACAATTTTTGTTTGGGTTTCTATTGTGTACAGACAACTTTAAAGAGTCCATTCACTTTGTATCCAATCAGGAAGGCCCTTTCTATTGGACGGAGGATCTTCTAGCTCATTGAGATAATGGATGACAGAAAGACGATACAATGTGTATTGGCCGTATATGGAAACATTGTGTAGACCTGATCTGGCACACGGCCCTCCTCCACTCCATCTATTATCTCCTATTATGTAAAGAAGTTCAGTTTGTAAATGTTTTATATTGCTGGGAAACATTGTTACTATTCATCAGATTCTGGTTCAGCGCGCCGTCCTCCGAAATTCCAACTTCCCGTGTGAAAATTTTAGAACGTGGCGGAAAACAAACGCGCAACAAAATATAGATCACCATTGGGGAGGGGAGGGGGGGGGGGGGGTCAGCAGAACTGACAGTTTTAGTTTCACAGAAAATTTCTGCAAAATTGCAGCGATATGCGTCATCAGGGACGCCAAAAAGGGAGGAGATATACAGGGTTATGTCATTGTAGATACTTGTTTGTGTGTCCTCTGTACAGCACTGCGGTATATGTCAGAGCTATATATATGTATAATAATAGTGTGTGACTGTGGGGGGGGGGGGCATTAGAGTGTAAGCTCCTCTGGTACAGAGACTTATGTGAATAGATCAGTGTTCTCTGTACAGCACAGCGGTATATGTCAGAGCTATATATATGTATAATAATAGTGTGTGACTGTGGGTGGGGGGGGGGGGGGGGAGGGCGGGGGGGGGGGGAGGGGAGGGGGGGGGGGGGGGGGGGGGGGAATTAGTGTAGTGTAAGCTCCTCTGGTACAGAGGTGGATGTGACTGGCTTAGTGTTCTCTGTACAGTGCTATAGTATATGTCAGAGCCATATAATAATCTGTAATATTACTATTATTATGGGACTGTGGAGGGGGACAGGGGGGGGGGGAATTAGAGTGTAAGCTCCTTTGGTACAGAGACTACTGATGTGACTGTCCTCAGTATTCTCAGAGCTATATAAAAGTATAATATAAAAGTATATAAAAAGTATAATAAAAATAAAAATAATGATATTATAAATTTTCTATAGCTCTGACATATATGCTGTACAGAGGAGACTGAGCCAGTCACCATCAGTCTCTGTACCAGAGTCCCATATTATATTATTAATAATAATAGTGAGTACTGTGGGGGGGGTGGGGGGGGGGGGGGAGGGACATTAGAGGGTAAGCATTTAGCATTCTGTACAGAGAGACTGATGTGACTGTCTCAGTGTTCTCTGTACAGAGTGCTATAGAATACATATGTCAGAGCTATAAGAAATGTATAATAATATTAATAAGGGACTGTGGGGGGGTGGGGGGGGGCTGGGGGGGGCGGGGGGGTGGGGGACATTAGAG
>CM056053.1:474474515-474589515 GCA_029574335.1 Rana kukunoris
GGTGGAGAAGTAGAGTAGAAGAAAGAGAGCCCTTTTACGAGTCCTAGAGAGTTAAGACGAAAGGAGTCCCCTTTTAAGGAGGTGAGAAAGCAGTTTAGAGTAGCCAGTTCGCAAGTTTTTAGCAGGTCCGCAGAGATTTTACGCCAGGTCCGCAGAGTTCCCTTTTACGCCAGGGCCGCAGAGTACGCAGGAGGAGAGTTACTTTTAGAGAAGGCCAGAAGAGAGAGGGACTTACGCAGAGTCCGCAGAGAGACGTCACCGCAGCAGAGATTTTACGTCAGGTCCGCAGAGTCCCCTTTTACGTCACGGTCCGCAGAGTTCCCTTTAAACGTCACGGGCGTAGAGGTCCCAAGTTCCCCTTTTACGTAGGAGCAGAGTTTTTGACGCAGGTCCGCAGAGTTCCCCTTTTAGCAAGCCGCGAAGAGCAGAGAGAGTGAAGTACGCCAGAGTTTAGCAGAGCAGAGTTCCCCTTTTACGCCAGGGGCACGTTTCCCCTTTTACGCCAGGGACCGCAGAGTTCCCTTTTTACGCCAGGGACGCAGAGTTCCCCTTTTACGTCACGGTCCGCAGAGTTCCCCTTTTACGTCACGGTCCGCAGAGTTCCCCTTTTACGTCACGGTCCGCAGAGTTCCCCTTTTACGTCACGGTCCGCAGAGTTCCCCTTTTACGTCCACGGTCCGCAGAGTTCCCCTTCTACGTCACGGTCCGCAGAGTTCCCCTTTTACGTCAGGGACCGCAGAGTTCCCCTTTTACGTCAGGGACCGCAGAGTTCCCCTTTTACGTCACGGTCCGCAGAGTTCCCCTTTTACGTCACGGTCCGCAGAGTTCCCCTTTTACGTCACGGTCCGCAGAGTTCCCTTTTTACGCCAGGGTCCGCAGAGTTCCCCTTTTACGCCAGGGTCCGCAGAGTTCCCCTTTTACGCCAGGGTCCGCAGAGTTCCCCTTTTACGCCAGGGTCCGCAGAGTTCCCCTTTTACGCCAGGGTACGCAGAGTTCCCCTTTTACGCCAGGGTACGCAGAGTTCCCCTTTTACGCCAGGGTACGCAGAGTTCCCCTTTCACGCCAGGGTACGCAGAGTTCCCCTTTCACGCCAGGGTACGCAGAGTTCCCCTTTCACGCCAGGGTACGCAGAGTTCCCCTTTCACGCCAGGGTACGCAGAGTTCCCCTTTTACTGTAAGGGGGGACTTTGCAGACTCTGATGTAAGGGAGGACTGTGGACTCTAACATAAGGGATGCTATGGTGTACGGACTGAACTTTCATGTAAGAACACTGTGGCTCTGATATAAGGGGTGCTCTGAAAACCCTGATTTACCTTAGCTTACTCACTTAGAGGCAGGAGAGGGAAGGGGGAGGGGGAGAGTTCGTGTGGTCTTCATAATGTGTCCGGGTCTCAGACAGTCTGAAACCCGGACGCATGATTCCAAACACGAACTGTCCGGGTGAAATCCCGAACAGGTGGCAACCCTAGGTGCCATTAGAAAATAGCACGACACGTGTTTTTTGCCGCAAATCGCATCGACTGTGTGTAAAAAAATTCCCATTACTTTTATTATATAAAACTTCCGCCTTCTAGGAGACCATGGACAGGAAGTCACCAGTGTGTGGACAGGAAGTCACCGGTGTGTGGACAGGAAGTCACCGGTGTGTGAACAGGAGTCACCGGGGTGTGTGGACAGGAAGTCACCGGTGTGTGGACAGGAAGTCACCGGTGTGTGGACAGGAAGTCACCGGTGTGTGGACAGGAAGTCACCGGTGTGTGGACAGGAAGTCACCAGTGTGCAGAAGAACATCTCCCTCCCCACTGCATCCCCAGCCAGCCTCCCCATAGATATATCATATATGTGGATTGCAAATGAAATCATCTTTACATGAAGCAACTTGTATTTTATGACTGGCGGCCTTTTAACAAAACAGCTACGCTCCCCGCCTTAAAGAGACACATCCATGATTGCAAAACCCCTGGGAGAGAAGGCAGCGATGGGAGCAGTCATTTCATTCATTGCACACGGTCTTCATTGAAGCACACTGTAGAAGAGGAAGCGCCGCTTCCATCAGAGCCTTCTCACATGGGTGTTTCTGATAGGTTTCCTATAAGCCGCAACCCTAAGCAACATTCAATCGCTTTTTTTTTTTATTATTATTGTGCTCGGGTCCCGGACTGGAGCGGCTTTCTCCGATTTCACCGCACACTGTGAGCTTCTCAGTATATGCATTAGTCAGATAAGAGAGCCCCCGCCTCATTTCCTGGCTGGAGGATGTCCAGCATTATCTAATTATTTTCCTCCCAGCCTGTCCCTGCACCCCCCCCCCTTTTATTTATTGGATGTCAGTTGACCTGTGGGCGGTCTGCATGCAAATGCAGCCAGTCTAGGAACACCCACTCCTCCAACCTGACACCCACAAATCAATACATTGATATGTGTAGAACTCCTCCCACTGCTTGCATCATTAAAGCGGATGGTTCACCAAAAAGCAAATATTAAAAGCCAGCAGCAACAAATACTGCAGCTGCTGACTTTTAATATTAGGACACTTACCTGTCCTGGAGTCCAGCGGCGCGTCCGCAGCAGAGGATGAGCGATCGCTCGTCTCCCTGCTGCTCCCCCTCCATCCACGGCGAGGGAACCAGGAAGTGAAGCGCTCCGGCTTCACTGCCCGGTTCCCTACGGCGCATGCGCGAGTCGCGCTGCGCCCGCGATTGGCTCCCGCTGTGTGCTGGGAGCTGAGAGTTCCCAGCACGCAACGGGAAAAGCCCGTCTTTTGCCCGAGACTGCGGGCCGGAAGTGGGTGCGGATACCTGTCTTTAGACAGGTATCTGCACCCCCCTCCCCCCTGAAAGGTGTCAAATGTGACACCGGAGGGGGGGAGGGTTCCGATCAGCGGATCTTCACTTTAGGGTGGAGATCCGCTTTAAAGAGGTTATTTTTTTATTTTTTATTATTTTAATTAACAAACATGTCATACTTACCTGCTCTGTGCAAGGGTTTTGCACAGAGTGCCTCTGATCCTCCTCTTCTGGGGTCCCCCGGCGGCGCTCCTGGCTCCTCCTCTTCATCGGGTGCCCCCACAGAGAGGAGATTTCCATGGGGGGCACTCGTGCAGGCGCGCTCCCGAGTCCTGCTGCTGCCTTTGTCTATTGACACAGACAGTAGTGTAGTGCTTTGAAGTCGCACAGATATGAACGGTACTCATTGAAAATCATGGGGGTACGACTTGTCATGTGACTTTGCAGTCCCACAAGTCGCACAAGTGTGAAAGGGGCCTTAGGAGAGATTTCAACTCACTTCCTGCCTTGCTGACTATTGGTTTCAACGGAGAGGAAATGAGGGGGGGGGGGGGGAATATGCAACAGGGCGAGAGCTATAAATAATAATTATTATTATTATTATTCAGGATTTATATTGTGCCAACAGTTTGCACAGCGCTTTACAACATGAAGGCAGACGTACTACACTTATAATACAGGAGGAATCTGAGGGCCCTGATCATTAGAGCTTACAATCTAGGAGGGAGGGTCAAGAGATACAAAAAGGTCATAACTGGGTGGGGGTGGCCTTATAGAAAGAGAGTTCCCCCACTTCCTGTCTGCTAAAATGTTGTCAGCGGGACAGGAAGTGATAGGAAATCTTTTTCTAATAGCACATCAGTAAAAACCAGACGGGGGTTCTAATCCTTTCCTAAAGAAGTCCTGGCTGGTCAAATCTTCTCCAGAATAATCCCCCATAACGGGAGAGGAAAAGGAACCATCCTTATCTCCGCCCATCCCCCCAAACGCAGGATTCGATGCCAGTCTCCTCCTGGCACTCTCTTTCCGTCATTAGAGACAACCAGAAAAGGGATTTTGTCTCCGAGAGGACTCGACTCGATCTGAGACATTCCCGTCTGGAACACGGCGCTCTAATAAATCTTTTTTTAATAAGCAAAAACAGTAATTATGGTGGAAGAGCGGCTCAGCCTTTGTTTGGGTTAGACAAGTTCTGATCAGCCAGACGGTGAATGACGCAGAGAGTTTCCCGGGTATAAAATACAGAGCCGACCGCCCCAGCACGTCGCACCGCCGACCGCCCCAGCACATCACACCGCCGACCGCCCCACCGACCACCCCAGCACCCACGTCGCACCGCCGACCCCCCCCCCCAGCACGTCGCACCGCCGACCCCCCCCCCCCAGCACGTCGCACCGCCGACCCCCCCCCCCAGCACGTCGCACCGCCGACCCCCCCCAGCCCGCGCCCCCCCCCCCGTCACGTCGCACCGCCGACCCCCCCCCCCCCAGCACGTCGCACCGCCGAAACCCCCCCAGCATCCGCCACCGCCGTGTGCACCGCACTCTCTGCACGCAGCGCACTCCCGAAAACCCGCACTCTCTGCACGCAGCGCACTCCCGAAAACCCCACCCACCCCCAAACCGCACTCTCTGCACCCCGCTCCCCAGCACGCGCACTCCGAAAACCCGCACTCACCGCACTCTGCACGCAGCGCACTCCCGAAAACCCGCACTCTCTGCACGCAGCGCACTCCCGAAAAACCCGCACTCTCTGCACGCAGCGCACTCCCGGAAACCCGCACTCTCTGCACGCAGCGCACTCCCGGAAACCCGCACTCTCTGCACGCAGCGCACTCCCGAAAACCCGCACTCTCTGCACGCAGCGCACTCCCGAAAACCCGCACTCTCTGCACGCAGCGCACTCCCGAAAACCCGCACTCTCTGCACGCAGCGCACTCCCGAAAACCCGCACTCTCTGCACGCAGCGCACTCCCGAAAACCCGCACTCCTGCACGAGCGCACTCCCGAAAACCCGCACTCTCTGCACGCAGCGCACTCCGAAAACCCGCACTCCTGCACGAGCGCAAACCCGAAAACCCGCACTCCCGAAAACCCGCACTCCCGAAACCCGCCACTCCCGAAAACCCGCACTCCCGAAAACCCGCACTCTCTGCACGCAGCGCACTCTCCATACACCCACTATTATTACCCCCCCCCCCCCAAGCAACCCACGCTGTATGATCCACTTCCATACCCTTAACACCCCCAGTGTATGACTCCCCGCCACCCCTTCCCATTTATCAGTCCATCACCACTTTAGCTGTTCCACCTTTTCGCAGTCTCAGCATTTTCCTCCCACACAGAAAAGCCCAGAAGGTAAAAAAAAATTTTTTAAAGAGGAGGGACCCGCCCACCGCGACAACACAAGGAGGACAGGGAAGACAACTCCCTGCTACAGCTGTCATTGTGTCTGTTTACTGCAAACAGATAATAAAGAGGAATACCAACACTTTAGCTGCGGATACGCTGGGAGAATTGCGTACAAAAATTCTCAGAACATTTGAATGTTGCGCAAATCTAAAGCACACATTTTGTAATTAATCAACTTTAAATTCAAACTAAATTCTACTCGTGTACACCCAACATGGCTTCCATCCATCGATCTGTACCCAGGAGTGGCCAAGCCATAGAAAAATTAAAAAGAGTTCCAAACCAGAAGGAGTACAAGATGCATTCATTTGTAACCGGTTCCCGCCGCAGCTTATAGTAAATTGAAGGCTGGGCGGGCCTCTTGTCGATCCGGACATGTTGGCCTGCTGCTGGTACCGTGTGACCGCAGTAACCAATCACAGCAGGTCACATGACAGTTGTAAACAATGGAGGGCTTCCTTTCAGGTCATCCGTGTGTGTACAATTGTGCGACTAGCTGTGATTGGTCACAGTGATCACATGGTACAGACAGGCCCAATCACAACAAAACAAACTGAATTAATATATTCAGTAAAATGTAATTCATTGCTATATGCAAAGATAAGGTGTTAAAATTATATAAATAGTAGTAATATTATATTGCTCTGGTCAAAGTAAATAAAAAATATCTTAAAAAAAAAAAAAAAGGAGAAAAAAGGAAAGAAGAAGAAGAACACACCTTCTCATTCAAAGAGTTTTCTTTATTTTCATGACTATGGAAATTGTAGAGTCACACTGGATGCATCAAAACTATGAAGTAACACATGTGGAATTATATACATAACAAAAAAGTGTGACACAACTGAAAATATGTCATATTCTAGGTCCTTTTGCAGCAGACACATCTCTAGAAGAACTGATAAGAGGAGACTCCGGTGTGAATCCGGCCTTCATGGTAGAATATCTGCTAGGAAACCACTGCTAAAGAAAGGCAACAAGCAGAAGAGACTTGTTTGGGCTAAAGAACACAAGGAATGGACATTAGACCAGTGGAAATCTGTGCTTTGGTCTGATGAGTCCAAATTTGAGATCTTTGGTTCCAACCACCGTGTCTTTGTGCGACGCAGAAAAGGCGAACGGATGGACTCTACATGCCTGGTTCCCACTGTGAAGCATGGCGGAGGAGGTGCGATGGTGGGGGGGGGGTGCTTTGCTGGTGACACTGTTGGGGATTTATACTGAACCAGCATGGCTACCACAGCATCTTGCAGCGGCATGCTATTCCATCCGGTTTGCGTTTAGTTGGACCATCATTTATTTTTCAACAGGACAATGACCCCAAACACACCTCCAGGCGGGGGAAGGGCTATTTGACCAAGAAGGAGAGTGATGGGGTGCTGCGCCAGATGACCTGGCCTCCACAGTCACCGGACCTGAACCCAACCGAGATGGTTTGGGGTGAGCTGGACCGCAGAGTGAAGGCAAAAGGGCCAACAAGTGCGAAGCATCTCTGGGAACTCCTTCAAGAGTGTTGGAAGACCATTTCAGGTGACAAGAGAATGCCAAGATTGTGCAAAGCAGTAATCAAAGCAAAAGGACCTAGAATAGGACATATTTTCAGTTGTTTCACACTTTTTTGTTATGTATATAATTCCACATGTGTTACTTCATAGTTTTGATGCCTTCAGTGTGACATAGTCATGAAAATAAAGAAAACTCTTGGAATGAGAAGGTGTGTCCAAACTTTTGGTCTGTACTAATTGATATAGAATATATATATAGGTTTTATATTCATTCATTCTTTATCTTTCCTTCTATATTTTTTTTTTTTAAGATACTTTTTATTTACTTTGACCAGAGCAATATAATATTACTACTTTTATTTATTTATATAATTTTAAACACATTATCTTTGCATATAGCAATGAATTACATTTGCTATAGGCAACATTATTCGTAAATCCCGTTTTTATAAAAAAAAAATGCATTTTTTTTTATTTTTTACGATTTACTTTAAACAGAGCATTATAATATTACTTTTATTTATATAATTTTAACACATTATCTTTGCATATAGCAATGAATTACATTTGCTATAGGCAACATTTTACTGAATATATTTCAGTGTCAGCGCCGGTCCTGGGAAAAAAAAAATGGAAAAAAAAATCTTTTTAGTCAAAATCTGAAATAGATTTGACTTTCCAACTTCCAACTCAATTTTTAGAGTCAATATATTTTTATTGCATTTGACAACCAACTCCATTTTCAAATCGAATCGATTTTTTGCACAGCCCTAGTTATAGGGCAGTGATGGAGAACCATGGCACTCCAGATGTTTTGGAACTACATTTCCCATGATGCTCCACTACACTGCAGAGTGCCTGAGCATCATGGGAAATGTAGTTCCAAAACATCTGGGGTGCCAAGGTTCGCCGTCACGGTTATAGGATGACGCTGTAGTGCACTGCTGACACTATATTAGAAAAAAAACACACACACACAGTCAGTCCTATCCAAGGAACGCGCGTTCCGAGGATAGACATCCGGGAGACGGGGGCTGTACTCGGAAAGCCTATCAGAGCTCTGATAGGCACTTCCGCACAGCCAACCAGCTGCCGTTATTCAGGTGACCGGCGCTCAAGTTCCAGACATCTGAACAGACCAGCAGCAGCTGGCAACAATAACATACATTCATGCAATGCATGAATGTATGTTATTAGACTCAGTGGCAGTGAGAGCCAGAGGGAGCGGCGCTCCAGCGCCCTCTATGGATGAACCGCCACTGAGGTCAGCATTTACCCCCACCCTTTAGAAGTTTTCACCCCCGGGTGAATTGTATTTTTCAGGATATCTTCATTTAATGTAAAAAATATTAATGATTACCATATCTTCCATTATCAAAAAAATAAAAATAAAACTGACCCAGAATCCTAAACTCTAACAATGAACTTCCCTTATTTGCTCTGGTTTAGTCTGTTCAAGTGTTAATCCTCTTATATTTTTTGTTTTCCTTCTTACTCCCTCCCCCACATCAATATGCTAATTACATTTTTTTTTTTATGGTTTTCAATACAGACCCTATTTTAGACCCAGTGATGTCATCATTTCATTGGGTCTCCGTTGTTCGCTATACAATGTAGGCAGATCATGGCTGGTGGGAGGGGCTTTTTAATTGCTTCCTGAAAACAGCACAGCACCCGGCCTCAGTACTCCTCTCCAGAGCCCTCCGTCCAAATGCAAACGGTGGGAGGAGCTACAGGGCCGCCATCACAAATTGTGGGGCCCCTTACACAGCTTTATGCAGGCCATACACGATTCGAATTTCGATCGAAAATCGCATACGAGCGTTAAATCGGCCGATTTTCGTATCATTAGTGTGCGTGTTCGACACGCGATTTTAGTACGACAGGCGAAATTTCAAAAACCAACATGTTGGTTTTTTTTGCGAAAAACGTCCAAAAATCGTATCGTTAATGGTAGAGTTGGACGATTTTTCCCAAGAAACATAACTGCGCATGATCCGAAGAAAAAATGAACCGGAAGGAAAATATACCAAAAAAAACGAAAGAATGTTCGTGTATATAAAGAAACAATGATTTTGATAAAGAAAAAAACTGTAGTCCAAACCAAATTCAAGTGCCAACAAGTCTGCAAGAAAAAGGCTTGTCCATATATAAAGCTCCTATCACACCTTTTATGTTGTGACATTAACAAAATATAAAGAAAGCAGCCAATAATGCCATTTTCTGCTTTCTATTGTACCTCTTGAAAGGCATTTTGGACGAACGAACGACCGTGCGCTGCAATGAACGACTGCTCTTTTCGTATTTGGCGCGACCCGACTTTTGACAGTAGGGGGTGTGTTTAAAAGGTCACAGAAGATTACATCACTTCCTCTATGGTATGAAAACATTGTGTTTTCTCGCTCGATTTTCGTATGTAATTGATGGTACACTCGCATGCTTTTATAATCGCCGCGTTCGTTTATCGCTCGACGGCTCGTTCGAAATTCGAATCGTGTATGGCCTGCTTTAGGCAGGGACCTCCTGGAGCAGAGAACCTGGGGGGGGGGGGGGGGGGGGGCGGTAGGGTGGCGGGTGCCGACGGAAAACAAAAACAAAGTCTAATCCCTTCTCTCCCTCCTGACCCGAGATAATAACTAAGTGCTGGGGGGGTCGGCGGTGCGACGTGCTGGGGACCATCGGACCCCTTACTGGTCTAATGCCGAAAAAACGGGAGGGGGGCCAGCCGAGCCTGCAAAGGGCCCTGGGGACCATCGGACCCCTTACAGGTCTAATGTCGAAAAAAACGGGAGGGGGGCCAGCCGAGCCTGCAAAGGGCCCTGGGGAACATCGGGCCCCTTACAAGTGTAATGCAAAAAAAAACAAAGGGGGGCAAGCCGGGCCTGCAAAGGGCCCTGGGGACCATCAGCCCCTTTACAGGTGTAATGCAATAAAAATGGGAGGGGAGTGCAGCCGGGCCTGCAAAGGTTCATGGGCACCATAGGGCACCTTACAGGTGTAATGCAAAAAAAAAAAAGGGAAGGGGGGGCCAGCCGAGCCTCTAAAGGGCCCTGGGGACCATCGAGCTCCTTACAGGTGTAATGCAAAAAAAAATAAAAAAGGGGGGGCAAGCCGGGCCTGCAAGGGGCCCTGGGGACCATCAGCCCCTACATACAGGTATGTAATGCAATAAAAATGGGAGGGGAGTGCAGCTGGGCCTGCAAAGGGCCCTGGGGACCATCGGGCCCCTTACAGGAGTAATGCAATAAAAATAGGAGGGGAGTGCAGCCAGGCCTGCAAAGGGCCCCTTACAGATGTAATGCAAAAACTATATTATATATATATATATATATATATATATATATATATATATATATATTATATATATATAAAAACACAGAAGGGGGGCCAGCCGGGCCCCTTACAGATGTAATGCCTGTACCCCCCTGATGGCGGCCCTGAGGAGCTATGCAAACAAATCTCATAATGCCTTGATGGGTGGGTGTCAGTCTGGAGGAGTGGGCGTTCCTAGGAAGGCCGAATTTGCATTCAGACCGCCCACATCTGATGCCGAGCCTCCATGATTGACAGACCCGACATCCAATGATCTCTGATCAGCTCAATATGAAAACAGAAGAACTTTGACAGTCACCGGGATCTGTTCAATACAATCGGAGCTGGAAAGCTGGGGGCTCACAGATGTGATTGGTATAAGATTACCCGTGTGTGGCCAGTATGAGATTCTCATTATCGTATCAGAGGCAGCAAATGAAGATCAATGTCATCATCACTCATTATCTACAGAGAGGGAACGAGGAGCGAGTCCCCGGCCACATCCCCACCCATCATATACTGAATTATTCATCATCTATCTTTGGGTAGGGAGCCAGAGACCGAGACCAATCCACACATCACAATCAGTAATGAGGCTCCTCCCCTCCAAGAACAATCGATTATCCAGCCCCGGACACTCAGCCAACATCCGCTAGGAGATCCCCGGCTCATCGATCGTTTACATATTCCCTGGTTCCTCCTTCCCCCTCTCATCAACATGATATGATTTCAAATTAAACCTTTCCTGTTTTAATGATATACCTTATTTTTGGTCCAATTAGGTCATCGCCGGTCGTCTCTGCACTTCTCTATGCTGAGTAGGCAGATCATGGCTAGTAGGAGGGGCCAAAAATAAAAATGTACACTTTGAAATTAATAGTTATGTTATAACCCCCGATGTACAAAATAGGCAAGGCTTGACTTTTTTTAATGTCTGCAGCCATAGAGCATGTGACATCATAGTGGGGGCTCCTCCTCTTCCTGGTTCCTCCCACCTCCCCTGCTCCTGCCCCCGGAGGTTCCTCCCCACCTCCCCTGATCCTGCCCCCGGGGGATCCTCCCCACCTCCCCTGATCCTGCCCCCGGGGGATCCTCCCCACCTCCCCTGATCCTGCCCCCGGGGGATCCTCCCCACCTCCCCTGATCCTGCCCCCTGGGGTTCCTCCCCACCTCCTCTGCTCCTGCCCTCGGGGGTTCCTCCCCACCTCCTCTGCTCCTGCCCTCGGGGGTTCCTCCCCACCTCCTCTGCTCCTGCCCCCGGGGGTTCCTCCCCACCTCCCCTGCTCCTGCCCTCGGGGGTTCCTCCCCACCTCCCCTGCTCCTGCCCTCGGGGGTTCTCCCCTTCTCTGCCTCCGCCCAACTGTCTCCTTCCCTTCTCCTCCCCTGTCCAACTGGCTCCGCCCCTTCTCCGCCCCAGCTGGGCCCTCCCATTCTCCGCCTGGTCCAACTGGCTCCTCCCATTCTCCGCCCTGGCCCAACTGGCTCCTCCCCGGTCCAAATGGATCCTCCCCTTCTCCGCCCCAACTGGCTCCACCCCTTCTCCGCCACAACTGGCTCCTCCCCTTCTCTGCCCCTGTCCAACTGGCTCCCTCCTTCCCCGCCCAACTGGCTCCTCCTCTTCTCCGCCCCAGCTGGGTCCTCCAATTCTCTGCCCGGGCCAACTGGCTCCTCCAATTTTCCGCCTGGTCCAACTGGCTCCTCCCATTCTCCGCCCTGGCCTAACTGGCTCCTCCCCAATCCAAATGGATCCTCCCCGGTCCAACTGGATCCTTCCCTTCTCCTCCCCGACCCAACTGGCTCTTCCCCTTCTCCGGCCCAACTGGCTCCTCCCTGCTTCCTATCTCTTGTACAATCACATCTCCCATGTCAGATGTTAAATATATGCTAATTTTTGGTCCTCAGATCCAATATCGACCCAGTAGAGGCTCAATCACATTAGCTGAATCCCAGTTTGCCTTGCGTTCCCCGGCTTAGGTCATGTTGCATTTTTGTGCAATGCGTCGTGACGCTTTACGATGCATCAGAACACGCTGCAGAGCATAAGAATAACATACAGCTGAAAAAAAAAAAAAAGTACAAAAAGCCAAGCTCCACAGTGCACTATGACAACACACGGCAGTACACACCAATAACATGTTCATTATCATCGGCCATGTATTGTGAATGAGCCCTCAGATGACCCTCCTGGGCTGAGATCCGGTTGTTTACCGGCCCTTTTATGTGACCCATTGTGACAAAATCTTCTCCTGTTTACAGAGGGATGTGCTGGAGGAGCGGAGGGATCAGAAGTGTATACAGAGGGATACAATGGAGGAGGATTCTCCGCTCCGCACACAATAGAAACTTCCTCCCTCCGTCACACAGGAGAATAGCAGGCTGGATGAGGGACACCTCCATTTCATTCTATCCAAGCAGATCAAGAAAGTTCACAAATACGTTTTTTCCTTCTTACTGCTACCCTATGAGACTCGAGATAGGATCATGAAGAGAAATTATAATGGAGATCCCCTTCTGATAACTTCACCTGGTTAACAAAATGAACTTGTGACTGTAGAGCCCTGGTGCCCATCCTGTGGCCCTTTGGCACTTTTTGTGCAGCCCTTGGTACCCCTCCATACATTATTCTGTGTTTCCCTATTCCACGGTTATTGCAGTGTTTTCTGACCGTCTCCTGTATCATGTCCGCAGTCTCTGGCCGTCTCCTGTATCATGTCCGCAGTCTCTGGCCGTCTCCTGTATCATGTCCGCAGTCTCTGGCCGTCTCCTGTATCATGTCCGCAGTCTCTGGCCGTCTCCTGTATCATGTCCGCAGTCTCTGGCCGTCTCCTGTATCATGTCCGCAGTCTCTGGCCGTCTCCTGTATCATGTCCGCAGTCTCTGGCCGTCTCCTCTATCATGTCCGCAGTCTCTGGCCGTCTCCTCTATCATGTCCGCAGTCTCTGGCCGTCTCCTCTATCATGTCCGCAGTCTCTGGCCGTCTCCTCTATCATGTCCGCAGTCTCTGGCCGTCTCCTCTATCATGTCCGCAGTCTCTGGCCGTCTCCTCTATCATGTCCGCAGTCTCTGGCCGTCTCCTCTATCATGTCCGCAGTCTCTGGCCGTCTCCTCTATCATGTCCGCAGTCTCTGGCCGTCTCCTCTATCATGTCCGCAGTCTCTGGCCGTCTCCTCTATCATGTCCGCAGTCTCTGGCCGTCTCCTCTATCATGTCCGCAGTCTCTGGCCGTCTCCTCTATCATGTCCGCAGTCTCTGGCCGTCTCCTCTATCATGTCCGCAGTCTCTGGCCGTCTCCTCTATCATGTCCGCAGTCTCTGGCCGTCTCCTCTATCATGTCCGCAGTCTCTGGCCGTCTCCTCTATCATGTCCGCAGTCTCTGGCCGTCTCCTCTATCATGTCCGCAGTCTCTGGCCGTCTCCTCTATCATGTCCGCAGTCTCTGGCCGTCTCCTCTATCATGTCCGCAGTCTCTGGCCGTCTCCTCTATCATGTCCGCAGTCTCTGGCCGTCTCCTGTATCATGTCCGCAGTCTCTGGCCGTCTCCTGTATCATGTCCGCAGTCTCTGGCCGTCTCCTGTATCATGTCCGCAGTCTCTGACTTTTTAAAATCCTTTTTTTAAAAGCCAATGTGACATGATAGACATGATACCAACAGCGGATCCGGGGGGGGGGGGCAACAGGGCAATTGCCCCCCCCCCCTGGATCCGCTGTTGGTATCATGTCTATAGTCCTTGATTATATCCTGTTGTGTGTCTGTAAATATTCACTGAATTTTATGTGCAGCCCTCTGTCAATGTCCTGTGTTTTGATAGGGCAGTCTATTTATTATGACCGGGCAACCAGCACAACGGATGAACAAAAAAAAAGAAGAAGGATGCGTTGTGGTTTGTTGGGCTCCTCAGTACACATTCTATAGTCATCACAATGAATGGCACCGCAATGTACATACAGCAGATGGATTGCCATGGATTGTACGTATAGGCCGGAACACAGGAACTTCTATATTTCTGGCATTAGGAGACAAGGACCTCCAAGGACCCCCATGAGGATTCTGCTCCACGTGAGCAGCTGCCCGGTGACTCCTTGGACACACCTTGACCTCGGGTCACCAATTTGCAGGAGCTCCTGGAGTGACCAGACAGGTGACATCTGAGCCCCCTGCCCCCACAATAGGGAACGTTTTGTTATGCAGGTGAAACTTCTCCATGGAGCCCATGACCAATCACAGGGACTCGTCAGATGAGGGCCAAATCAGACAGACATCCCATAATTCATATTTGTATTTTTCGTTTTTTTTTTGTGCATTTGATTTGTTTTACATACAACAAGAACATAAAACATACAAAAAAAAAAGGAACAAAAAAACAGCCAGATTCTTGTGTACTCTCTCTAAAATGTTGTATACTTTGTACCTGGTATATGTCAGAGCTATATGAATGTATAATGATAGTAGTGTGTCCCCCCCTATATAATGACAGTAGTGCCCCCCCCCTATATAATGACAGTAGTGCCCCCCCTATATAATGACAGTAGTGCCCCCCCCTATATAATGACAGTAGTGTGTCCCCCCTATATAATGATAGTAGTGTGTGTCCCCCTATATAATGACAGTAGTGTCCCCCCTATATAATGACAGTAGTACCCCCCCCCTATATAATGACAGTAGTGTCCCCCCCTATATAATGACAGTAGTGCCCCCCCCTATATAATGACAGTAGTGTCCCCCCCTATATAATGACAGTAGTGTGTCCCCCCTATATAATGATAGTAGTGTGTGTCCCCCTATATAATGACAGTAGTGTCCCCCCTATATAATGACAGTAGTGCCCCCCCTATATATAATGACAGTAGTGCCCCCCCCTATATAATGACAGTAGTGTCCCCCCTATATAATGACAGTAGTGTACCCCCCTATATAATGCCAGTAGTGTACCCCCCCTATATAATGACAGTAGTGTCCCCCCCCTATATAATGACAGTAGTGTACCCCCCCTATATAATGACAGTAGTGTACCCCCCCTATATAATGACAGTAGTGTCCCCCCTATATAATGACAGTAGTGTCCCCCCCTATATAATGCCAGTAGTGTACCCCCCCTATATAATGACAGTAGTGTCCCCCCCTATATAATGACAGTAGTGTACCCCCCCTATATAATGACAGTAGTGTCCCCCCCCCTATATAATGACAGTAGTGTCCCCCCCTATACAGAGCTTTTTTTCTCAGAAAATAGGTGCAGGAACTTTCAGATTTCACAAACAGTAGAAGGGTCTTAAAGTAGCATTAAATACCAGGATTGCATTACATACATAGTGCAGAGTTCAGGGAGTTACACACAGAGTGCAGAGCTGTTGTCTGTAAACACAGAAATCAGACTTCTGTGTTTACAAGTGATTGTGGTGAGCGGGCACCAAAGGGTCTGAGCCAAAGGTGGTGGAACTGAGTTCCCCCAAGTTCCCCCTGAAAAAAAGCCCTGCCCCTATATAATGACAGTAGTGTCCCCCCTATATAATGACAGTAGTGTGTGTCCCCCTATATAATGATAGTAGTGTGTCCCCCCTATATAATGACAGTAGTGTGTCCCCCCTATATAATGACAGTAGTGTCCCCCCTATATAATGACGGTAGTGTGTCCCCCCTATATAATGACGGTAGTGTGTCCCCCCTATATAATGACGGTAGTGTGTGACCCCCCCTATATGACGGTAGTGTGTGTCCCCCCTATATAATGACAGTAGCGTGTCCCCTATATAATGACAGTAGTGTGTCCCCCCCTATATAATGACAGTAGTGTGTCCCCCCTATATAATGACAGTAGTGTGTCCCCCCTATATAATGACAGTAGTGTGTCCCCCCTATATAATGACAGTAGTGTGTCCCCCCCTATATAATGACAGTAGTGTGTCCCCCCCTATATAATGACAGTAGTGTGTCCCCCCCTATATAATGACAGTAGTGTGTCCCCCCCTATATAATGACAGTAGTGTGTCCCCCCCTATATAATGACAGTAGTGTGTCCCCCCCTATATAATGACAGTAGTGTGTCCCCCCCTATATAATGACAGTAGTGTGTCCCCCCCTATATAATGACAGTAGTGTGTCCCCCCCTATAGAATGTGTGTCCCCCCTATAGAATGACAGTAGTGTGTCCCCCCTATATAATGACAGTAGTAAGTCCCCCTATATAATGACAGTAGTGTGTCCCCCCTATATAATGACAGTAGTGTGTCCCCCCTAAATAATGACAGTAGTGTGTCCCCCCTATATAATGACAGTAGTGTGTCCCCCCTATATAATGACAGTAGTGTGTCCCCCCTATATAATGACAGTAGTGTCCCCCCCTATATAATGACAGTAGTGTCCCCCCCTATATAATGACAGTAGTGTCCCCCCCTATATAATGACAGTAGTGTCCCCCCCTATATAATGACAGTAGTGTCCCCCCCTATATAATGACAGTAGTGTCCCCCCCTATATAATGACAGTAGTGTGTCCCCCCCCTATATAATGACAGTAGTGTGTCCCCCCCTATATAATGACAGTAGTGTGTCCCCCCCTATATAATGACAGTAGTGTCCCCCCCTATATAATGACAGTAGTGTGTCCCCCCTATATAATGACAGTAGTGTGTCCCCCCTATATAATGATAGTAGTGTGTGTCCCCCTATATAATGACAGTAGTGTCCCCCCCCTATATAATGATATTGGTGTGTTTGCCGGGTGGGAAGTGTCGGTCAGACATGACGATGGCACCTGTCACTCTGCAGAGGAGCAGAATTGGGACATCTGTCAGTAGCAGAGACAAAACTTTTCCTGTCCCTCCCATCTTATACTGGGAATTGCTGCTCTCAGCCTGGGAACTGGTCATTAAACCTCCCCACATTCTCCTCCCAGTGTCACTGTCACTCAGAATGAATGACCTGAGCAGCACCCAAAAAACAAGTCACACAGGTCCTCGCCTTAACCCCTTCCCTTCCCTTCCCAGGGCATATAATCCACTTTTACGGATAATGTGGAAAGTGCTATTTATGGAGGTGTGTGTGTGTGTGTGTGGGGGGGGGGGTGGGGGGTTGTACTCCTCATCATGCCAGGACTACTTTGTGACCATTTTCACCACCTTAGAAAAACACCAACGTGGGAAGAAATGGAGAAAAATAAAACTACGGGCTGAGAAAATTAGATTCAAAAATGATAAACAAACAGAACAAAGTAGTAATAATAAAAAGAGCACTGATCAGTGTCCCGATTATCAGCCCCAACGGCACGCAGCAGCACAGCCCCCAACGGCACGCAGCAGCGCAGCCCCCAACGGCACGCAGCAGCGCAGCCCCCAACGGCACGCAGCCCCCAACGGCACGCAGCAGCGCAGCCCCCAACGGCACGCAGCAGCGCAGCCCCCAACGGCACGCAGCAGCGCAGCCCCCAACTGCACGCAGCAGCGCAGCCCCCAACGGCACGCAGCAGCGCAGCCCCCAACGGCACGCAGCAGCGCAGCCCCCAACGGCACGCAGCAGCGCAGCCCCCAACGGCACGCAGCAGCGCAGCCCCCAACGGCACGCAGCAGCGCAGCCCCCAACGGCACGCAGCAGCGCAGCCCCCAATGGCACGCAGCAGCGCAGGAGAAAAAATTACCTGTTCGCAAAAATTTATAACAAGCTATGAAGAAGTTGTGTTTTTTCTTGTCTTTGTTGAGTTAGCAAAAAAAAACAACCCAGGAGGTCATTTAATAGCACCAAAAGAAAGCTCTATTTGTGTGGAAAAAAAAAATGATAAAAATGTCATTCGGGTACAGTGTAGCACGACCGCGCAATTGTCATTCAAAGCGTGACAGCGCTGAAAGCTGAAAATTGGCCTGGGCAGGAAGGCGGGTGAAAGTGTCAGGTAAGCAAGTGGTTAAAGCAAATACATCTTGAATTATTTTCTAACGACATTCGAATGTTCGGAGAACTTTCCAAACAATTTTTGTTTGGGTTTCTATTGGTGTACAGACAACTTTAAAGAGTCCATTCACTTTGTATCCAATCAGGAAGGCCCTTTCTATTGGACGGAGGATCTTCTAGCTCATTGAGATAATGGATGACAGAAGACGATACAATGTGTATTGGCCGTATATGGAAACATTGTGTAGACCTGATCTGGCACACGGCCTCCTCCACTCCATCTATTATCTCCTATTATGTAAAGAAGTTCAGTTTGTAAATGTTTTATATTGCTGGGAAACATTGTTACTATTCATCAGATTCTGGTTCAGCGCCGTCCTCCGAAATTCCAACTTCCCGTGTGAAAATTTTAGAACGTGGCGGAAAACAAACGCGCAACAAAATATAGATCACCATTGGGGAGGGGAGGGGGGGGGGGGGGGTCAGCAGAACTGACAGTTTTAGTTTCACAGAAATTTCTGCAAAATTGCAGCGATATGCGTCATCAGGGACGCCAAAAAGGGAGGAGATATACAGGGTTATGTCATTGTAGATACTTGTTTGTGTGTCCTCTGTACAGCACTGCGGTATATGTCAGAGCTATATATATGTATAATAATAGTGTGTGACTGTGGGGGGGGGGGGCATTAGAGTGTAAGCTCCTCTGGTACAGAGACTTATGTGAATAGATCAGTGTTCTCTGTACAGCACAGCGGTATATGTCAGAGCTATATATATGTATAATAATAGTGTGTGACTGTGGGTGGGGGGGGGGGGGGCATTAGAGTGTAAGCTCCTCTGGTACAGAGGTGGATGTGACTGGCTTAGTGTTCTCTGTACAGTGCTATAGTATATGTCAGAGCCATATAATAATAATATTACTATTATTATGGGACTGTGGAGGGGGGGGGGGAATTAGAGTGTAAGCTCCTTTGGTACAGAGACTGATGTGACTGTCTCAGTATTCTCAGAGCTATATAAAAGTATAATAAAAAGTATATAAAAAGTATAATAATAATAAAAATAATGATATTATAAATTTCTATAGCTCTGACATATATGCTGTACAGAGGAGACTGAGCCAGTCACATCAGTCTCTGTACCAGAGTCCCATATTATTATTATTAATAATAATAGTGTGGGACTGTGGGGGGGGGGGGGGAGGGGACATTAGAGGGTAAGCATTTCTGGTACAGAGACTGATGTGACTGTCTCAGTGTTCTCTGTACAGTGCTATAGCATATGTCAGAGCTATAGAAATGTATAATAATATTAATATGGGACTGTGGGGGGGGGGGGGGGGGGGGACATTAGAGTGTAAGCTCCTCTGGTACAGAGACTGATGTGACTGGCTCAGTATTCTCTGTACAGCACTGTGGTATATGTCAGAGCTATACAAAATGTAAAATAATCATTGTTTCATATTTGTATGTACATTTTTCCATGTATTTGACTTACATATAAGAAGATAAAAACTTACAAAAAACAGCCAGATTCTTATGTACTCTCTAAAAAATAAAAAAAATAATAATCTTATTGAAATAAATAAATAAAAAGCAAAATAAATCAGAAAAATTAAAAACAAATAAAAAAAAAGGGATTTATTATATCACATTTGCACATTGTTTATCAACAAAGCCATGTGATTTTAGAGGAGGAGATGGAAACAAAGTTACCTTAGACATGCGCAATCACCAACTTTAACCACTTAAGGACCGCCTAACGCCGATATACCTCGGCAGAATGGCGCGGCTGGGCACAATCACGTACAGGTACGTGTTTCTTTAAGCCCAGCTGTGGGTCGCGGGCGAGCTGCCGCGACCCGGTCCGAAGCTCCATGGCCGCGGGACCCACGGACCCGATCGCCGCCGGTGTTCCGCGATCGGTCACAGGAGCTGAAGAACAGGGGGAGAGCTGTGTGTAAACAAATGTTCCCCGTTCTTCGTTGTGACAATGTCAGTGATCGCCAGTTTCCTAATATAGGGAACGACGATCACTGACGTCACACGTCCATCCCCGCCCCCTACAGTTAGAAACACATACGAGTTCACACTTAACCCCTTCAGCGCCCCCTAGTGGTTAACTCTCAAACTTCAATTGTCATTATCACAGTAATCAGTGCATTTTTAGCTGTGAAAATGACAATGGTCCCAAAAATGTGTCAAAATTGTCCGATGTGTCCGCTGTAATGTCGCAGTCAAAAAAAAAAAAAAAAAACACTGATTTCCGCCATTAGTAATAATAAAAAAAAAACATTAATAATAAAAATGCCATAAAACGATCACCTATTTTGTAAACGCAATAAATTTTGCACAAGCCAATCGATAAACGCTTATTGCGATTTTTTTTTTTACCAAAAATAGGTAGAAGAATACGTATCGGCCTAAACTAAAAAAAAAATAAAAAAAGTTTTTTTAAATATTTTTGGGGGGATATTAATTATAGCAAAAAAGTAAAAAATATCGATTTTTTTTTTTTAAATTGTCGCTCTATTTTTGTTTATAGCGCAAACAATTTAAGCCGCAGAAAGCTCTATTTGTGGGGGAAAAAAGAACGCCAATTTTGATTGGGATCCAACGTCGCACAACCGCGCAATTGTCAGTTAAAGCGATGCAGTGCCGAATTGCAAAAAGGGGCCAGGTCCATTACCTGCATAATGGTTAAGTGGTTAAAGGGGAACTTTTTTTTTTTTTTTTTTAAATCCCATCCCCCGAGAGATCAGGCTCAGGGAAATCACTCCTCTTATCTCACAATCACAATACACACTGCTAGTAACTTCCTAAACTCAAATGTTGATCTAATGATATGACAAAATAAAAGTCACACCGCCATGTAGTCAGAATATTTTGCAGTGTGTGTTGGGGATATCCTGAAAACCTGCCATGCCTTCCATTGTACCAAAGAGGAAGACACCATTAACCCTTTCACTGTTGAAGATTTCCATCTTTCATTGCAGTGATCTCATTCCTCCATAGAACACCGGCTGGAGGAAACCACATTGAGGGTCTCCGGCCTAAAACCGCCCCTGTAAACCCCTTTTACTGTCTGGGTGCACGTGTCGGGGGAAGGGTCATATTTTTGTTGGTATAGGATTACAGGCTCTCTGGTAATTGGATTGTCATTCCAGCCCATCATAAATATGACTGACAGGAGGAACACAGCGGTCCTGCGGGCAAATCGCCGCCAGCTGCAGGCACCGACCACGGGGGAATTTTCCATCCAATCCAATGAAGATTCCATATCTGTTGATACAAAAAATGGCTGCAGGATGCTAATAAGTAAAAAAAAAAAGTCAAACAATCCGATTTCCAAACATGGCGGAGAAAGGTTCTCTGTAGAAATTGTCACATCAATCTCTGCACCAGAGAAGCTTACACTCTAATGTCCCCCCACAGTCACACTATTATTATACATTTCTATATCTCTGACATATACCGCAGTGCTGTACACAGAACACAGAGCCAGTCACATCAGTCTCTGTACCAGAGGAGCTTACACTCTATAATAATAATGTGCGACTGTGGGGGGAGGAGATTAGAGTGCAAGCTCCTCTGGAACTGAGACTGATGTGACTGGCTCTCTGTACAGCACGATATAAATGCATAATAATAATAATAATAATAGTGTGTGATTGTGGGTGGGGGGGGGGGGGGCATTAGAGTGTAAGCTCCTCTGGTACAGAGACTGATGTGACTGGCTCAGTGATCTCTGTACAGCACTACGGTATATGTCAGAGCTATAGAAATGTATGATAATAATATGTGACTGTGGGGGGGGGACATTAGAGTGTAAGCTCCTTTGGTACAGAGACTGATGTGATTGGCTCAGTGTTCTGTGTACAGCGCTGAGGTATATGTCAGTGCTATGGAAATGTATAATAATAATAATAATAATAATAATGTGTGACTGTGTGGGGGGGGGGGGGGGGACATTACATTTCTAAAGCTCCAAAACCCCGGCGCTGCAACTCACAAAACACGGAGAAGACAGGTTATGATTTATGACGTGGTATCTGGTGAATCATCGTGGGGAGACTTCGCTCCCGGCAACCCTGGAATCGCTCAGAATAGAACACGCCGCGTGAAAAACGGCCATTAAAGTGAACTAAGACTCCGCCACCCATTTCACTATTCAATATACACCACCTGTATACAGCGATGTGCTGTGTGACCACATAGGAGGAGCCAAGATCCCTATGTGGAGACCCCCCCCCCTCATCTCATTATAATATATATATAATTCCACACTCTGCAGTGTATTGGACCCCCAGGTGAGCCATTATACAGAGATCTGTATACTATATATATATTTATTATACATTATACACTGGAGGAGATTTACTAAAACTGTAGAGCGCTAAACCTGGTGCAGCTGTGAATGGGAGCCAATCAGCTTCTAGCTTCAGTTTTCCCGGTTAAGCTGTGACAATAAAACCTGAAAGCTGATTGGCTCCCAGATTCTGCACTCTCCAGTTGTAGTAAATCTCCTCCAATGTGTCCACACAGGAAGATAAATCCTGACTGCAGTGTAATATGGAGAGACGATTGTCACTATACAGAGACTTCTCTCCCATCTCATAGAGAAACATTGTATAATAGAGAAACATTGTATCCATATGCGAAGAGAAATCCAGACTGGTTCCAGATGATAGAAAGGTAACAGTAACACAAGTAACCACTCGTTATACCCAAGGTATGCACAATACCATCTCTGAATACACAACACATTGAACCTTGGAGCAGATGGGCTACAGCAGTAGAAGACCACACCGGGTGCCACTCAGGAAACTGAGGCTACAATTGGCACAGGATCACCAACATTGGACAAGAGAAGATCTGAAAAACGTTGCCTGGTCCGAGTCTGGATTTCAGCTGCGACATTCAGATGGTGGGGTCAGAATTTGGAGCATGGCTCCATCCTGCCTTGTTTTACCGGTTCGGGCTGGTGGAGGGGATATTTTCTTGGCACACTTTGGGCCCCTTGGGGGTGGGGATGCCGGCGTCACGGGGGGGGGGGGAGGAATGGCGCCCCCAACGCCGGCGTCACTGGGGGGGCGAGGAATGGCGCCCCCCAACACCGGCGTCACTGGGGGGGAGGAATAGCGGCCCCCCCAACGCCGGCGTCACTGGGGGGGGAGGAGGAATGGTGCCCCCCAACGCCGGCGTCACTGGGGGGGAGGAATAGCGGCCCCCCAACGCCGGCGTCACTGGGGCGGAGGAATGGCGCCCCCAACGCCGGCGTCACTGGGGGGCGAGGAATGGCGCCCCCCAACGCTGGCGTCACTGGGGGGCGAGGAATGGCGCCCCCCAACGCTGGCTCGAGTCAGGAGGAATGGCGTAAGTGGGGAGGTATGGCGCCCCCAATGCTGGAATCATCGGAGAGGAGCAGCGCCCCCAACACTGGCGTCACTGGGGAGATCCCAGGAGGCCGAATGTCACTATACAGAGATCACAGGAGGACGAATGTCACTATACAGAGATCACAGGAGGACGAATGTCACTATACAGAGATCACAGGAGGACGAATGTCACTATACAGAGATCACAGGAGGACGAATGTCACTATACAGAGATCACAGGAGGACGAATGTCACTATACAGAGATCCCAGGAGGACAAATGTCACTATACAGAGATCCCAGGAGGACGAATGTCACTATACAGATTCCAGGAGGCCGAATGTCACTATACAGAGATCCCAGGAGGACGAATGTCACTATACAGAGATCCCAGGAGGACGAATGTCACTATACAGAGATCCCAGGAGGACAAATGTCACTATACAGAGATCACAGGAGGACGAATGTCACTATACAGATTCCAGGAGGCCGAATGTCACTATACAGAGATCCCAGGAGGCCGAATGTCACTATACAGAGATCCCAGGAGGACGAATGTCACTATACAGAGATCACAGGAGGACGAATGTCACTATACAGAGATCACAGGAGGACGAATGTCACTATACAGAGATCACAGGAGGACGAATGTCACTATACAGAGATCACAGGAGGACGAATGTCACTATACAGAGATCACAGGAGGACGAATGTCACTATACAGAGATCCCAGGAGGACGAATGTCACTATACAGAGATCCCAGGAGGACGAATGTCACTATACAGAGATCCCAGGAGGACAAATGTCACTATACAGAGATCCCAGGAGGACGAATGTCACTATACAGATTCCAGGAGGCCGAATGTCACTATACAGAGATCCCAGGAGGACGAATGTCACTATACAGAGATCACAGGAGGACGAATGTAACTATACAGAGATCCCAGGAGGACGAATGTCACTATACAGAGATCACAGGAGGACGAATGTAACTATACAGAGATCCCAGGAGGACGAATGTCACTATACAGAGATCACAGGGGGACGAATGTCACTATACAGAGATCACAGGAGGACGAATGTCACTATACAGAGATCACAGGGGGACGAATGTCACTATACAGATTCCAGGAGGCCGAATGTCACTATACAGAGATCCCAGGAGGACGAATGTCACTATACAGAGATCACAGGAGGACGAATGTAACTATACAGAGATCCCAGGAGGACGAATGTCACTATACAGAGATCACAGGAGGACGAATGTAACTATACAGAGATCCCAGGAGGACGAATGTCACTATACAGAGATCACAGGGGGACGAATGTCACTATACAGAGATCACAGGAGGACGAATGTCACTATACAGAGATCACAGGGGGACGAATGTCACTATACAGAGATCACAGGAGGACGAATGTCACTATACAGAGATCACAGGAGGACGAATGTCACTATACAGAGATCACAGGAGGACGAATGTCACTATACAGAGATCACAGGAGGACGAATGTCACTATACAGAGATCCCAGGAGGACGAATGTCACTATACAGAGATCCCAGGAGGACGAATGTCACTATACAGAGATCCCAGGAGGACGAATGTCACTATACAGAGATCCCAGGAGGACAAATGTCACTATACAGAGATCCCAGGAGGACGAATGTCACTATACAGATTCCAGGAGGCCGAATGTCACTATACAGAGATCCCAGGAGGACGAATGTCACTATACAGAGATCACAGGAGGACGAATGTCACTATACAGAGATCACAGGAGGACGAATGTAACTATACAGAGATCACAGGAGGACGAATGTAACTATACAGAGATCCCAGGAGGACGAATGTCACTATACAGAGATCACAGGAGGACGAATGTCACTATACAGAGATCCCAGGAGGACGAATGTCACTATACAGAGATCACAGGGGGACGAATGTCACTATACAGAGATCACAGGAGGACGAATGTCACTATACAGAGATCACAGGAGGACGAATGTCACTATACAGAGATCCCAGGAGGACGAATGTCACTATACAGAGATCCCAGGAGGACGAATGTCACTATACAGAGATCTCCTCCCATCCAATAAAGAAGAGAATATAACATATAATAAGAATGGTGAGCGATCGATGTAATACAAGGAGAGATCACAGGAGAACAATCATCATTACACAACAATTTCCTCTCCTCTCATACAATGTATCCGTATGATAGAGATCCCAACTCTGCAGTGTAATATATGAGGCCCCCGTGGAGCGCAGTGTCAGTTGTGTCGGGTGCAGGGATCAGACTGTCAGTTGTGGGGCCCCCGTGGAGCGCAGTGTCAGTTGTGGGGCCCCCGTGGAGCGCAGTGTCAGTTGTGGGGCCCCCGTGGAGCGCAGTGTCAGTTGTGGGGCCCCCGTGGAGCGCAGTGTCAGTTGTGGGGCCCCCGTGGAGCGCAGTGTCAGTTGTGGGGCCCCCGTGGAGCGCAGTGTCAGTTGTGGGGCCCCCGGGGAGCGCAGTGTCAGTTGTTTCGGGTGCAGGGATCAGACTGTCAGTTGTGGGAAGAGTTACAAAGTATCGGTGGAAGTTTTAGCACTTCCTCTCCTCCTGGAAGTCCAGCAGTAACTCTCCTATCAGGGGCCCCTGAGTGCCCGGGGCCCCCACACAGCACAGCGGAGGTCTCTTACCTTGGCAGGTTCTCTTCCTGCGGGTCGCCTCTTCCTGGCTCTCTCTTACTATGGGAAGTAAGGAAGAGAAGAGGAGAGAAGGAGAAGCTCCACCCAGAACCGAGACATTCCTCAGCCTGGCCCAACCCTGCACCTCCTCCCCACCCCCCACCTCCACCACTATCACTGGGTGCAACCTGCAATCTACTCCCCACCCCCCACCTCCACCACTATCACTGGGTGCAACCTGCAATCTACTCCCCACCTCCACCACTATCACTGGGTGCAACCTGCAATCTACTCCCCACCCCCCACCTCCACCACTATCACTGGGTGCAACCTGCAATCTACTCCCCACCCCCCACCTCCACCACTATCACTGGGTGCAACCTGCGATCTACTCCCCACCCCCCACCTCCACCACTATCACTGGGTGCAACCTGCAATCTACTCCCCACCCCCCACCTCCACTATCACTGGGTGCAACCTGCAATCTACTCCCCACCCCCCACCTCCACTATCACTGGGTGCAACCTGCAATCTACTCCCTGCTCCATGAAAACTGTGTGCCACAAACAATACACTCCCCACCAAACTACCACTGTGTGCAACCTGCAATACACTCCCCACCAAACTACCACTGTGTGCAACCTGCAATACACTCCCCACCAAACTACCACTGTGTGCAACCTGCAATACACTCCCCATCAAACTACCACTGCGTGCAACCTGCAATACATCCCCACCAAACTACCACTGTGTGCAACCTGCAATACACTCCCCATCAAACTACCACTGTGTCCAACTCACCATAACTCTCCCACTGTGTGTCACACACACAATACACTCCCCTCTACACTACCACAGTGTGTAACCTGCAATGTGCTCCTCACTCCACTTTATGCCCCGCCAAATTAACTCCAAGTGTGACACACAATACTCTCCCCAATAAACTGTGACTGTGTGCAACCTGCAATATTCTTCCCTCTACAATGCAACTTTGTGCAACCTGCAATATGTTCCCTTCTACATTAAAGCTGAGTACAACCCACAAGACAGTCCCCACAACATTGCCACTATGTAGAACCGATCGTTTTCTCCCCTGCCACCATGTGCAACCCATAATACGTTCCCCACTATAATACCCGCTGCACATTATAATGTATTCCCCACTACACTGCTACAACCTATAATTTACTCCCCTGTATCCCGCCACTGTGTAAAACCCAGAATATGTTCCCCACAAGACTACGACCATGTGCAACCTAGAATATATTCCCCTCTACACCTGCTATGTGCCCCCCAATACACTGCATTCTACAGCTTCACACATATATTTCCCTCTACTTCCTCACAGTGTGCAACCTGGTTTATAATCCCCCAGTTGGCATACCTGATAATTCACTACCAGCTCTGTTACATCATCTTACCTGTGTGCGCAACTTGAAATACATTCCCCACTGTAGTCTCTTCTATCAGGCCTCCAGTGTGTGCAACCTGTAGTGCATTCCCCCAATATAGGACTATGTGTGCATCCTGCAAAATCTTCCCCCTTTTCCCAGACATTATTGAATCCCTGCAAAATATGTGTCCTTTTTTCCTGTGCATCCTGCAATGTCTTCCCTAGACCTGACCCAGGCCTGTACTTCCTGTGCACCCTGCAATGTCTTCCCTACCCCTAACCCAGGTCTGTACTTCCTGTGCACCCTGCAATGTCTTCCCTACCCCTAACCCAGGTCTGTACTTCCTGTGCACCCTGCAATGTCTTCCCTGCCCCTGACCCAGGCCTGTACTTCCTGTGCACCCTGCAATGTCTTCCCTGCCCCTGACCTAGGTCTGTACTTCCTGTGCACCCTGCAATGTCTTCCCTACCCCTGACCCAGGCCTGTACTTCTTGTGCCCCCTGTAATGTCTTCCCTAGACCGAGGCCTGTATTTCCTGTGCACCCTGTAATGTCTTCCCTAGTCCAGAGCCAGGCTTGTACTTCCTGTGCCCCCTGCAATTTCTTCCCTAGACCAAGGCCTGTACTTCCTGTGCACCATGAAATGTCTTCCCTAGACCCGACCCTGGCCTTTACTTCCTGTGCACCCTGTAATGTCTTCCCTAGACCTGACCCAGGCCTGTACTTCCTGTGCCCCCAGCAATGTTTTCCCTAGACCGATCCCAGGCCCGTACTTCCTGTGCCTACTGCAATGTCTTCCCTAGACCGAGGCCTGTATTTCCTGTGCACCCTGTAATGTCTTCCCTAGTCCAGAGCCAGGCTTGTACTTCCTGTGCCCCCTGCAATTTCTTCCCTAGACCAAGGCCTGTACCTTCCTGTGCACCATGAAATGTCTTCCCTAAACCCAGCCCTGTCCTTTACTTCCTGTGCACCCTGTAATGTCTTCCCTAGACCTGACCCAGGCCTGTACTTCCTGTGCCCCTGCAATGTCTTCCCCAGACCGGACCCAGGCCTGCACTTCCTGTGCCCCTGCAATGTCTTCCCCAGACTGGACCCAGGCCTTCACTTCCTGTGCCCCCTGCAATGTCTTCCCTAGACCGATCCCAGGCCTGCACTTCCTGTGCCCCTGCAATGTCTTCCCCAGACCGGACCCAGGCCTTCACTTCCTGTGCCCCTGCAATGTCTTCCCCAGACTGGACCCAGGCCTTCACTTCCTGTGCCCCCTGCAATGTCTTCCCTAGACCGATCCCAGGCCTGCACTTTCTGTCCCCCCTGCAATGTCTTCCCTAGACAGGACCTAGGCATGCACTGGAGACTACGAAGAGGGGACAAAAACCATACGCAACTTCTACTGACATAAATCCTCAATCTCTGCACATTATGCACCACTCTGATCCTAGTTGTGGGCCGGGGAAAATCTTGTAGCGGGCCGGAGGTGGACCACGAGCCGTAGTCTGGGGACCCATGTCCTAAGGCATACCTCCAAACTTCAGGGGTGGCAAAAGACTAACACCTTTAGCACAAAGTAAGTAGACAAGGGACATGCCCCTCTGCCTATTTATTCAGGAAAATATCACAGTATGGTCACTAGATGGAGGCGATGAGCATAGGAAATAAATACTTATTTCCTAAGATCTTCAGCTCCATCTAGTGGCCATAATGTGGTATCTTCCTAATTCACTCTATTCTTTGTCAATGTATACCATTCGACCTGGACAGAAAATATATTTATATTTTTTTCTTGAAAATCCAATAAAATATTTGAAAAAAAAAAATAGCCCAATAACATCTGATTTTGCAGATTTTTTATTTTTTTTTATAGAGGCCTCAGACCAGGGAGAGGAGCAATTGAGGTGTAACAAGGGATCGGAGGGATTTGGTTGCAATATAGGGACAGTCAGGAGGGAACATCACCAGAACGGGGGGGGGTTCTCACACCTCTTCCGCAGTCCCCTCCCTGTAAGTCATGGCGGTGGAATAATTCACACTCGGGTGTCATCAGCTCTTCTGAGATTCCTCCGACAGGCAGAAACATGTCAAATCAGAATGACTTGTACGGCGCGGATTCGCTTTTTTTTTTTCCCCAGGAAGTGGCGCCCAATCCGTGACGTCAGAGGAGCAAAGTCACCCTGAGACCTGAAAACCGACATTTACAAAAATAGCAACAATAAAAAAAATAAAAATAATAATGATTAAATAATAATGAACCGAGCGTCTCGCCATCGTGTAAAAATCGCTAAACTCCATTTTAGTCGCAGCCGTCGGTAAAAAAAAAAACAATGCGCACATTAAATTAAAGACATTAAATACGCACATTAAAGACAAAACTTTTATATTATTGGATAGAGTGGAGGAAGGTTAGAACCCCATCATTTTTAAATTTTCTATTATTTAGGGGGAGGGGGGCGTTTTTCTTTAGACGCAACAGGAAGTGAGAAGAAATCTCCCCAGAATGAAAAAAAAAAATCCTACTTTTGACAGGTGTCATTAGTAATATGATTGTTAGCGCCATCTAGTGGCCATAATGCGGTATTTTTCCTGATTAAGTTATTTTCTGGGAAAATACTGCAATTTGGCCACTAGATGGCGCTGACGGTCATAAGAAAATCCATGTAGTAAGCAAACTACGATATGAATTCGTGAGGGCTGTGACATTTTCCAGCAAATTTTGACGGGTCCTCCTATTCCTTCTGCATTGAACTGTATTGTAATCGCACTGTCCCCCTTTATATTGTAAAGCGCTACACAAGCTGTTGGTGCAAAATAAATGCTGAATTATAATATTTATAATAAGTAGACCTCTTATAGTAGTGCCAACATTCATATTTCATTGTTGAAAGTGTCACTACAACTTCGTCAGCTCCATCTAGTGGCCATAGTGCGGTATTTTTCCTGATTGGGCCATTTCCAGGAAAATACCGCAATTTGGCCACCAGGTGGCACTGATGGTCATAGGAAACCCATGGAGTAAGCAAACTATACTCAAAATTTGTGACGGCTGTGACATTTCCCTACAATTTTTTTTTTTATATAAGTAGGGACCTCCTATTCCTTCTGTATTGAACTGTATTGTGATTGTGCTGTCCTCCATCATATTGTAACGTGCTGCGTAAACTGTTGGTGCAATATACATAATATTTATTACAAGTAGACCTCTTATAGTGGTGCCTAAATTCATATTTCATAGGTGGAAGTGTATCCCCTAAAACCAAAACTATTTTTGGAAGTAAGAAAGGGTTAGAACTCCCCATTTTTTTTTTCTTGTCTTGTCCCATCGGGGAGATTTTTCCTTCACTTCCTGTCTCAGAGACACAACAGGAAGTGAGAGAAAATCTGCCAAAGTGGGGGGAATCCCCTTCTTACTACAACTTTATTTGTCAGCTCCATCTAGTGGCCATAATGTAGTATTTTTCCCGATTGAGCTATTTCCAGGAACATACCGCAATCTGGCCACCAGGTGGCACTGATGGTCATAAGAAACCCATTTATTAAGTAAAATATAGCCAAAATGTGTGAGGGGTGTGACATTTACCTAAATATTTTTTTTTATGAGTAGGACCCTCCTATTCCTTCTGTGTTGAACTGTATTGTGATTTTCTGTCCTCTATTATATTGTAAAGCGCTGTGGTGCAAAATCCATCCTGAATAAAAATAATTATAATAAGTAGACCTCTTATAGTGGTGCCTAAATTCAGATTTCATAGATGAAAAGTGTATCTAAATTCAAAACTATTTTTGGAAGTAAGGAAGGGTTAGAACCTCCCTGTTAGGTTGAGTTTTTTTCTTGTCTTGTCCCATTGGGGGAGATTTTTCATTTATTTCCTGTACCAGAGACACATCAGGAAGTGAGAGGAAATCTCCCACAGTGTGGGGGGGGGGGTCCCTTCTTAGACAGTTGTCACTACAACTATAATTGTCAGCTCCATCTAGTGGCCATAATGGGGTATTTTTTTCTCAATTGAGCTATTTCCAGGAAAATACCGCAATCTGGCCACCAGGTGGCACTGATGGTCATAAGAAACCCATTTATTAAGTAAAATATAGTCAAAATGTGTGAGGGCTGTGACATTTTCCTGAATGTATTTATTATAAGTAGGGCCCTACTATTCCTTCTGTGTTGAACTGTATTATAATTGTACTATATTATATTGTAAAGTGCTGTGCAAACCGGTGTGATATACATCCAGGATAATAATAATTATAATAAGTATAAATCCTAAATAATAATATTAATAATAAAAAGAAGAAGTGCTCTTGTAGTGGTGCCTAAATCAGATTTCATGGATGAAAGTGTATCTAAAACCAAAATAATTTTTGGAAGTAAGGAAGGGTTAGAACCTCCCTCAGGTTAATTGTATTCTTGTCTTGTCCCATTGGGGAGATTTTGTCCTCCACTTCCTGTCTCAGAAACACAACAGGAAGTGAGAGAAAAATCTGCCAAAGTCAAAGGAATCCCCTTCTTATTACAACTTTAGCTGTCAGCTCCATCTAGTGGCCATAATGTGGTATTTTTCTTGATTGGGATATTTATGGGGAAAAATGCAACAATTTGGCCACTAGATGGCGCTGACAATCATAGGAAATCACGGTATAACGCAAAATATGTTCAGAGTGCATGAGGGCTGTGACATTTTCCAACAACAATAGGGTCCTCCTATTCCTTCTGTATTGTGATTGTGCTGTCCTCCATTATATTGCAAAGTGCTGGGCTCACTGTTGGTACAAAATACATCCTGAATAACAATAATTATAACACGTAGACCTCTTAGAGTGGTGCTTAAATTCATATTTAATAGATGGAAGTGTATCTAAAAACAAAACTAATTTTGGTAGTAAGGAAGGGTTAGGACCCCCCCCATCAGGTTGATTTTTTTATTTATTTATTTCTTGTCTTGTCCCATTGGGGAGATTTTTCCTTCACTTCCTGTCTCAAAGACACAACAGGAAGTGAGATAAAATCTGCCAAAGTGGGGGGGAATCTCCTTCTTAGACAGTTGCCACTACAACTGTAATTGTCAGCTCCATCTAGTGGCCAGAATGCGTTTTTTTTTTCCTGATTGAGGTATTTCCAGGAAAATACCATAAGGGGCCACTAGGTGGCGCTGACAATCATAGGAAATCAAAATTCAGCAAAATTTGAGAGGGGTGTGACATTTTACCCCCCAATTTTTATTTTATTTTTATAAATAGGGCCCTTTTTTCCCTTCTGTATTGAACTGCATTGTAATTGCACTGCCCCCCCCCTTTATATTGTAAAGTGCTACACACACTGTTGGCGATATATAAACCCTAAATAATAATTATAATAAGATAGCTCCTATAGTGGTGTCTAAATTCATATTTAAAAGATGGAAGTGTATCTAAAACTAAAACTAATTTTGGTAGTAAGGAAGGGTTAGGACCCCCCCCCCCCATCAGGTTGATTTTTTTTATTTATTTCTTGTCTTGTCCCATTGTGGAGATTTTTCCTTCACTTCCTGTCTCAAAGACACAACAGGAAGTGAGATAAAATCTGCCAAAGTGGGGGGAATCCCCTTCTTAGACAGTGGCCTCTACAACTGTAATTGTCGGCTCCATCTAGTGGCCAGAATGCGTTTTTTTTTCCTGATTGAGGTATTTCCAGGAAAATACCGCAATGTGGCCACTAGGTGGCGCTGACAATCATAGGAAATCAAAATTAAGCAAAATCTGTGAGGGGTGTGACAATTCCCCCCCCCCCCCCCCCCCAATATTTTTTTTTTTTAAATAGGGCACTTTTTTTCCTTCTTGAACTGCATTGTAATTGCACTGCCTTTATACTGTAAAGAGCTACACAAACTGTTGGCACCATATACATCCTGTATAATAATAAGTAGACCTCTTATAGTAGTACCTAAATCCACATTTCAGGGGTGGAAGTGTACTCTACATATTTAAAACCACTTTTTTTTTTCCGTCTTTAATAAAAATAAGGAAGGGTTAGAACTCTTGTCATGTTGAGAATATAACAGGAAATAAAAAGAATAGAATATAATAGAGTAAAACAGAAGAGAATGGAATAGAAAAAGAAAAGAACATAATAGAAACAAAGAGAATAGAATAAAAAATATAATGGAGTAAAACAGAATAGAATAGAATAGAAAATGAAAGAATAGAATATAAACAAATAGAATAGAAAAAAAAAGAAGAGAAGAAAATAAAAAAATGAAAGAATAGAAAATAAAAACACAAATATGATGGAGTAAAACAGAAGAGACTAGAATAGAAAATAAAATAATAGAATATAAACGAATAGAATAAAAAGAACATAATACAACAGAAGAGAATAGAATAGAACATAAAATAATAGAATATAAACAAATAGAATAGAAAAAAAAGAATAGAATATAGTAAAACAGAAGAGAAGAAAATAAAAGAATAGAATATAAACAAACAGAATAGAATAAAAATAATATAGTAGAGTAAAACAGAAGAGAATATAATAGAAAATAAAAGAATAGAATAGAATTAAAATAAAAAGAATATAACTATCTTATGAAATTCAAATCTGAAATAGGATAGATTCAAATTTGAATACAAAGGAAAATAATAGAATACAAAAGACTAGATAAACAAAAAATAAGAGAATAAAAAAACAATTGAATAGAATAGAAAGAATATAGTAGTACCTAAATTCACATTTCATGGGTGGAAGTGACCTCTACATATTTAAAACCACTTTTTTTTCCGTCTTTAATAAAAATAAGGAAGGGTTAGAACTCTTGTCATGTTGAGAATATAACAGGAAATAAAAAGAATAGAATATAATAGAATAAAACAGAAGAGAATAGAATAAAAAAATAGAATCAAACCAAAAAGAATAGAATAAAAAGAATAGAATGGAGTAAAACAGAAGAAAATAGAACAGAAAATAAAATAATAGAATATAAACAAATAGAATAAAACATAATATAATGGAGTAAAACAGAAGAGAATAGAATATAAAATAAAAGAATAGAATAAATCTAAAATAAAAAGAATATCACTATCTTGTGAAATTCAAATTTCAAATAGAATAGATTCAAATTTGAATACAAAGGAAAATAACAGAATAGAAAAAACGAGATAAACAAAAAATAGGAGAATAAAAAAAAACAATTGAATAGAATAGAAAGAATATAGTAGAACCTAAATTCACATTTCATGGGTGGAAGTGTACTGTACATATTTAGAACCCCTTTTTTCCTGTCTTTAATAAAGTAAGAAAGGGTTAGAACTCTTGTCATAATGAGAATATAACAGAAAATAAAAGAATAGAATATACTAGAGTAAAACAGAAGAGAATACAATAAAAATTAAATAGAATATAAACAAAGAGAAAATAAAAAAAATATGAAGGAGTAAAACAGAAGAGACTAGAATAGAAAATAAAATAATAGAATATAAACAAATAGAATATAAACAAATAGAATATAAACAAATAGAATATAAACAAATAGAATATAAACAAATAGAATAAAAAAATAGAACATAGTAAAACATAAGAGAATAGAATAGAACATAAAAGAATAGAATATAAACAAATAGAATAGAATAAAAAATAATATAATAGAGTAAAACAGAAGAGAATAGAATAGAAAATAAAATAAAATAATAGAATAATAGAATATAAACAAATAGAATAGAATACAAAATAATATAATAGCGTAAAACAGAAGAGAATAGAAAATAAAATAATAGAATATAAACAAATAGAATAGAATAAAAAATAATATAATAGCGTAAAACAGAAGAGAATAGAAAAAAAATAATAGAATATAAACAAATAGAATGGAAAATACAAGAATAGAATATAAACAAAATATAATAGAATACAAAAATAATATAAGAGAGTAAAACAGAAGAGAATAGAAAATAAAATAATAGAATTTAAGCAAATAGAATAGAAAAAAAAGAATAGAATAAAATAAAATAAAAATCAATATCTTGTGAAATTCAAATTTTTAAACAGAATAGAATTAAGATTAAATACAAAGGAAAATAATAAAATAGAAAAGACTAGATAAACAAAAATAAAATAGAATAAAAAAAACAATTGAATGGAATAGAAAGAATAGAACCATTTCCCAAAATTCAAATAGAATCAATTTGAATAGAATAGAAAAAAATAGATTCGAATAGAATAATATAAAAAGAATATAACCATCTTCCGAAATTTGCACGTTGAATAGAATAAATTCGAATTTGAATAAGAAAAGAATAGAATAGAAAAGAAAGCAACAGAATACGAAATAATAGAATAGGTTTAAATGAAAGTTTGGGTGTCTGGACTTCAGCTGAGGCAGACGGTCACCAGTCATCTCTGTGACCGTCGGAGGCCCGGGCGCGACATTATGACATCACGCCGGGCCCCCGGATGTAAACAAAGCCGCGATTGCAGCTGTCAGCATGAAATCTGTGATTTTTTTATTTTTTTCCCCCGATCTCATGCTTTCCATTCTGGATCAGGGTCTTAGGCTGCACTCACACCTTTGCGTAGGCGATTCGCTGCGTTTTTACCCACATTTTTTTTACCAGTCATTGCCGGCTATGCCGAACGCCGAAGCCGCCCGATACGCGCGTCGAAAAAGGGTCCGGGACTTGTTTAAAATTCGGCGTACGGCGTTCTTTCGACGTACGGCGTTCTGCGTTAGGAGATGTGAACAGTCTCCATAGAGAATAATGTAATTTTCGACTTTTTGGCGTATTGTAGCGTCGCGCTTGAGGCGTTAAAACGCCTAGGTGTGAATGGAGCCTTATTGACCCCGCCTCTCTCCATAAAGGGGACCTGTCACTAATCATTCCTATTACGAGGGATGTTTACATTCCTTGTAATAGGAATAAAAGTGATCAAAAAAAAAATTAAATGTTATTAGAAAAGTATTGGGAAAAAATTAAAAAAAAATTTTTTTATTTTTTAAAAAATTAAAAAAAAATTTAATTTTTTTTTTTACATTTAAAAAAAAAATAAAAAAAAAAACGAAAACGCCCCTGTCCCCGGTAGCTCGTGCTAAGAAGTGAACAAGCACGTAAGTCCCGCCCACAAGGGATGTCTAAATTCATTAAAAAAGGAATAACAGTGATCAAAAAAAAAGTGTCAAAAAAAAAATAGTTAAATAAAAAATATAATATTTTTTTTAACCACTTCCTGCCGGCCATACAAAGTCGTAGCGGCCGGCAGGAAGTGGTTAAAAAAAAATATTATATTTTTTATTTAACTATTTTTTTTATTTTTTTTTACACTTGAGGTGCTGATGCGCGTGCCTGGCGGCCGCGTTGTCCGCCTGTCACCCGCGACCAGCGGTTACACAGACAAGGACGTGGATCTGTGTGTGTAAACACAGAGCTCCACGTCCTGTCAGGGGAGAGAGGAGACTGATCTGTGTCCCTTGTACATAGGGACACAGCATCGGTCACCTCCCCAAGAGTCAGTCCCCTCCCCCCACAGTTAGAAACACTATGCCGGGCACACACTTCCTCGCCCCCTAGTGTTAACCCCTTCCCAGCCAGTCACATTTATACAGTAATCAGTGCATTTTTATAGCGCTTATCGCTGTAAAAATGTGAATGGTGCCAAAAATGTGTCCGATGTGTCCGCCGTCATGTCGCAGTCCCAATAAAAATCACAGATTGCCGCCATAACAATTAAAAAAATAAAAATAAATATTAATAATAATTGTGTCCCCAATTTTGTAGGCGATATAACTTTTGCGCAAACCAGTCGCTTATTGCGATTTATTTTTTATTTATTTTTTAACAAAAATATGCAGAAGAATACGTATCGCCCTAAACTGAGAAAAAAAATATTAAAAAAACAAAAAAAAATTGGATATTTATTACGGCAAAAAGTAAAAAAATATTGTGTTTTTTTTTTAATTGTCGCTCTATTTTTGTTTATAGCGTAAAAAATAAAAACCGCAGAGGCGATCAAATACCACCAAAAGAAATCTCTATTTGTGGGGGAAAAAAAGGGCGCCAATTTTGTTTGGGAGCCACGTCGCACGACCGCGCAATTGTCGGTTAAAGCGACGCAGTGCCGGAAGCTGAAATTTCACCGGGGCAGGAGGGGGGGGGGTATATGTGCCCAGTAAGCAAGTGGTTAAACGCCCCCCGGTAGCTTGCGCTCAGAAGTGAACGCACACTTAAGTCCCGCCCACAAGGGATGTTGACATTCCTTGTAATAGGAATAACATAAAAAAATAAATTATAAAAAAAGAGTAAAATAAATAAATAAAGTAAAATAAAAACATACCGTATTTATCGCGGTATAACGCGCTCCCGCGTATACCGCGCACCCCTAAAGTGACCCCCCAATCCTGTGGAAAAAAAGTTATTTTTGTACTTACAGTTTTGGTGTGTTGCGCGGCGTCCATCGGCGGCCTCGTCGGGTCCAGGGTCCTTCTGCGGCTTCGGGTGTCCTCTTCGGCGGGTCCGGTGTCCTCTTTGGCGGGTCCGGTGTCCTCTTCGGCGGGTCCGGTGTCCTCGCGTCCTCCCCGCTCGTTTCCCGCGCCGAGTTTTGAATACGCGCACACTTTTTGCTAAAAATCAGCAAAATCGTGGGTGCGCGAGCATATACCAGCGCCGTACACTCGGGCAGGCTCGGCAACTGTCGCGCTCACGTCCTGTACGTCCAGGACGTGACCGCGGAAGAAGCCGAGACTGGCCGAATATACCCGAGTGTACTGCGCTGGGTATATGTCGGCGCAGTATTCAAAACTCGGCACGGGAAAGCGGGTATCGGCGTATATCGCGCACCCACGATTTTGCCCTGATTTTTAGGGCAAAAAAGTGCGCGATATATGCCGATAAATACGGTAATAAACAAAAAACTGTAAAACGCCCCTGTTCCCGGTAGCTTGTGCGCAAAAGCGAACGCACACATAAGTCCCGCCCACATATGTAAACGTCGTTCAAACCCCACACGTGACAATTCTCACACTAGACCTTCTCTGTAACTCTAAACTGGTAACCTGTAAAAAATAAAATAAAAATTAAAGTGACGCCTATGGAGATTTTTAAGTAGCGAAGTTTGGCGCCATTCCATGAGTGCGCGCAATTTTGAAGCGTGACATGTTAGGTATCTATTTACTCGGCGTAACTTCATCTTTCACATTGTACTTAAAAATTGGGCTAACGTAAACTTTTTTTTAAGTCATGAAACCATTTTTTTTCACCCCCAAAAAAAAAAGGCGTTTGAAAATTGATTGCGCAAATACCGCGCGAGATAAAAAGTTGCAATGGCCGCCATTTTAATCCCTAGGGTGTCTGCTAAAAAAAAAATACATATATAATGTTTGGGGGTTCTGAGTAATTTTCTAGCAAAAGAATGATGATTTGTACATGGAGGAGAGAAGCGCCAGAATCGGCGCGGTTAAAGGGGCGGCCCTGCGCACAGAAATGCGTTGAAATGCGCAGGACCGCACTCGCCGTTCTGATGGTTGCGAAGGGAGCCGCGTCATTGCGTCGAAAGAAAGGCGATCCTGCCAGCAAAAAAAAAAAAACAGTAATATAAATAAACGGAACCTCAAGCATGCGACGTAAAAGGCGATAAAAGGCGCGGCGCCGTGCGGAAGGGTGCGACGCGCACAGAGCTGAGGCCGGCGAAGGGTTAAGCAGGGTGGGGCGGCCAGTGTTGATCCACCTGGTAACAGGTTGTGTACTGGGCGCGGCGCAGCAGCTGTGAGAGACTCGGCACCTCTGTTTGCCCCCGGGGTAGATAGATAGAGGGGGAGGGGGAGGGGAGGGGGAGGGGAGGCAGCAGGACGGCCTCAGATTTCCAGCATTAATCATCCTGCAAAACTGCATGTAGTAGGAGTAACACTCGTTCTGAGAAGAACAGGGACAACATTGAATGTTAATAAGCTGTTTTCTGTCCAGGTTGAATGTTATTCATACGTAAAGAAAAGAGAGCTTACAGGAAAATACCGCGTTTTGGCCACTAGATGGAGCTGACAATTATAGGAAATACGTGTTTATTTTCTATGATTGATCGCCAGCGCCATCTGGTGGCGGCATGGTACTGGGGGGGGGGACAGAAAATCAAATGTTAAAAGGTTGTTTTCTCTTCAGGTTGAATGTAATTATTTCCCAAAGAGTGGAGTAAATCAGGAAAATGTAGGGCCACTGGATTGGGCTGACGATCCCTGTAAATAGTTATTTATTTTCCTACGATCGTCCGCTCCATCCGGTGGCCACACGGTACTGGGGGACAAATAAATCAAATGTTGCAAACCTTTTTTTTTCTCTTCAGGTTGAATGTTATTCATTCACAAAGAATAAAGTAAATTAGGGAAATACCACAGTATGGCCACTGGATGGAGCTGACGATCATTGATCATTTCCTATGATTGTCAGCTCCATCTAGTTGCCACATAGTACTGGGGGACAAAAAAATCAAATGTTACAAAGCTTTTTTTTTTTTTTTCTCTTCAGGTTGAATGTTATTTTTCCACAAAGAATAAAGTAAATCAGGGAAATACCACAGTATGGCCACTGGATGGAGCTGGCGATCATTTATTTCCTATGATGGTCGGCTCCATCTAGTAGACTATCATAGTCAATAGATTACTAAGCTATTTTCTCTCCAGGTTGAATGTTATTCATTCACAAAAAAAATTATTGAATGGATTTGTAAAATACCACAATATGGCCACTAGATTTACATAATCATTAGCAACAGCTAGTGATCATGATGTGGCATTTTCCTGATTCGCTCCCTACCATCCCCATCCCAGTGATGTTCCCTTTGAATTTACGAATTTACAGAATTTACGAAAAAAAGAAAAAAACAAAAATAACATAAACTAAAAAAAAAACGTTTGGCAGTGCACATGTCTAAATTCGAAAAATTAGTTTTTTTTTCCTTTTATTCTTTTTTTTTTTTTGCTTTTTTTTTTTTGTAAATTGAGGAAATTCGGAATTCATTTTCGAATTTTCAAATTTTTCGAAATTTCTAATTTTTCAATTTTCAAAATTACGAAATACGAAAATAGAAATGTCGAAATTGAAAAAAAATGTTTTGCTTATTCGTAAATACGGGAAATTCGGAATTTTCGAATTTTTCATTTTCAAATTTTTTTAATTTTTCGAATTTTTAAATTTTCGCATTTTTACATTTTCGAATTTTTAAATTTTCGAATTTTTAAATTTTCGCATTTTTTAATTTTCGAATTTTTAAATTTTCGAATTTTTACATTTTCGAAATTCGGAAATAGGAAAATTAGAAATGTCGAAAATTGAAAAATTCGGTTATTTTCCGTTTTATTCGTTTTGTTTTTTTTTGCTTTTTTCGTAAATACAGGAAATTCGGAATTTTCGAAAATTTCCAATTTATTACGAATTTTTCCGTTTTCGAAATTTCAAATGTTCGAATTTTTTAGTTTTTGAAATTCGGAAATACTAAAATTTGAAAAAATTTGGAATTTCGTTTAGTTTCTAATTCGTTTTTTTTTTTTAACGAAAATTCTGAAATTCAGAATTTTCGTTTAAAAAAAACGAATTAGAAACGAAACGAATTGCACATGTCTATTCCCTTCCTCCCGATTGTCCCAAATCTCCCAGTCCCTCGTTTCTCCTCAACTGCCCCTCTTCCTGGTCTGAGACCTCCACAAATGAAAAAACAACACTATAGGTGCAATTTATACAAAAATTCATAGGGCCAGATTCACGTATTCCAGAGCATCTTTGCTCTGGAGTAACGCTTCTGATTTGCGTTGCGCTGCCGAAATTTTAGGAGCAAGTGCTGTCATTCACGAAGCACTTGCTCCTAAAGTTGCGGCAGCGCATCACAAATGAGCCGGCGGAATTCAAATGTCGCGGGTACGGGGCGTGTAGTATGCTAACTACGCGCGATCCCGCCGCCAACGTACTGCGCATGCGTCGAGTGTCAAAACATCCCCGTGCGCATGCTCCAAAATCTGTGAATGAACGTCAATGACGTCACATTCCCATTCATGACCGTTTTACGCAAGCGACGTTTTTTTTTTTTTTTTTTACGACGCGATGACGACGCCTATACCTAACATAGGATACTCCAACCCCATGTAGGTATATCTATGCGCCGCGTATCCCGTCCGGAAACGTCGTACCGTCATTGCGTCGCGCCGGAATTCGATCGTGAATTGCCGATTTCCGCTCATTAACATATTTTTTGAGCGGAAATCGGCGGGAACGCCCCCGGCGACATTTTTAAGTTGAAGTAACGATGCGATGGCGAAACTCAGTTACGCTGCTCGCATCGGAACTTCAACCCGGCGTTTCTTGTTTTCTGGTTACAGAAAACAGAAACGCCGGCTCAAAGCCACTGTTACGCTGGCGGATCACTCGATCCGCCAGCGTAACCTTTCCTGAATCTGGCCCATAGTGTAAGATGTAAGGTGTTATATTGGTTATTTTCTCTGCAGGTCGAATGTTATTTTTCCACAAAGAGTCAAGTAAATCAGGTAAATACCACAGTATGGCCACTGGATGGAGCAAATAGGTATTTATTTCCTAGGATCATCAGCACCATCTAGTGCCCACATGGGACTGGGGGGAAAAAATCTAATGTTAATTTTCTCTCCAGGTTAAATGTTATTCATTCACAAAGAAAAGGGTAAATCAGGTAAATACCACAGTATGGCCACACGATGGAGCTAACAATCACTGTGAATCGGTATGTATTTCCTATGACCGTCAGCTCCATCTAGTGGCCACATGGTACTGGGGGGAAAAAAATCAAATGTTACTAAACTATTTATTTTTTTCAGTTTGAATGTTATTCATTCTGTGTGAATGGGGGGGGGGGTGGGGATTGAATCTTCTTAGATGATTTCCTCACTGTGTCGAATGTTCTTCATTCTGTGTGAATGGGGGGGCGGGGATTGAATCTTCTTAGATGATTTCCTCACTGTGTTGAATGTTATTCATTCATAAAGAGCAGCGTCAATCAGGAAAATACCACATCATGACCAGTAGCTGTTGCTGATGATTCGCTGAATCTAGTGGCCATAATGTGGTGTTTTTTCATTTAATTCTTTGTGAACGAATAACATTCAACCTGGAGAGAAAATAGCTTTGTAACATATTGACTATGATAGTCGGCTCCATCCAGAAAGGAGTAAATCAGGAAAATACCACAGTACGGCCACTAGATGGAACTAGAAAACAATACTTCAATTTGGCCACTAGATGGAGCTAAAAAAGTATACTACATTATGACCACTAGATGGTGCTAGAAATCTATACCGCATGTTGGCCATTAGATGGAGCTAGAAAAAGGATACTGTGTTTTGGCCACTAGATGGAGCTAAAAAACTAGACCTCATTTTGGCCACGAGATGGCGGTAGAAAACGATACTGTGTTTTTGCCAGTAGATGGAGCTAAAAACGATATACTACATTTTGACCACTAGATGGAGCTGATGATACAGGCATTAATCTCTTAGAAACATTATAGTGACACTTTGCTCAGCTTGTACGAAATGAGCATTGCAACGTTAAGTGAAATTGTTGAATTTTGTAGTTTGTTTGGTCTGCCCCTTTCACACTTGCATCAAGTCTGCAAAAACAGGTGACTTGTGTGTCACACAAGTGTGAAAAGGGCCTAAAAAGGATTAGCATACTCCTTGCCTATGAGTATGCATAGTTGCTATAAGGTTTAGGGTTAGCATAGAAATAGGGTTAGCATAAGCTAAGGTTAGGGTTCGCATAGGACTAGAGTTAGGGTTAGCATTGGGGTTAGGATTACCATAGGACTAGGGTTTGGGTTTGCAGAGGACTAGGATTAAGATAGGACTTGGGTCAGGGTTAGCATAGGGTTATTTTAGGATTAGCGTAATACTAGGGTTAGCATAGGGCTATGGTTAGGGTTAGCAGAGGACTAGGGTTAGGGTTAGCATAGGACTAGGGTTAGTGTCAACATAGGGTTAGGGTTAGCATTGGGTTATCTTAGGGTTAGGGTTAGTATAAGACTAGGGTTAGCAGAAGACTATGGTTAGCATAGGACTAGGGTTTGGGTCAGCATTGGACTAGGATTAGGATAGGACTAGGGATAGCATAGGACTACAATTAGGTTTAGCATATGACTAGGATTTTGGTTAGCGTTAGCATAGGGTTAGGGTTAGCATAGGACTAGGGTTAGGATAGGGTTAGCATACGACAAGGGTTAGGGTTAGCATAGGATTAGGGTTAGGGTAGGACTAGGGTTAGCATAGGAATATGGTTAGAGTAGGACTAGGGTTAGCATAGAACTAGGGTTAGGGTCAGCATAGGACTAGGGTTAGGATAGGTTTAGCATAGGACTAGGGTTAGGGTTAGAATTAGACTAGGATTAGACTTATGGTTAGCATAGGACTAGGGTTAGAGTTGGACTAGGGTTAGGGTTGGGCTAGGGTTAGCATAGAACTAGGGTTAGGGTTTGACTAGGGTTATCATATGAGTAGGGTTAGGGTTAGCATAGTACTAGGGTTAGCATAGGACCACGATTAAGTTTAGAGTTAGCATAGGACTAGGGTTAGGGTAGGACTAGGGTTAGCATAGGAATAGGGTTAGAGTAGGACTAGGGTTAGCATAGAACTAGGGTTAGGGTCAGCATGGGACTAGGGTTAGGATAGGTTTAGCATAGGACTAGGGTTAGGGATAGAATTAGACTAGGATTGGAGTTATGGTTAGCATAGGACTAGGGTTAGGGTTGGGCTAGGGTTAGCATAGAACTAGGGTTAGGGTTTGACTAGGGTTATCATATGACTAGGGTTAGGGTTAGCATAGGTCTAGGATTAGGTAGGACTAGGGTTAGGGTAGGACTAGGGTTAGGGTTGGAGTTGGACTAGGGTTATAGGACTAGGGTTAGGGTTGAAGTTGGACTAGGGTTAGCATAGGACTATGGTTAGGCTAAGCATAGGACTATGGTTAGGATCAGCATCGGATTAGGGTTAGCATGGGATTAGGGTTAGGATAGGACTAGGGTTAGCATATGACATGGGTTAGGGTTAGCATAGGACTTGGGATAGGGTTAGGATAGGATTATTGTTAGCATAGGACTAGGGTTATGGTTAGCATAGGACTAGGGTTGGAGTTGGACTAGGGTTAGCATTGGACTATGGTTAGGGTTAGCATGGGGCTAGAGTTAGCATAGGACTAGGGTTAGGGTCAGCATTGGACTAGAATTAGGATAGGAATAGGGTCAGGGTTAGCATAGGGTTATCTTATGGTTAGCGTAGGACTAGGATTAGCATAGGACTAGGTTGGGGTAGGACTAGGATTTTGGTTAGCGTTAGCATAGGGTTAGGGTTAGCATAGGACTAGGGTTAGGATAGTGTTAGTATAGGACTAGGGTTAGCATAGGACTAGGGTTAGTGTTAGAATGGGGTTAGGGTTAGCATAGGACTAGGGCTAGGGTTGGGACTAGGGGTTAGGTTTGGCATAGGATTAGGGTTAGCAGATGACTAGGGTTAAGGTTAGCATAGGACTAGGGTTAGCATACAATTAGTGTTAGGGTTAGCATAGGACTCAGGTTAGGGTCAGCATAGGACTAGGGACAGGGTTAGGGTTAGCATAAGACTAGGGTTAGGGTTAGCATAGGATGAGGGATTAGGGTTAGCACAGGATTAGGGTTAGCAGATGACTAGGGTTAAGGTTAGCATAGGACTAGGGTTAGCATACGATTAGTGTTAGGGTTAGCATAGGACTCAGGTTAGGGTCAGCATAGGACTAGGGACAGGGTTAGGGTTAGCATAAAACTAGGGTTAGGGTTAGCATGGGGTTAGGGTTAGCAGAGGACTAGGGTTAGGATAGCACTAGGGTTAGCATTAATTTAGCTTAGGTTTAGCATATTACTAGGGTTAGGTTTAGCATAGGATTAGGGTTAGCATAGGACTACCATTAGGTTTAGAGTTAGCGTAGGACTAGGGTTAGGGTAGGACTAGGGTTAGCATAGGAATAGGGTTAGAGTAGGACTAGGGTTAGCATAGAACTAGGGTTAGGGTCAGCATAGGACTAGGGTTAGGATAGGTTTAGCATAGGACTAGGGTTAAGGTTAGAATTAGACTAGGATTAGAGTTATGGTTAGCATATGACTAGGGTTAGCATAGGACTAGGGTTAGTGTTAGCATAGGGTTAGGGTCAGCATAGGACTAGGGTTAGGGTTGGAGTTGGACTAGAGTTAGCATAGGACTAGGGTTAGCATAGAACTAGGATTAGCATAGGACTAGGGATAGCATAGGACTACAATTAGGTTTATCATAGGACTAGGGTTGGGGTAGGTCTAGGATTTTGGTTAGGGTTGGCATAGGGTTAGGGTTAGCATTGGACTAGGGTTAGGATAGGGTTAGCATAGGACTAGGGTTAGCATACGATTAGTGTTAGGGTTAGCATAGGACTCAGGTTAGGGTCAGCATAGGACTAGGGACAGGGTTAGGGTTAGCATAAGACTAGGGTTAGGGTTAGCATAGGATGAGGGATTAGGGTTAGCACAGGATTAGGGTTAGCAGAGGACTATGGTTAAGGTTAGCATAGGACTAGGGTTAGCATACGATTAGTGTTAGGGTTAGCATAGGACTCAGGTTAGGGTCAGCATAGGACTAGGGACGGGGTTAGGGTTAGCATAAGACTAGGGTTAGGGTTAGCATAGGATGAGGGATTAGGGTTAGCACAGGATTAGGGTTAGCAGATGACTAGGGTTAAGGTTAGCATAGGACTAGGGTTAGCATACGATTAGTGTTAGGGTTAGCATAGGACTCAGGTTAGGGTCAGCATAGGACTAGGGACAGGGTTAGGGTTAGCATAAGACTAGGGTTAGGATTAGCATAAGACTAGGGTTAGGGTTAGCATGGGGTTAGGGTTAGCAGAGGACTAGGGTTAGGATAGCACTAGGGTTAGCATTAATTTAGCTTAGGTTTAGCATATTACTAGGGTTAGGTTTAGCATAGGATTAGGGTTAGCATAGGACTACGATTAGGTTTAGAGTTAGCGTAGGACTAGGGTTAGGGTAGGACTAGGGTTAGCATAGGAATAGGGTTAGAGTAGGACTAGGGTTAGCATAGAACTAGGGTTAGGGTCAGTATAGGACTAGGGTTAGGATAGGTTTAGCATAGGACTAGGGTTAAGGTTAGAATTAGACTAGGATTAGAGTTATGGTTAGCATATGACTAGGGTTAGCATAGGACTAGGGTTAGTGTTAGCATAGGGTTAGGGTCAGCATAGGACTAGGGTTAGGGTTGGAGTTGGACTAGAGTTAGCATAGGACTAGGGTTAGCATAGAACTAGGATTAGCATAGGACTAGGGATAGCATAGGACTACAATTAGGTTTATCATAGGACTAGGGTTGGGGTAGGTCTAGGATTTTGGTTAGGGTTGGCATAGGGTTAGGGTTAGCATTGGACTAGGGTTAGGATAGGGTTAGCATAGGACTAGGGTTAGCATACGATTAGTGTTAGGGTTAGCATAGGACTCAGGTTAGGGTCAGCATAGGACTAGGGACAGGGTTAGGGTTAGCATAAGACTAGGGTTAGGGTTAGCATAGGATGAGGGATTAGGGTTAGCACAGGATTAGGGTTAGCAGAGGACTATGGTTAAGGTTAGCATAGGACTAGGGTTAGCATACGATTAGTGTTAGGGTTAGCATAGGACTCAGGTTAGGGTCAGCATAGGACTAGGGACAGGGTTAGGGTTAGCATAAGACTAGGGTTAGGGTTAGCATGGGGTTAGGGATAGCAGAGGACTAGGGTTAGGATAGCACTAGGGTTAGCATTGATTTAGCTTAGGTTTAGCATATTACTAGGGTTAGGTTTAGCATAGGACTAGGGTTAGCATAGGACTACGATTAGGTTTAGAGTTAGCGTAGGACTAGGGTTAGAGTAGGACTAAGGTTAGCATAGAACTAGGGTTAGGGTCAGCATAGGACTAGGGTTAGGATAGGTTTAGCATATGACTAGGGTTAGGGTTAGAATTAGACTAGGATTAGAGTTATGGTTAGCATAGGACTAGGGTTAGCATAGGACTAGGGTTAGTGTTAGCATAGGGTTAGGGTCAGCATAGGACTAGGGTTAGGGTTGGAGTTGGACTAGAGTTAGCATAGGACTAGGGTTAGCATAGAACTAGGATTAGCATAGGACTAGGGATAGCATAGGACTACAATTAGGTTTATCATAGGACTAGGTTTGGGGTAGGTCTAGGATTTTGGTTAGCATTAGCATAGGGTTAGGGTTAGCATAGGACTAGAGTTAGGATAGGGTAAGCATAGGACTAGGGTTAGGGTTAGCATAGGATTAGGGTTAGCATAGGACTAGGATTAGTATAGGACTAGGGTTAGTGTTAGAATGGGGTTAGGGTTAGCATAGGACTAGGGCTAGGGTTAGCATAGGACTAGGGCTAGGGTTAGCACAGGATAAGGGGTTAGGGTTAGCACAGGATTAGTGTTAGCCGAGGACTAGGGTTAAGGTTAGCATAGGACTAGGGTTAGCATATGACTAGTGTTAGGGTTAGCATAGGACTCAGGTTAGGGTCAGCATAGGACTAGGGACGGGGTTAGGGTTAGCATAGGGTAAGGGTTAACAGAGGACTAGGGTTAGGATAGGACTAGGGTTAGCATTGATTTAGCTTAGGTTTAGCATATTACTAGGGTCAGGGTAGGACTAGGGTTAGCATAGGACCGCGATTATGTTTGGAGTTAGCATAGGACTAGGGTTAGGGTAGGACTAGGGTTAGCATTGGACCGCGATTAGGTTTAGAGTTAGCATAGGACTAGGGTTAGGGTAGGACTAGGGTTCGCATAGGAATAGGGTTCGCATAGGACTATGGGTTAGGGTTAGAATTAGACTAGGATTGGTGTTATAGTTAGCATAGGACTAGGGTTAGAGTTGGACTAGGGTTAGCATAGGACTAGGGTTAGGGTTGGACTAAGGTTATGGTTTGACTAGGGTTATCATATGACTAGGGTTAGGGTTAGCATAGGACTAGGATTAAGGTAGGACCAGGGTTAGGGTAGGACTAGGGTTAGGGTCAGCATTGGACTAGGGTTAGGGTTGGAGTTGGACTAGGGTTAGCATAGGTCTAGGGTTAGAGTAAGCATAGGACTATGGTTAGGATCAGAATCGGATTACGGTTAGCATTGGATTAGGGTTAGGATAGGACTAGGCTTAGCATATGACATGGGTTAGGGTTAGCATAGGACTTGGGTTAGGGTTAGAATAGGATTATTATTTGCATAGGACTAGGGTTAGAGTTGGGCTAGGGTTAGGTTCAGCATAGGACTAGGGTTAGGGTTAGCATAGGACTAGGGTTGGAGTTGGACTAGGGTTAGGGTTAGCATAGGACTAGGGTTGGAGTTGGACTAGGGTTAGGGTTAGCATAGGACTACACTCTAAAAAGTAATTCGAGAGACCTGTTACCACCACTTAATTAAATGCATATTTCCAAGATAAAAATTCTAATGTATTGTTTTAAATAAACTTTTTATGTTGAAAACCTATTTTAATAAGTTGTGTTGATGTAAAAATGTTGAAAATTACAGCAACTTAATTGTGTGTGTCGTGTACAGTCCCCTTTCTGCATTCATTGATGTAAAAGGAAATTTAAGTTGTGATAACTCAATAAAATGGACTTGGTAACTCAATTTTGTTCTATCTTGAGTTATTGCAAGTCTCCTCCCCCACCAACTTAACACAGAGAAAGTTGAGACATAGTGGAAGCAAGACCTGCTTCTGCACAGAGATATAAAATACATTTTTAAAGGTAAGAATAATTTGTTTTACAATGAAATTTGGAACTATTAATATATGTAATCCCTTATAGCCTATAGCTAGAGATCTAGGGGTTAAAAGGCCACACCAATTAACAAACTTTGTCCTAATATAGTGCTGGTTGTATTTAGCCTTGTGGACATCATTGCCTCATGTCAGTGGATAGGATTGATAGTGTGGCATTTGTGAAATCTGCTAAGGTTGAAAAAAAATTGTGACAGGGGAGTCGGGTGTATTATAGATTTTAGCTTCTATGGCATAACTACATTCAAGACTTCATGGTTTGTTTAAAATTTGCTGTTATTCACATAGGATTATCATTTTTTCAAATTTAAACAAAGGGGGTTGATTTACTATAAAGGCAAATCCACTTTGCAATAAAAGTGCACTTGGAAGTGCAGTCACTGTAGATCTGAGGGGGAAATGCAAGGAAAAAAAACAGCATTTTAGCTTGCACATGATTGGATGGTAAAATCAGCAGAGCTTCCTCTCATTTCAGAGCTTCCCCTCAGATCAACAGTGACTGCACTTCCAGGTGTACTAGTAGTGCAGAGTGGATTTGCCTTTAGTAAATCAACCCCAAAGTGCTAGTGACCAAATTCAATTGTATTTTGGACAGGGATATATCTGGGTAATGCATAAAATAACTGCCAATTATTTTTACACAGATCTCTTCTTGGTTTCTCCAGTGTTGCTTTTGTGACAAAACTGCTGTTATGCAGGGACTACCTCACCCATCTCCAGAGGCTGGCTATGGTGGTCCTGCAGAAAAGTAGACAGAGCCAAGATCGCTGTGGGGACCCCAGAAGAGGAGGACCAGGGCCATGCTGAGCAATACCTCTGCACAGGTAAGTATGACATGTTTGTTATTTTAATAATAATAAAAAAGAGTTCTGTAACACTTTAAGGGCTGTTTCTCCTTAGCTCTTGTGCTGTGATATGAATTAGTGGTGTAAAGTTAATGATCCCGAACATTTAATTATTCTACTTTTGTATCCAACAGATAAATGAAAAATTCAAGAGAATTATGGCCACAAGCCTTGAGTCCACCTTTATGGTAAAACTTGACTATTGCACCCCAAAACTGACGAACATAATAATAATATCATCACGAGGAGGAGCGGCTGGAATGAGAATCAAGCAGATCAAACACATGCTTCTTCTGGTATGACAATTGTTTAGATTTATCTCTTTAATGAAAGTAATAGTAAATGCTCATTGTTTATTTTTACCTACAAGTAGGCTTATAATAAAGAGCCTACCTATAGGTAAAATGAATATCTCCTCCTAAACGTGCGTGGGAGTGATATCATGGCGGCTTGGCCAGTCAGACGGCTGGGGTTTGCGTACCAGGAAAGAGGACCGGGTGAAGATGGAAGAATTTGTAGCATTGACAGCACGTCGCTCGAGGGCTTAGTTTTTAGGTAAGTCTTTCATGTGCTGGTATTCAGTACATACTAGCACATTTTAATATTGCCTTGCAGAGGAAACCTTTTTTCATAGTCTTTACTACTTGAAGGTTGTTGGTTTTCACCCATTCAGATTATATTGATTAAAGTGGTTTAAAGGCAGAAGGTTTTTTCACTTTTCTGCATTGTCTGTATTAAAGTGGAGGTCCACCATTTTTTTTTTTTTTAAAGTCAGCAGCTACAAATACTGCAGCTGCTGACTTTTAAAATAAGGACACTTACCTGTCCAGGGCACCTGCTATGTCAGCACCCGAAGCTGATCTCTCCCTCGGCTCTCGGGTGCTGCCGCTGCCATATTTGGTAAGGGAATTGGGAAGTGAAGCATTGCGGCTTCACTTCCTGTTTCCCTACTGCGCATGCACGAGTTGCGCTGTGTCATCCGAATAGTCACTACTGTCTTCTGGGAAGTGTGTCTCCCAGAAGACAGCGGGGGGTAGAGGAGGTGCCGGACATGGCGTAGATTCCTGCAGATAATGCAGCTATCTATGCCCGGAAGTGGGAGCAAATAGCTGAATTGAACAGGTATCTGCACCCCACTGAAAGGTGCCAAATATGACACCGGAGGGGGGAGGGTTCCGAAAAGCGCAAGTTCCATTTTTGGGTGGAACTCCGCTTTAAGGTACAAAAGAACCTTGTATGCATGATATCCCCTCTCCAGCCCCCCAAATACTTACCTCAGCCCAATTTTGATCCGGCACTGTGCTTGAGAGCAGCATGGCTTCTCTCTATCTCTCTCTTCACTGGCTCCATGACAGAAGCGGGGACCAGTGGCTGCCACTGCTGTCAGTCACAGTCATAGTGAGAAGAGACTGGGGACAGGGCCAAGTTGTGTCTCAGTAGATGCACAGAGCCCAGATTGGGAGCAAGCCTACATGAGTGCCCCCATAGCTAGTGGTTTTACTATGGGGGCATTCAGAAGGGGGAAGGAGCCGGTAGCTCCAGCGGGGGACCCCAGAAGAGGGGGAGGATTGGGGCTACTCTATGCAATTACTTTGAGGGACTTTGCCCTGATTCTTTTTACACCATTTTTCTTCATTAGCACAATACAATTGAAACGCGCAGAGAAGTAGCCATCCGCTGCCTTATCGTGTACCTTGGAGAGAGGGAGGAAGACCTTTTCAGAGTTTAGCGTAAGTAAACAAAACATATTGAGAAAAAAATGAAACATGCAGTATATAAGAACAACTCTGTAGTCTCCGTATCTATTCAAATATTCAATTATTGAACTTAAGCTGAAAATTATTGATTACATTAAATTATTATTTTTTAGTTACGAAAAAGACAAACATGGAAGGCACGCACACCTAGTGCCTTACCAATGACAATTTAATTCCTAAAAATCCATAAAAAGTGGGTACTCACAAAGCACAAATCTCAATTGAGCCATAAAAAACAGTGTGTAGACATGTGCTGATGCATTTCAGGGGCACAACCTAGCTAGGAAAGGGGTGTGCCCCCGAAACATATCAGCTGTACCCTGTGTTGTGTTCCTGCACATGTCCACACTGTGTGTGTTTTTTATATGGCTCAATTGAGATTTGTGCTTTGTGAGTACCCACTTTTTATGGATTTTTATGAATTAAATTGTCGTTGGTAATGCACTAGGTGTGCGTGCCTTCCATTTATGTATTATTGTTTTCATCGGATCACCCTATCTGAGGAGGCCAGAATCCACTCAGTCTTGGGATAGCTTTGTCCCTATTACCCTTCACCTCAGAACACCCCTTAGCACTGAAAGTGACTGTGTTATTTCATATTTTTTTATTTGCCTGAGTACTTTTTGGCAATCATGGGAAAACTTCAAAACTAATTCCGCGTACACACGACTGTTTTTCATGACATGAAAAATGCATTAACCACTTTCCTACTGTGCACATACACCCCCTTCCTGCCCAGACGAAATTTTAGCTTCCTGCGTCGCTTTAACTGACAATTGCGCGGTCGTACGACGTGGCTCCCAAACATAATTGACGTCCTTTTTTTCCCACAAATAGAGATTTCTTTTGGTGGTATTTGATCGCCCGTGCGGTTTTTATTTTTTGGGCTGTAAATTTTGAAAAAAAAAAAAACACAATATTTTTTAATTTTTGCTATAATAAATATCCCATTTAAAAAAAAATGTATCTCAGTTTAGGCCGATACGTATTCTTCTACATATTTTTGGAAAAAAAAAATTGCAATAACCGTATAGTGACTGGTTTGTGCAAAAGTTATATTGCCTACAAAATAGGGGACATAATTATGATTGTTTTTTTACTAGGAATGGACTGTGACATTATAGCGGACACATCGGACACTTTTGACAAATTTTTGGGACCATTCACATTTATAGAGCGATTAGTGCTATAAATATGCATTGATTACTGTATAAATGTGACTGGCTGGGAAGGGGTTAACCACTAGTGGGCGGGAAAGGGATTAAATGTGTAGCCTAGTGATTGTTCTTACTGTAGGGGGAGGGGGGGTGACTGGGGGAGGTGACCGATCTGTGTCCCTATGTACAAGGGACACAGCATCAGTCTCCTCTCCCTGACAGGACGTGGATCTCTGTGTTTACACCCCATCATTACACACACAGATCCACGGTCCTGCTCAGTTACTGGACAATTGCGGCCGCTGGGAACGCGCAATTGTGTTCCCAGTAACGTGACAGGTGCGCGCCCCATATGGCTTTAAATGACAGGACGTCATATGACGTCCCGATGGCCCATCGAGCAAATAGAGAACCTGCTCTCTATTTTGGCTCTACGCCTCGCTTGTCAGTTTGCTTGGCGAAAACGTACACACACGATCGAGCTTCTCGGCAGAATATGGATCCCAGCAAGCTTCTCACTGGATTCTGCCGAGAAGCTTGGTCATGTGTATGGGGCCTCAGCCTTGCAATGCCTCATGGGACTTGTAGTTTTTCAACATCTGGAGGGCCGCCAGTTTGAGACCCCTGATGTAGAACATTTGCATCGTTTTTCACGTTGTTGTTTTTCACGTTGTGAAAAATGATCGTGTGTGGGCTTTAATGACGGGAACAAAACACGTGTGCTCAGAAGCAAGTTATGAGACGGGAGCACTCGTTCTGGTAAAACTACCATTTGTAATGGAGATCGCACATTCGTCACGCTGTAACAGACTGAAAAGCACAAAGACTGAAAAACGTCTCTCACCAAACTTTTACTAACACAAAATCAGTGTTTCATTTCGAATGACTTGTCATTTAGAGTGACAGTCTAAAAAGTCAGCAGTTATTATCCAATCTATTATCTTTAACAAGCTAACCTTTGTTTTAATTCCTTTTACAAGGACTTGGAAACGTTGGAAGCAGAACTAGATATGCAAATTATGAAAATTGCTATCATTGGTAACCAGCCCACCTCAGGATATGACTACAGGACAGACACCATTCTGGTTGAGGGAACCAAAATCCTGGAGAGATGTAACATCCCAAGATGCTGTGCTATGCTGATGGGCATAATATATGCTCTGAATCTCTGCTATCCCAAGGATCTTAAATACACGTTTGACATTTTTCAGGAACTGTTTCTTGAACTTGATGGACTAAAAGCCTGTTCTAAAGTAATGAGTCTAAGGCCGCGTACACACGAGGTGATATGTCCGCTGAAAACGGTCCGATGGACCGTTTCAGCAGACATCTCCGATCGTGTGTATGGGCTAGCGGACAGATTTCTCCACCCGACAGATTTCAAAGCATGCTTTGAAATCTATCCGGTGGGAATCTGTCCGCCCGACATGTCTGCTGGTTAGTACACTTACCAGCAGACATGTCGGCTCCCACCACCGCCGCGCCGCTGCCGAATGGATTCGGCGCATGCACGGAAGTGTTTTACTTCCTGGTGCGGTGACGTGGCGGTGACGCGGCGGCGTCAACGTCACCGCCGCGTCACCGCCACGTCACCGCGCCTTCCGGCGGCGGGGAATTTGATCCGATGGTGTGTACACGCCATCGGATCAAACTCCCGATCGGACATATCCGATGGAAATGGTCCGCGGACCGTTTTCATCGGATATATCCGATCGTGTGTACGCCGCCTAAAGAATAGTATTTTCTGAAGAACCTATGCATTCCACAACATTGTCAAATTGTTCTCTGATGGCATTTTGTATTGGAATTTTTTTTTTTACAGTCAAAACATTTTTTTTTGCACATATGCACTTAGAAGTGCAGTCGCTGTAGATCTGAGGGGAAGCTCAGAAACAAGGGGATCTCTGCTTATTTTATCATCCAATCATGTACAGTACAAGCACAAATGTTTTTTCACTTGCGCATGATTGGATAATAAGCAGAGCTTAACCTCATTTCAGAACTTTCCCTCAGTTCTAGAGCAATTGCACTTGATGTGCAAAGTTGATTTGCCTTTAGTAAATAAACCCCATAATCTGATTGTTTATTGTCGCCTTTCCTTGGAGTCGGAGGGACTGTTTTCCTCTCTCCCCTCCAACCTATGGCCACTATTGTGGTATTCCTATTTGTCTGTTTTTTTTTTTATTTGTTTTTTATGCTCTTCCCCCTTATCAGCTCCCTCTTCTCCCTTCATACTTGCCCCAAGGCTGCTTGCACACTGAGGCGGTGTCGGCAGTAAATCGCCGCTATTTTTATTTTTTGCCGTAGTTTTGGTGGTGCTATTCAGCTGCTAGCGGGGTGCCTTTAACAACCACTAGCAGGCGAAAAAAGGTTAAAACTGCCAGCATAGCGCCTCAGGCTTTCACACTGGAGTGAAAGGAGAGGCTCTATCAGGGTGCTTTGCAGGCGCTATTTTTAGCGCTGTAGCACATGCAAAGCACCTCAGTGACAACGTAGCCTTGCATGTATGTATATGATGTTGGGCTCCATACATTTCCCTTTGATATGTATAATGGTATTTTTATGGAAATTTATGCTGATAATATTATTTTATTGTTTGTATACTGATACAACAAAATAAAAGATAAAAAAATGTACTTTTGATGCCCGTTCACACCAGAATGCATTGCAGAAAACCCACATTCCATTTGTATTTGCCACACCATGTTCAGAATGCACTGCAGCTGTGTTCTGCAGTGGGTGTCAATATTAAGCTAATGACACCCCAAATGCAGATCACAAATGCAGTGTGTTTGCTCGCACTGGATCTCATGGTACAGAAGTATAATTTGATCCGTTTGCAATGAGTTTCCAATTGCAGATACACTACTTTAATTGCAGCGCAATTTCAGCCCATCCAAAATGAATTGGCTGATATCGCACCACACAGAACTGCATGTGAACATACAACGCAACTCTGCAATTTCTGGTGTGAGACGGTCCTAAGTTTATATTTGGCACTGTTTTTTTAGATATATTAGGCCTGATACATGGTACAAATCTTTCTGTTTGAAACATTTTTCTATTTATGTTAACTTTAATATTTATGTTAAAATAAAAAATAAAGTTAATTGTTTAACAATTGTGTTGTTGTTGAATGAATTTATTTTTGAAAGTTATAGCATAAAAACAAAGCTAAACACTAATACAGAAAATAACTTTGGACCAACTTGATATTAGCTGTTTATTAAGCTAAAGAAAGTGTGCTCATAATTGTAGCAATTCAGTACATGTGACTTAAAAAAATTATTGTAGAAACTGGAAAAACGAATTGGAGCAACTTAATATTGTTGAGTACTCAACTTAAAAATATGTGTTTATAATGCCAGTAATTAAGTAGGTGGTAAATAAAAATGCATTTATATCTAGCAGAAAAGCTAATTACCTCAACACAATGTAGGTTGTTGCTTCCACTTGATTTTACCTGACATTGTCATAACTTAAAAAGCTTGATGCAAACGGTTGCGTTAATTTTTTTTGTTGAGTCAAGGCATTATTTTTTAGAGTGTAGGGTTAGAGTTGGACTAGGGTTAGGGTCAGCATAGGATAGGGTTAGCCTACGACTAGGGTTGGAGTTGGACTAGGGTTAGGGTTAGCATGGGGTTAGAGTTAGCATAAGATCAGGGTTAGGGTAGGACTAGGGTTAGGGTCAGCATAGGACTAGGGTTAGGGTTGGAGTTGGACTAGGGTTAGCATAGGTCTAGGGTTAGGGTAAGCATAGGACTATGGTTAGGATCCGAATCGGATTACGGTTAGCATTGGATTAGGGTTAGGATAGGACTAGGGTTAGCATATGACATGGGTTAGGGTTAGCATAGGACTTGGGTTAGGGTTAGGATAGGATTATTATTAGCATAGGACTAGGGTTAGAGTTGGACTAGGGTTAGGTTCAGCATAGGACTAGGGTTAGGGTTAGCATAGGACTAGGGTTGGAGTTGGACTAGGGTTAGGGTTAGCATAGGACTAGGGTTAGCATTGGACTAGGGTTAGGGTTAGCATAGGACTAGGGTTAGAGTTGGACTAGGGTTAGGGTTAGCATAGGATAGGGTTAGGGTTAGCCTACGACTAGGGTTGGAGTTGGACCAGGGTTAGGGTTAGCATAGGATAGGGTTAGGGTTAGCCTACGACTAGGGTTGGAGTTGGACTAGGGTTAGGGTTAGCATAGGATAGGGTTAGGGTTAGCCTACAACTAGGGTTGGAGTTGGACTAGGGTTAGGGTTAGCATAAGATCAGGGTTAGGGTCAGCATAGGACTGGGGTTATGGTTTGCATGGTTCTAGGGTCAAGACCTATTTTCTTTCCCAGATTTGACTTTCTCCTGGATATTTTGCCCCCCCCCCCCCCCGTCTTGTTGATATCCACAATAAAAAAAGCAACATAATTTAAACCGCGTGAATATGAATAGAGGAGTAGTGCTGCGCTGTGGGGGGGAGGGGAGGGGAGAGGGGAGGGGGTTAGGGATGGAGGTGGGATAACGTGCAAAAAGAAGTAGGCAAATCTTGATGTACTCTAACTAGTGGTCATAAATTATCAGTGGTATTAGCAACAAAATAAACGTGCTGCAGCTGGCTGGCAAAACAATAACAGTGCAAATTAACATATAGCTATAAATAAATGCTGATGCACAATAGGGTGCACAGAGTGCCAAATATAACACACAGCGGTGTTAAAGGGTTAAATGTCCATACAGCAGGTATGCACAGGAAAATACAAAAAATAAGTTCAAAGTGAAAAATAGCCGATATAAAAACCAAAGTGACGTGATGAGAAGTTTCAAGTATTGTCTTCAAAATAAGTAAAGATGTCCCCTTACCTTACTGCCAGGGCCGACATCAGGAATTATGGGGCCCCTTACACAGCTTCAGGCAAGGGCCCCCTGGAGCAGAGAACAGGGGGGGGGGTGCTGCCGTCTGAAAATTGAGAAGGGGGGGGGGCTGCCGCAATTTGATAATACATATAGAAAAATATATATTAAAAAAAGGGTGGTAGCCATCCGGGGGCCCTGGGGACCTCTGGGCCCTTTAATAAAAATAAACCTCTGGGCCCTTTAATTAAAAATTAATTAAAATATATATATATATATATATATATATATATATATATATATATATATATATATATATATATATATATATATATATATATATATATAAAATAATAAAAAAGGGGGTTGCCTTGGGAGCTCTGGGCCCTTTAATAAAAAATAACTACCAAAAATCTTAAAAAAAATAACATTGGGTGGGAGCTGTGGTGGCTCAACGTGAATGGCACTGCGCTGACAAGCCGTTCACCTCTGCAGCCAAGGGTTTGGATCCCGGTCTCGGCTACATGTGAATTGAGTTTGGTGGTCTCAGCCCGGCTCCCGGTGGGTGGGCTATGCAAGGTACGCCTGTGCTTAGTACGCCCACCCCCCCAAAAAAAAACACCACGCACACGAACGCACTTTGGCCATGAGGTCTCCTAAAATAAAGAGAGGCGAAGGACCTACAGGGCTGGCTGGGTGGGCTACACTCCCTCATAGGGGGAGTCCCTCTGTCCCATCGGGCTCCCAAGTGTAGCAGGTAGGGTGGGGTGAGTGGGAGGCCCGCCCTCACACCAGCCATTGCCACCGGGGGCATGGAGAAGGATGGCGATTGCAAGTCCAGCTCCTCTCTCTCTCGACTTCACGCACAAAATACACTTTAAAAAATAAATTAAAGAAAAAAAAAAAAACCTGGGGAAAATGTTTATAACATTTTTATAAGCAAAAAGGTTGTCATCTGGGGCCCTATATATATATATATATATGTTAAAAAAATAACCAAAAAATATATAAAAATATATCATTTTTTTGTATTTTTTTTTTAAAAAGGGGGGGTTGTCATCTGGAGCCATGGGGATCTCCGGGCCACTGGGGACCTCCAGACCCCAAAACATTGGCCCTTTAATAACCAAAAATATGGGGGGTTGCCACCCGGGGCCCTGGGGGCCTCTGGGCCCTTTAATAATAATAATATATATATATATATATATATATATATATATATATATACTGTATATATATAATATGAAAATAAAAGAAATAAAAAAATATATAAAAAATATATTTATTTTATAAAAAAAGGGGGGTTGTCAACTGGGGCCCTGGAGATCTCCAGGTCCCTGTGGACCTCCGGACCTCTAAAAAAATAAAAGAAAAAAAATTGGCCCTTTAATAAAAAATAAAATAAAAATATATAAAAAAAATATATATATTTTTTAAAATATATATATTTTTTTTTTAAAAAAAAGGCTTGCCATCTGGGGCCCTTAGTGGCCTCCGGGCCCCTGGGGACCTTCGGACCCCTAAAAAAAAGAAACATTTTTTTTTAATTTTTTTAATTTTTTTTTAGGGTGGTTCCCATCCGGGCCCCTGGGGACCTCAGGGCCCCTTACAGGTGTAATGCCTGTACCCCCCTGATGGCGGCCCTGCTTACTGCTGTAAGGTAACAGCAAAAACAAAGCCCAGGAGCACTTTTCTGGTCCGGTCTGTCTGTGATGTCATCCGAATAGACTATGGTGGGGAGGATAGATCCTTCTTGGTAATCACCTCCAAACGATAGCAGTACTCGCATCCTCTTTAGTGGCTCTAAATTACCTCATACGCGCATTCGTCACTTCACGTGACTTCTAAACCGCAATTTTCTTTTTATTGCACAACAAATGCAAACAAAATTGCACAAAAAAAAAACTGTTTAATGCGACGGATCCAACCTGTGCCGAGCACCAAACATTGTGACGTCACTCCGGCATCGCGCCCCCTGGCCAGTATTTTAGAACACAAACATCCTATTTTCCATATACGATGTACAAGTAATAGAAAATATCAAGTATAGTAATAAAATTGTCAAGTACTGAAAACCTCACGTATTATCCAAAACATTCCGCCTTTCTTTATAATCTGCACTGTGTGATCTCCTCTGTAATTCTAAACAAGTAACCTGAAAAAAAAAAAAACGTCGCCCATGGAAATTTTTACGCTTTGTAGTTTATCGCTGTTCCATGAGTGTGCCCAAAGTGTGAGATGTTTGGTATCTATTTACTTGGCGTAACATCATCTTTCACCAAAATTGGGTATTATGCAGTGTTTTTTTTTTTTTTTGCATTAAAATTCATTACAAAAAATGCATTTTTAACCCCTTCACTACCGGGCTTTTATACCCACCTCCATAACGGGCCTATTGTACAAATCATCATTCTTTTGCTAGAAAATTACGCAGTACCCCCAAACATTATATATGTTTCTTTAGCAGGCACCCTAGGGAATAAAACGACGGTCTTTGCAACGTTTTAACTCGCATGGTATTTGCGCAATAATTTTTTAAACGCCTTTTTTTATGAAAAAAATGGTTTCATGAATGAAAAAAATAAAAAACAGTAAAGTTAGCCCAACTTTTTTGTAAAATATGAAAGATGATGTTACGCCGAGTAAATAGATACGTAATTGCTCCAAACTTCAGTACTTAAAAATCTCCATAGGCAACGCTTTGAATTTTTTTTACAGGTTACCAGTTTAGAGTTACAGAGGAGGTCTAGTGCTAGAACTGCTGCTCTCACTCTAACACACGCAGCAATACCTCACACATGTGGTTTGAACATCGTTTACATATGTGAGCGGGACTTACGTGTGCGTTCGCTTCTGCGCACAGGCTACCGGGGACAGGGGTGTTTTAATTTTTTTTTATTATTTTACTTTTTTTTCCACTTTTATTAAAAATTTACTCACTTTTATTCCCTTTACAAGGAATGTAAACATCCCTTGTAATAGGAAATGTGTGCGACAGGTCCTCTTTATGGAGAGATGTGGGGTCAACAAGACCCCACAACTCTCCTCCAGGCTGGAAAGCATGAGATCGGGAAAAATAAATCACCGATCTCATGCTTACTAGCCGTAATCACAGTTTTGTTTACTTCCGGGTACCCGGGTGTGACGTCATCACATCACGCCTGGGCCTCTGACGGTCATAGAGATGACTGGTGACCATCTAGTCACCAGTCATCTCTATGCTTCCTGCCTGCGCCAGACAAATCTTTCTCCGGGCCCCCGATGGCACGGGAGAGCCCCGAGAAGCACCGGATGGCTTCAGGAGGGGGGATGTCTCCTCCCGCCGCCTATAAGAACAATCAAGCGGCGGAACCACCGATATGAATCGCCGGCACTAACGAATGATATCTGAATGATGCCTCTAGCTGCTCCCATCATTCAGATATCACCGCACAAACCCAGGACGTCATATGACGTCCACCCAGGATGGGAGATCCCCTCTGTGGATGTCAAATGGGCCGGTACTGAAGTGGTTAAAATGACTGCTAAAATAATCTCATAATCTGATTGTAATACAAGTGTATTCATCGACAACGTATCTCAGTGCTGCTGATCAATGCAAAACCATCAATCATTTCCTTCCCTGGGTGTTCAACTCAGTTTGATCAAATTGAAATCAAGAGTAAACTAAAATGGGAAGTTATGCCTTTGTGTAATCAATCATTTTGATTGGAACACACATTGATCGGCTAATAAAAATGGAAGTGTGTATGGCCACCATTATAATTGTATCTGAGTTATCAGTTTAAATCCACTTCCCTGTCGATCAAACGGGTTGTCAACTATAGATTGATTACTCCTATCAGAAGAGATCGATTGGAAAACAAATCAATCATATATTAAAGCATGTATGGACTTCTTTACACCTCCCCATGCCATAAAAAAAGAGCTTTCGCTACTTATTAACCACTTCAGCCCCGAAGGATTTGGCTGCCCAATGGCCGGGCCATTTTTTGCCATTCTGCACTGCGTCGCTTTAACTGAAAATTGCGCGGTCGTGCGACGTGGCTCCCAAACAAAATTGGCGCCCTTTTTTTCCCACATATAGAGCTTTCTTTTGGTGGTATTTGATCACCTCTGCGGTTTTTATTTTTTGCGCTATAAACAAAAAAAGAGCGACAATTGTGAAAAAAATAAAAAAATATTTTTTACTTTTTGCTATAATAAATATCCCCAAAAAAGATATAAAAAAAGTTTTTTCCCCTCAGTTTAGGCCGATACGTATTCTTCTACATATTTTTGGAAAAAAAACAAAATCGCAATAAGCGCTTATTAATTGGTTTGCGCAAAAGTTATCGCGTCTACAAAATAGGGGATAGAATTATGGCATTTTTATTATTTATTTTTACGAGTAATGGCGGCGATCTGCGATTTTTATCGTGACTGCCACATTACAGCGGACACATCGGACACTTTTGATGCTATTTTGCGTCTATTGTCGTTTATACAGCGATCAGTGCTGTAAAAATGCACTGATTACTGTGTAAATGACACTGGCAGGGAAAAGGTTAACCAGTAGGGGGCAAGGAAGGGGCTACGTGTGTCCTAGGGAGTGATTCTAACTGTGTGGGGGATGGGCTACGAGTGAATGACAGTGATCACTGCTCCCGATGACAGGGAGCAGTAGATCCATGTCCTGTCAGTAGGCAGATCAGGGAAATGCCTTGTTTACATAGGCCTCTCCCCGTTCTGCCACTCCGTGACACGATCGCGGGACACCGACGGACATCGAGTACACGGGTCCCGCGGGCATGGTCACGGAACTCGCAGCAGAAGCCCGCCCTCCATGATGTGAAACATGCAGGGGCGGACTGACAACTCATGGGGCCCCCGGGCAATAGAAGATTATGGGGCCCCCGGGCTTACAGATGGTCACCACGCCAGGTGGCAGTGCAGAGGCGGGGCAGCTAAAATCTCGGGATTTTCACATTAAAAGCCTGTCGGTTTCAGACATATTAGGGACAGATGTAAAAAAAACACAGATTTTTACATACTGTCCCTGGTTTTTACTGAGCCTGGCAACCCTGATGGGGCCCCCTAGTGGCATGGAGCCCTTGGGCAGTGCCCGAGTGCCTCAATGGTCAGTCCGCCCCTGGAAACATGTTAGCTTTTTTTGTCCCCTATGTCCACTTTCTACTATTGATTGCAGTGATGCATGAACTTTTGGATGTTACACCTTTGGATTTTATCCTTTGTTTATTTTGTTTCAATAAATCGCCTATCAGAGTGCGGCAGTCCAGGAACATTTCTTTTTTCCACCGCGCGAAATTCAAAGCGACGTATACATACGTTGCTTAGCACAGCCGTGCCGTTCTGCCGACGTATATCGGCGTGACGCGGTCGGCAAGCGGTTAAATGACGTATTTGTTGTACGGAATCTTTTTGATACAATGTACACAATGTACGTTATGTTCCTTTTATTTAGTTGTTGTGTTTTGGGGGAGAATTGACACAAATAATTGATTTCTAGGTGTGCGAATGGAGAATGCGTCACCTGCGGGCGATCGATTGGCTAGCTACCGATCTTTTGTGGAACTACAAGTCCCAGAATGTGTTGACGGCCTTTTCTTTTTTTTCCTTCACCCAACGGACATGAAGCGGTGTGAAGATCTTCTATCTTGGAAGGAACGAGGAATTGTATTTGGTTCTGTAACTCTTGGAGACGTCTCACAACACGCCAAAAATAAATCTTTTCCCGCACCAAAAAAGGGAAGAAAGATTATTCCAGAATAGAAAAGTATTTCAGGAGATCGGGCCGAGGCCATAAAAGTCTCTAATTGGATTTTATAACCTAAAAGTGACTTTTTTTTATCATTTTATAGCACTTTGGGTTTTTTTGTTTTTTTCGTCCACAGAACACGGAGAAACTAAAAAGAGGAACTCTGAGCAAAGAGGTGAACACTGGGCTGGAATACATTCATAGAGGCTGCTCTACCTGGTAAGACATGTGTGACTCTGTGCAGACAGTCTTGTAATCCAGGCACCCCTGTCAAACAGTACAGCCAGGTGCAACATTCTTTTTTTTTTTTAACCACTAGCATACCAGCCGCTGTTTTACAGCGGCAGGTTGGCTCGGCTGCGCGAAATGATGATGTAATATTATGTAATTCCGCCTTTCAGCCACTAGGGGCACGCACCCCCTGCTCGCCCCTGGTGCCCGGCAGGCGCGATCACCGCCAGGCACCCGCGATCGCTCGTTACAGAGCGAGAACCGGGAGCTGTGTGTGTAAACACACAGCTCCCGGTCCTGTCAGGGGGAGAAATTAACTATCGTCTGTTCATACAATGTATAAACAGCGATCTGTCATTTTCCCCCAGTCAGTCCCACCCTCCCTTCAGTTAGAACACACCTAGGGAACATAATTAACCCCTTCTTCACCCCCTAGTGTTAACCCCTTCCCTGCCAGTGACATTTTTACAGTAATCAATGCATTTTTATAGCACTGATTGCTATAAAATTGCCAATGTTCCCAAAAATGTGTCAAAAGTGTCAGACGTGTCCGCCATAATGTCGCAGTACCGATAAAAATCTCTGATCGCCGCCATTACTAGTTACATTTTTTTTTTAATAAAAATGCCATAAAACTATCCCCTGTTTTGTAAACGCTATACATTTTGCGCAAACCAATCAATAAACGCTTATTGCGTTTTTTTTTATGCAAAAATATGTAGAAGAATACGTATCGGCCTAAACTGAGGAAAACAAATATATATATTTTTTTATATTTTTGGGGGGATATCTATTATAGCAAAAAGTAAAAAATATATATATTTTTTTTCAAAATTGTCGCTCTATTTTTGTTTATAGCGCAAAAAATAAAAACCGCAGAGAGGTGATCAAATACCACCAAAAGAAAGCTCTATTTGTGGGGAAAAAGGACGCTAATTTTGTTTAGGAGCCACGTCGCACGACCGCGCAATTGTCAGTTAAATCGACGCTGAATTGCAAAAAGTGGCCCGGTCATTGACCAGCAAAATGGTCCGGGGCTGAAGTGGTTAAGCACATCGGTGCAGTGCTTTGTAGAACCCCTAGAAACAAAAACAAGTGAAATGTGAAAGCCAAGCACACAAAAAAATTCACAGAGGGTACAATATGGCCAACTCCCTGAAGAAGACGGGCCTCAAACCCCCCCAGGGTGCAAGGCTCCTGACAGAGGCAAGGTACATCATGGGCTACCTAAGCCAAAGCCAGGAGGACCCCACTCCTTAGGAAGCATCCAAAGTCAGTCCACCAAATACTTGGCGAGGGGCTCTCCCAAAAAGAGACCCCTCTGGGTGGGGACCGAAAGGCCAGAAAACCTCCCCCCCAGTATCAGGACAGAACCCCCGATGACTGGTACCCTTGTGCTGGTGACAAAAATGTGACAACAAATAAAAAAACAACAATAAAACTGCAATGTGCAGTGTAACAGAACGTCCCACACTCCTTCATATACCGCTTCCTATCAGTCTGGATATAGATATCAGATATTCCAGCTGCTCACAAGCAGAGACGAGACTTGTTTGTCTGCTGAACATGGAGACTTTAACCACTTCAGACCCGCGCTATTGACAGAATACGTCAACAGCGCGGACCTGAGGCGCCAACTAGACGTCTTTGGACGTGATTTTTACTGCATTACCCGCGTGCGCCACTGGCGGTTAAACACTGTCCCGCCGCATCGCTGGGGATCCGTTGCATGTACCTGGCGGAAAACGAACAGATGACAGCAGGGACGTGGAGCTCTGTGTGTAGACACAGAGCTCCACGTGCTGTCAGAGGAGAGGAGACCGATCTGTGTCCCTTGTACATAGGGACACAGCATCGGTCACCTCCCCCAGTCACCCCCCTCCCCCCACACAGTTAGAACACACCCAGGATACACACTTAACCCCTTTCTCACCCCCTAGTGTTAACCCCTTCACTGCCAGTCACATTTATACAGTAATTAGTGCATATTTATAGCACTGATCGCTGTATAAATGTGAATGGTCCCAAATTTTGTGTCAAAAGTGTCCGATGTGTCCGCCGCAATATCGCAGTCGCAATAAAAATCGCAGATCGCCACCATTACTAGTAAAAAAATAATAATAAAAAAAAACATAATTCTGTTCCCCATTTTGTAGGCGCTTGTTGCGATTTTTTTTATTTTTTACAAAAATAAGTCAAAAAATACGCATCGGCCTTAACTGAGAAAAAAAAATAGTTTTTTTAAAAAAAAATTGGGATATTTATTATAGCAACAAGTAAAAAATATATATATTTTTTAAATTGTCACTCTTTTTTTGTTTATAGCACAAAAAAAAAAAAACGCAGAGGTGATCAAATACCACCAAAAGAAAGCTCTATTTGTGGGGAAAAAAGGACGTCAATTTTGTTTGGGAGCCACGTCGCACGACCGCGCAAATGTCAGTTAAAGCGACGCAGTGCCGGAAGCTGAAATTTCGCCTGTGAACGAAGGGGGTTTATGTGCCCAGTAAGCAAGTGGTTAATAGAACCAAGAATACAACCTTATATACAGTTAAAGAGGAGGTAACCAGAACATAAATTAACATGAGCTAATATACTAATCATTTACCCAGACTAGACGACTCATAGATATGACCTTTCATGGTAGACGTCACGTCTCCTCGCTCAACTGCTATACAATACACATTATTATAAGTGTAAACACAGGACACTTCACACAATAACCGGGTCAATTAGCACAGAGAACAGACAGATGGCTGGAGGGGGTGGTATTAGCATCTCCTTACACTGTATGTCCCAACATAATGAATCAGTCACTCTAATATGGCATATACAGGGTCCCAAGGCATACAGCTCACAAAGAACACCGTTCCCCCAAATGCCAGGGCCCATGATCACAAGGCAAGAGGCGAGCATTAATTTCCCTACCAAGAGCCTCTGTCCCGGGTGAGTCTGTCACATACAGTAACCAACAGGTATTTAGTTCTGTATAAAAATTGCCCTATAAAGCCCAATGGCACAGTGCAGTCTGCTACTGACGGCTTGGTGCCAGATACCACAGCATACCTTCAGAGGTCTAGTGGAGTCCATGCCTGGGTGGGTCAGGGCTGTTTTGGTGGCAAAAGGGGGACCTACCGTGCATTTGGCGAAGCATGCTGCGCTTTGTGAATGGCCCGGCGGCGGGTGAAGGAGGAGGGGGCCGAACTTCTGGGTGATCTCGCCTTGGCAAGATCACCCAGAAGTAGGAGAGGGTACTTGTCAAAAACAGGTACCAGTTCCCCCCCTACTCCCAGAAAGTGGCCAAATGTGACACCGGAGGGGGGGGGGGGGAGGAAGATAAGGGGATCTTCCCCTTTTGGGTGGAGCTTCGCTTTAATGGTGGGTTTGGGGGAGCCCTTGCCCTGGGCGCAGGACAACCCGGTTCCGGTACTACCTACAACACATTAGGCAAGAATGCATATATAGTTAGTTGCTGTAACTCAGTTAAACCATTTGTCACCGCCCCCCCCCCCCACCCTCTTCTGCAGCATGTTAACTGTAATGGACATTAATAGTATAATTTGGGCATGGCCAGGAGATTAACCCCTTGCCCTCCGGGAACATGACCTTCATGACCAGGCCATTTTTTGCGATACAGCACCGCGTCGCTTTAACTGACAATTGCAGGGGCACGCAACGCTATACACAAACAAAATTGGCGTCCCTTTTTTCCCCACAAATAGAGCTTTCCTTTGGTGGTATTTGATCACCTCTGCGTTTTTTATTTTTTGCGCTATAAACAAAAATAGGCCGACAATTTTGATTATTACAAAAAAACGTACGTTCTGCTATAAAACGTATCCAATAAAAAAAAATGTAAAACAGTCAAATTTCTTTATAAATGTTGGCCGATATGAATTCTGCTACATAATTTGGGTTAAAAAAAAAAATCACAATGATCGTATATTGATTGGTTTGCACAAAAGTTATAGCGGCTACAAACTATGGGAGATTTTTATTTATTACTAGTAATAGCGGCGTTCAGCTAATTATAGCGGGACTGCGATATTGCGTCAGACATTCTGACACTTTGTGACACTAATGCAGTGATAGGTGCTAAAAATATGCACTGTCACTGGACTTCGATGTCAAGATCCACCCCACCATTAGAAGTTGAGTCCCCCACTCTCCCTTAGATCACAGTGGCAAATTAAAGGTGACGTACCTGTATGCCTATTTGCCCAGCCGTGCCGTTCTGTCGACGTAAATGATCGTGCGGCAGTCCTTAACCACTGTCCATCCTTGATGGTCTTATCAAGAGCCAGTCCAAAGAGATGTTGTCCTTCAAAGGCCATGTGGATTTTTTTTTTTACACAAATGTTTTGCAATCCAGCACTTTAACCAAACTGCCCCCCATGTGTAGCGATTATGTACTTTATAGTACTGGTGCTTTCTAAATGTATGTGTAGATCAGAGTGTAGTTAAACTCTAATCCAGATTGTTAGAGCAATTATGCGGTCTCTGTCTCAGCTTGGCTGTGCTGTGAACCCATTCTGCTGTATTAAGGTATTCTTCCAGCCTCGGTGCTGCAGGTGTCAAGGTTTGGGTGCTCTTTCCCAGCAGCCAATTGTCCTCGCTGTGCGTGCTGGGGAGGGGTATTTATGGGGCAGACACCATTGGTTCTGGGTCTTTCTTCGTCAAGTGTGGCACCCACCTTTAGGGTGGCCACATCACAGCGCCCCGGCGCTATGGCCTACCCAGCTGGGGCATTCCTGGTTCTGGGACCATGCTGGCCCGGAGCATCTGAACCAGCGATGGGGAGCCAGTGAATGACTGGGTTCCCTCTTTTGAAGATCCCAAGCTGTGTGCTGTTTGGTGGGGGAGTCAGTCTGAGGAGCGCCATTGAGAGGCTGGTGGTCCAATAGGGCTTGGATGAAACCACCGGGGATCACAGGTAGCCAGACACTGCGGGACTGATCACCTGACGGACGGTACCCGAGCGACAAGCTGAAGGCGATCCAGACGTAACTCAATTAGGGAGGTATATCTCCTAGAATTCTACCCAGAGGGGACCTGTGGCAGAGGTATCTTCTGAGACTCATTGAGAGGGGTCAGTGGCAGAGACTTTCTCCCAAGTTTAAGTTCACCAAGGAGGGTCTGTGGCAGAGACTTTTTCCTATGATTGTGCAAGTGATACTCCGGCTTCCAGGTCAGTGAGAGAGGCCTGTCCGGGTACACTGAACCCATTCCGATGAGAGTGGTGAAGAGAAGTGTTACGTTTGGGAGCAGGACTGTTTCCTATCATTACGCCTGAATCTGCAATTCTCCGATCTTCCTCAGCTTTACTTTCCTCACTATAAGTTTACTGTTTTTACCTGGCTGGGTAATAAAGAGCACAGCAAAGAGCACCTATCTGGACATTCCTTTTACTTCTACTAGATGTACCATACATCAATTACCCCTAGGAATTTCGGAGGAGCCAAGAGGTAACACGCCGCCCAAAAATCCAGAGCTCCTCCGCGGGTAGTGCTACATATGCACTGATGCTTCGCCCATGTAAGCAGTGGATGGTTGACTTTCGGCAAACAGTCACAGATGAAAATCAATGCCACAGCCACCCATTCCACATGCCAACCAAGCAAGGGATTAACCACAGCAATTGTTAGATAATTTCTTATGCCGCGTACACACAACTGGAAATTCCGACAACAAATGTTTGATGTGAGCTTTTTGTCGGAAATTCCGTCCGTGTGTAGGGAGCCTACACACGGACGGAATTTGGAGTTGGACATTTCCTGTCGGAACTTCCGACAACAAAAATGAGAGCTGGATCTCAAATTTTCCAGCAAGAAAAGTTCTTATCGGAAATTCCGACGCACAAAAAAAACATGCATGCTCAGAATCAAGCAGAAGAGCCAAACTACCTATGGAACTTTACTAATCTCGGCTCGTCTTGTACGTCACTGCGTAATTGACGGTCGGAATTTACGACATTTGTGTGACCGCGTGTATGCAAGACAAGTTTGAGCCAACATTCAGTCGGAAAAAAAATCCACAGTTTTGTTGTCGGAATTTACCATCGTGTGTACGCGGCATAAGGGTTTTCAACCAATCTGACATAGTTTGACAATGTCAGGACCAGAGTCGGGTGCAGGACTGCCAAAGAGAACAGAACTCTAGGTAAAGTCCCAACTGATAAGCAGTTCTTAAAAGATGCCAGCAAAAAAATCCATTAGTCAGCAGAGCTGAAAAAAAAGATGCCTAAGAAAGGCTCTCCACAAGATAAGGCCACCAACTCTGTGACCCGTCTCACTGTATAATAGCCATGAGAAAAAGACGTTACAAGTAAGGTCAGATAAGAGAAGGACCCAAATGGGCTTGAAAGGGAGGCCTTTGTAAAGCTCACAAGACTAGATTAAGATTAACACCTGGGAACTAATAGGGGCAGAACTATATGAGCTTCACAAAGGCTTTCACTAGAGAGTGGGCAGCTAAAGTATTTTTTTTTTTTTTAAACAGCCAAGACTGAGATTTGACATTTGAAAGTACTCAAGGCCAAGCGCTGACTCAGATCAGACTGCAGACACGACAGGACACATAATACAGAGCACTGTCTAGAATGGAATTTACATTCCTCAAAGTATGCCTTCCAAGTGCAATGATAGACTTTCCAAGAAGTCAGCTTCTCAGCCTGAAAAAGTGTAAAGGCCCATACACACGATCAGACTTTGGCAACAACGTTCCGACCATCTGTACGCTCCATTGGACAATTGTTGGTTTTTCGTCAGACAAATGTTCGGTGTGAATGCTCTCAAACTTTCCGACAACAAATGTCCAATGGAGGATAATCCGATCGTGTGGACTAAAGTCCAAAGTACAAAAGCGCATATGCTCCGAAACAATGCTAAAAACATTAGACAATAGCAGAAGCTGCCCAAAGGGTGGCGGTAAAGAGCTGAAAAAACACGTGATTTGGTGAATGTTGGCTGAAAAAGTTCATACCAAGTTCACGGCCAACACCCTTTTGCATAATAATCCACGAAAAAGTCTGATGGAAGTCCGATTGTGTGTATGAGGCTTAAGAGTAACAGAGACAGAAAGAGCCTGGTCCCTTAGGACCTGGTCTTCAACAGCCAAGCTGTCAAAGACAACATCCATGAAGCAGGATGATGGACTGGCTCCTAATGCCTCGTTTCCACTGCACGGATCGGTTTGGGTCAGTAATTTTGGAGCGGTTAGGATGGGACCACTCTAATCGCGTGAGCGTTTCCACTGCAAATTGGACCGTGAGGGACCATTCAGGGTTTAGAAAAAATTCCTAGCGCATCCACCAATCAGTTAGATGTATTTGTAGGTCCGCCTAACCGAACCGTTCCACTCTCTCTGGTCCCTCATCTGAAGCAGGACCCTTGCTGGTGCGGTACGGTTCGGTTTTTACGGCACGCTTTCATAATGGAAACACCCAAAATAGCGTACCGTACCGAACCGTACCGAACCGATCCGCTCAGTGGAAACGAGGCATAAGACAACAGGTTGAGTCTATTAGAAAGAGCCCAACGGTGAGTCTTCAAGGAGACTGAACTGGCTCAGAAGAAACTGGTACTCAGATAGACATCCTCAGGCTCATAGCAACCTCTGTCAATCTTGTAAGTAGCCAAATGAAGAAGTCTATATTGGACAGAAAGCATAGATCAACCAAAAACCTATGCCACGAGGTCACCAATGCATCCACTGAAAAGGCATGAGCCCTGGCCACAAACCTATCTGCCTTGTTGTTGAAGTGTGATGCAAGAACATTAACATCTGGCATTCCCCCAAGGCGATCAGGACACTTTGGAGTGAAGTGATCACCCCCCCCCCCCATATCCAGGTGTTGAAAAAGTAATTTTCTACCACAGGAATCAGAACATGCCTTTTGTCACAGGTTAAAATCAAGTATGCCATCTTTTGCGCCATTCGTGCCTCCCCGATTTGTATAAGCCATGGCCAGCTGAACCTGTGTCAATCATTCCTGAAAATGGTCAGTGTACTAATGAAAAGAACCAGCGAATAGACCTTAGCTCCAGAATGTTGATGAGGAAGTCTGGACCCCCTCTACGATCAAATTCCTGAACCATCTCTCTCCCGAGGACTTCTCCCCAGCCCGACAGGCTGGCATCCGTCATAAGAACTGTCCGGGTTAACGGATGAAAGGACTTCCCCTGGTTCCAGTGCAAGGCTGGTCAACCCACAAGCCAGTGAGATCCTAGTCTTGGAGGACAGGTTCATTGGGCAATCCAGAGTTTGGGTTTGGTTGTCCCACGCAGTCAGAACACTGAGCTGCAGGGGCCTGGAGTGAAACAGGCCAAACCTCATTGCCTTGAAATAAGCTACTATCGAGGCCAAAACTCTTATGCAAAAATGGACTGGCAATGGAGTCAATGTTACTTTCTTGGACCTGCAGGAAGGTGTTGAGGACCTTCAGGTCCAGGATGGGGTAAACAACCCTATTGGGTTTGGGAACCATAAATAGGTTCAAGAAGAATCGGAACAATCACACCTAAAGAGAGCAGTTGCTGCAAGGCCTGATAAGGATACCCCCTGGCACAACTCCAGGGCATAACCCATTCTGCCTCTGAGCCAAAATTCATAATAGTGAAGCACGCAGACAAGAAGGAAATACAGTCTACATCCTTCACCATCCCAACGGCAAGAGACAGAGAGGCGGAACCTTTATTCGCTTTATAGACAGAGTGACATCGTTCATATGAGTACAACTGATTCGCTAATCCATATATGGTCTTCTCTTGTGCCGTCTATTCTTGACCTCGTGGCTTACATTTCACAGTCTTGGGGGCCATCTTTCTCTGGTCGATTGAAGGGGCCAGAAGGAGGGAGGAGGGGACGAGTAACAGCTGTTTTCACTTAGTCACTCCTGAAGGGTTTCAACTCTATAGCCGCGTACACACGATCGGTTTGGTCCAAACCGAGCATGTGTACGGCCCATCAGACCAAAGTTTTAAAACTTGCTTTAAAATCGGTCCGATGAACGCCTGACCATCGGACCAAAACGATGGTTAGTACGCAAAAGCATCGGACCAAAAACCTGCGCATGCTCAGAATCAAGTCGACGCATGCTTGGAAGTATTGAACTTAGACATGTGCATCTCGTTTCGTTACGAATTCGAATTCGGACAAATTTTTCATTATTCGGAAATTCGGATGCATCCGAATTTCCAAATTACAAAATTAACGAATTTAAACAAATTAGAAAAAAACGAAATTCGAATTCGAAACTAATTCGAATCAAATTCGAAACCAAATTCTATTTGAATCGAAATTCGAAAACAATTCGAATCGAAAACAAATTCGAATGAAAATTGAAAGCAAATTCTAAAAAATATAAATCGATTTCTAAAAAAGAATACAATAAAATAGAATATAAAATAATAAAACAATAGAATGAAAATCAAAGAATAGTAAAGAACAGAATAGAATTTAATATAATGTAATCAAATACAATAATACAAATACAAATACATACAATCAAATCCGGTTGAAATAATTTCAAATTCGGTTGAAATAATTTCCAATCCGGTTGAAATAATTTCAAATTCAGTGGAAATAATTTCCAATCCGGTGGAAGTAATTTCAAAACCGGTTGAAATAATTTCAAATTCAGTGGAAATAATTTCCAATCCGGTGGAAATAATTTCAAATCCGGTTGAAATAATTTCAAATTTGGTGGAAATAATTTCAAATCCTGTTTTAAATTTGGTGGAAATAATTTCAAATCCGGTTGAAATATCATCGAATTTGGTTGAAATATTAACGATAGCGGATGAGATATTATTGAATTCTGTTGAAATATTTTCGAATCCGATCAAATATGATCGAATTCGAATATGGTAGAAATATTATCGAATCTGGTAGAAATGTTTTCGAAAACAAATTTAACAAATCTAACTTAACAAAATTAATTAAATAACAAATTAAAACGAAACAAAACAACATTTTTCCTTTTGCACATGTCTAATTGAACTTCGTTTTTTCAGCACGTCGTTGTGCTCTATGTCACCGCGTTCTGACCTGATCGGATTTTGGACCGATGGTGTGTACGCCATTCTCATCGGGTTGGACCGATCGTGTGTACGCAGCCTAAAAGGACTTATTTTAAGGAAAATAATAGTATTGTAATACACCCATATATATATATATATACACATATATATAGAGATCAAGAAATAAAACAATATAAGAAAGGAAAGCAATATTTGAGTGGTTAAGAGGAGAAATAACAAACACAAAATAATCATTTTATTAACTCCATCACAGGCATCATAAAGATCTCTTAAACTCTGCAGAGAAGAGAGAATATTTGGGAGTATGAAGCAGTTAGGAGGAAAGGACCAAAATTCCAACTCTACCCCGAGACACCATAATTCAGGTGGCCCAGAAGGCCGACACACATCCCTCCACTTGAAGAGGTGGGAGCACCACCAACTCATTACGAAGTGGGCTTGGAACCAGACTAGGCTGGCTTGGACATCCAGAATTTGTGACGAAACTCAGTGAAGAATTTGGTCTCGGAAGCAGAGGTCTGAGAGGGACAAAAGGAGCTCTTCTGAAATCCAGAGTGGCAGACGTCACCGGAGGAACTTTTTCTTTTTTTTTTCCTTGCTAGGTAATCAAGTTCTCTTCCCGTTAGTGACTTCCTTAATAAAGGTGTCTAAGGGCTCTCTGAAGAGTCAATGCACGTCAAACTGAATCCTTTCCAGATGTTTCTTGCATTTCTCCAAAACCGTGGCAGCGCAGCCACACAATCCTGGGTGTCCTGGGTGACATACGCTTGGATCAGACCACAGGTACCTGACAAATGTCCATAGAGGTATCACAGACTATCCAGGCTTTGAAGAAGGGGGGTACGAGCCAGAAAAGCGTCAGCCGCTCAGATGACTGAGGTTCTACTGGCAGGTGCCGTGAGGTCCAGTCCAGCTGTTTGAAAAGCGCTTACTTAACCTGTTGCCGAACGCCCGCCGTCATTTTACTGAGGGAATGTGGCTCTCCTGGGCGAGAGCCCGTAGCTATACGTTCGCATTAAAGCGACCACTAGGGGGGGCGCGTGCGCGCCGCCGGCAGCACACTCGCCCCCGAGTCCCGCGCGCCTGCCCGGTGGGTACGATCGCTCGTTACAGAGCGGGGACCCCTAGTGAGGCCACCCCCCCCCATACAGTTAGAACACACCCAGGAACACACTTAGCCCCTTCCCTGCCCCCCAGTGTTAACCCCTTCACTGCCAGTGGCATTTTTATAGTAATCCAATGCATTTTTATAGCATTGATCACTATAAAAATGCCAATGGTCCCAAAAAATGTGTCAAAGGTGTCCGATGTGTCCGCCATAATGTTGCAGTACTAAAAAAAAAAAATGCTGATCGCCGCCATTACTAGTAAGAAAAAAAAATATTAAAAATGCCATAAAACTACCCCCTATTTTGTAAACGCTATAACTTTTGCACAAACCAATCAATAAACGCTTATTATGATTTTTTTTTAAACGAAAAATATGTAGAAGAATACGTATCGGCCTAAACTGAGGAAAAAATATGTTTTTTTATATATTTTTGGGGGATATTTATTATAGCAAAAAGTAAAAAATATTAAATTTTTTTCAAAATTGTCGCTCTATTTTTGTTCATAGCGCAAAAAATAAAAACCGCAGAGGTGATCAAATACCACCAAAAGAAAGCTCTATTTATGGGAAAAAAAGGACGCCAATTTTGTTTGGGAGCCACGTCGCACGACCGCGCAATTGTCAGTTAAAGCGACGCAGTGCCGAATCACAAAAAGTGCTCTGGTCATTGGGCAGCAATATGGTCCGGGGGTTAAGTGGTTATTATCCCTTTATGAGTAGGACTATTGCTTTTTATTCTGTTTTAACTAAATATTTTAAGTGGTAATGCACAAGATCGGTGCGCCCTCATTTCTTTTCTTTTTTAGCTTTATGAACACCCTTTGTTTTGTGGAGGGCTGCAAGACTTCAGACTTTACCATTAGACTATACTGCTGTACCGGGTTTGGCGAAACACTAGAGCGCAGGAGATTTTTTTGTGTAAATGTCCATAGAGCCCGTTGTTGAATGCATGGCTGAGCTGGACAGACCCTTGTTCAGACTAGACCTGGAGATCCTCAACCAGAACCGTCAGCCGGATTCACCACTGGAACTTTTCACTTTTTGTGGTAAGCCTCCTCAATGGGGTTCTGCTGAGCAAACTGTTTAGGAGGGTGTAAGGCAGAGGTGGCAAACACAAGGCCCGCGGGCCGAATCCGGCCCTCCATGCCATTTCATGTGGCCCTCCAGCCCTCCTCTGGTCCTTCTCCAGACCCTTACTTTTTGCTTTCAAGCAATGCATCCAGCTTCTTCCCAGCAGCAGCATAAGGAAAGGGGGGTGCCTTGTGATGTAAGGCAGAGTGAGGGGATCAACTTCTGATGGTGGGGTGGCTCTTGACATCTAATGTAAGGGAAGGGGATGCGCTGGACATCTAATCTTACAGACACAACTGGCCCTTTAGAGGGCAGTCATAATGCTGATGCGGCCCGCGATTAAATTGAGTTTGACACCCCTGGTGTAAGGGAATGAACCGTGACAACCATAGACTTTGAAAGAATGAGAGATACTCCTGTGCCAGGGACACTAATAACCCCTGGGTCTAAGTCCACCCTGTGCCCTTGTAGGCGTAGGGTGGCTAATAGGATCATAATTCATGTATTACATGAGATGGGACATTATTGATACTTCATATTGCAGGATACTGGAATATTACAAAGTGGTTCATGTTGACTTGAGACCAGGTCAACAAGACAGTGACTCATCCCTCTGTATAATAGGCTTTTAAAATACTAAGTGGCCCGGCTTGTGAAAGACATTACATTGTATAAAGGTGTTAACTCAGGTCTGCTGCTAGATCTTTCAATTGTCTGATAACACGGTTTAAAACCTATTGTTGCCCAGGTGTCAAGACCCTTTAGAGACAGTAAGTCTGTCTAGATATGTGGATTGAGGTCAAGGCATTGTGTAATTGTATTTTGGAATGTGATAGATCTCTTTAGTATCGGTGCCGAAATGTCTGCTAGAGAATTAGCCCCAGTGTGAATAGGGGGGTGGAGATTGCATTGTCCTGTGATTAACTGTAACATCTTGTACTGTATAAAAAGCTGAGAAGAAACCATTAAAGGGTTCATACATTTTGAAACAAGTACAGAGCGGAGTCTCGTCTTGCTTCTGGGGAATGTATCGGGTATGCAGGATTGTCGGAGTGTGTCGGATAAGCTTGTCGTGGGTGGATGGAAGGATGTAAACGGTGGTGACCGTTACAGAGGGTAATATACTTCAGCTAGAGCCAGCCCTTGTACAGAACATTCAGTTCTGGTGGGTGGACCAGAAATGCCTTAGTGGACTTCTTGGCTTTCTTCAGAGTTCCCAAACTTAGGACCAATAGGCAGAGGCAGTCCCGACTTCAAACCAGTATCACGTCCACCAAAACCACAACCATTTGTTTTAAAAGAGAAGCAAGGCATATACACACTCCTAAACCTTGTGAGCGGACAGCCTTCCCAGTACAGTTGAAGCTGTTATAGCTGCAAAGAGCGGGCCAACTCAATATTGAACCCGACAGACTAAGACTGGGATGCCATTAAAGGTCATGTGCGTGTAAAGGCAGGTGTCCCAATACTTTTGATAATATAGTGTATTGTTGAACTCACCAACCCCTCTGAAACACAAAAAAATTTAAACAAATGATCATGAATGACTTTCATTATAGATTATTTTGGATTAGATGAAATTCTTTATTATTATATTTTTTTTTAAACTAGTAATGGCGGCGATCAGCGATTTTTTTTTATCATGACTGACATTACGGCGGACACTTTTGGTGCTATTTTGGAAGCATTGTCATTTATACAGTGATCAGTGCTATAAAAATACACTGGTTACTGTGTGAATGTGACTCTCAGGGAAGGGGTTAATCACTAGGGGGCGAAGAATGGGTTAAGTGTGTCCTAGGGAGTGATTCTAACTGTGTGGGGGTGGGGCTTACTGTGACACGTCACTGATCACTGCTCCCGATGACAGGGAGAAGACGATCAGTATCCTGTCACTAGGCAGAAAGGGGAGATGCCTTGTTTACACCGACATCCCCCCGTTCATCAGCTCTGTGACCCGATCGCGGGACATCAGCGGACATCGAGTCCATTATTCCCCGCAGGTAGGGGCACAGAGCTCGCAGGCAGGGGCACAGAGGTCGCAGGCAGGGGCACAGAGCTCGCAGGCAGGGGCACAGAGGTCGCAGGCAGGGGCACAGAGGTCGCAGGCAGGGGCACAGAGCTCGCAGGCAGGGGCACAGAGGTCGCAGGCAGGGGCACAGAGCTCGCAGGCAGGGGCACGTGCCCGCACGGCGCAAAATTCAAAGTGACATAAATATACACGTCACTTTGCGCAGCCATGCCATTCTGCCGATTTATATGTGCAGGACACGGCTGGCAAGCGGTTAATTAAGGCAACCGTCCCCCGCACCGCCATCGCTGCGCTCCACAAGCGCCTCAAGCCTCGCTTTCAGATCGCTCTACTGCAGGGTAGTCTTCCCGGTCACGATTGCAATCTGACAGCGGTGACAGCCAGCGGTGTGGGGGATGGCCTATGTGGACAGCTTTACCCCGAATCCCTGCATACTAAGATGTGCCTCTTTTAATCCTCAACCATGTGAGTTGCTAAATGTTGTACCTTCATTACATGTAACCATATTGCTACACTTAGAGGCGCCTCTCTTCTCTTCTAATCCCCTTGTGGAGGCTTCCATTTGTGGACGGACATTTTATGGTTCCACAACCAATCACATCGCTATAATCTTTTTATATGGACTATAAACTGAAGGATTTATGAATAATAAATGGTTGTGGAACGAATCATCTGAGTTTCCATTATTTCTTATGGGGGAAATCTGCTTTGATATACAAGTGCTTTGGATTACAAGCATGTTTCCGGACTTTAATGCTCCCAATCCAAGGTTTTACTGTACAGCAGAACCTTGGTCTGCGAGTAACGCGGTTAACCACTTCCCGACCGCCGCATGTACATATACGTCGGCAGAATGGCACGTACAGGCAGATGGACTTACCTGTACGTCCCTGTCTAGACGTGGGTCGGGAGTCCGATCGGGACCCCCCCCCTCCCCCCGGGACATGCGGCGGTCGGTAATTCCGTGGGAGAGATCCGGGATGAGGGGGGCGGCTGTTCGTTTTTGTCCGCCCCCTCCGGATCGCTCCCTGCCAATCCGCTCCCTGCTCTGCACTTCCTCTGCCTGTATAATGTAAACACAGGCAGAGGAAGTGATGTCACCTCTCCTCTCGGCGGTATTTTCAATCCGCCGAGAGGAGAGAAGACATCACATAGTAAGTCGCACCAACACTACACTGACACCACACACATAGGCACATTAACCCCTTCCGATCACCCCCCCACTCCCTGTCACTGAATGCAGTGATCATATATTTACTGATCACTGCATTTAGTGTCAGTGTGACAGGCAGTTAGTGTTAGGCTCAGGGTAACCCCCGTACCCCCCCTAATAAAGGTTTAACCCCTTGATCACCGCCCTAGTTAACCCTTTCACCCCCTATTGCCAGCATCACTAAGCGATCGTTTTTCTGATCGCTGTATTAGTGTCGCTGTTCCCGCTAGGTAGCTATTTTTTTTTTTTTTATATTGCGATTTTTTTTTTTATTAAAGACATGTGGCTGAATACATTTTGGCCTAAATGTTTGACTAAAATTTTGTTTATTCGATTTCTCTTATAACACAAATTAGAAAATATAATTTTTTTTCAAAATGTTCGATATTTTTCCGTTTATATCGCAAAAAAATAAAAAAATCGCAGAGACAATCAAATACCATCAAAAGAAAGCTCTATTTGTGGGAAGAAAAGGACGCAAATTTTGTTTGGGAGCCACGTCGCACGACCGCGCAATCGTCCGTTAAAGCGACGCAGTGCCGAATTGTAAAAACGCCTCTGGGCATTTAGCAGCGTATTGGTCCGGGGGCTTAAGTGGTTAACCAGCATTTTAAAAGCATTTTTTTTTTTTTAAAGCTGACTCGGTATGCAAAATGAGCAGAATTCAAGCTAATGGGGTGTGCGGTACCACATTTGGCCTGAGGTGCGGGGGCGCCGAACCAGAGCCGATCGGAAACACTCTGTTCCTGAGCCTTTTTCGAGGTCCCGAGGTTCTGAGGAAATTACAAGATCAGCTGAGCTGTTCCAGAGTATTTCCGAGGCTCTCTGGCGCCCCCTCCCCCACCTCTGGCAGCATGTGGTATTGCATGCCATTGAAGTCAATGTGGAACAAATTATTTCTGTTTCCATTGACTTCTATGGGGAAACTCGCTTTGATATGCGAATGCTTTGGATTACGAGAACTCCCTGCAACGGATTATGCTTGTAATCCAAGGTTCCACTGTATTTTCATATCAAAGACTCTAATCTCCTATAAAAAATTGCACTGGTTACTGTGTGAATGTGACTCTCAGGGAAGGGGGTTAACCACTAGGGGGCGAAGAATGGATTAAGTGTGTCCTAGGGAGAGATTCTAACTGTGTGGGGGTGGGGCTTACTGTGACACATCACTGATCACTGCCCCCGATGACAGGGAGAAGACGATCAGTATCCCGTCACTAGGCAGAAAGGGGAGATGCCTTATTTACACCGACATCCCCTCATTCATCAGCTCTGTGACCCAATCGCAGGACTCTAATCTCCTGCTATAAAAATGCACTGGTTACTGTGTGAATGTGACTACTAGGGGGCGGTGGTTAACCACTAGGGCAGCCACTTCCTGTCTACATGGACTCCAGTGAAGACTTAGTGACAGTTCTCGGGGTGTGTTTCCTCATAGGGACAACAATGGACCATGTCTGTGTCACAATCGTTTTAAATGGCCACTTCTCTCCAGTAGAAGGTCATGAGACAACACAGGAGCACAACTGGTAGTTAGAGACAGAGCGTTGTCACCCTACAACAGGAAGTACCTGAACAAAAGACCTTCATGGCAGGATCGCCAGTTGCAGATTCAAAACAGCTTTTAGAATTACTTGTGAAATTAAACCCTCATGTTAACCCACTTGACCTGCGGAAGGTTTTACCCCCATCGTGACCAGGCCATTTTTTTTGCGATTCAGCACTGCGCTACTTTAACTAGCAATTGTGCAACACTGTATCCAAACAAAGTTTATATCATTTTTTCACACAACTAGAGCTTTCTTGTGGTGGTATTTAATCAACACTGGGGTTTATTTATTTTTTATTATTATATAAATAAAAAAAAAAAAAAAAAGACAGAAAATTTTGAAAAAACAAAATATATGATAAAAGATATTTAATAATAATAATAATAAAAAATAATTGAATTTCTTCATAAATTTAGGCCAAAATGTATTCTGCTACATGTCCAATAATTGTTTTAATAATTGGTTTGAGTGAAAGTTCTAGAGTCTACAAACTATGGTATACACAGTATCTCACAAAAGTAAGTACACCCCTCACATTTCTGTGAATATTTTCTTCTATCTTTTCATGTGACAACACTGAAGAAACGACACTTTGTATCTACAATGTTGTGTAGTGAGTGTACAGCTTGTATAACAGTCCCCTCAAAATAACTCAACACACAGCCATTAATGTCTAAACCGCTAGCAACAAAAGTGAGTACACCCTTAAGGGAAAATGTCCAATTTGGGGCCAAAGTGTCAATATTTTGTGTGGCCGCCATTATTTTCCAGCACTGCCTTTACCCTCTTGGGCATGGAGGTCACCAGAGCTGGTGGATGTTGGAGACGTTGCGCTCCTCCACCTTCCGTCTGAGCATGTCCCACAGATGCCCAATAGGGTTTAGGTCTGGAGACATTCTTGGCCAGTCCATCACCTTTACCCTCAACTTCTTTAGCAAAGCAGTGGTGGTCTTGGAGGTGTGTTTGGAGTCGTTATCATGTTGGAATACCACCCTGCGGCCCAGTCTCTGAAGGGAGGGGATCATGCTCTGCTTCAGTATGTCACAGTACATGTCGGCATTCATGGTCCCCTCAATGATCTGTAGCCCCCCAGTGCCGGCAGCACTCATGCAGCCCCAGACCATGACACTCCCACCACCATGCCTGACTGTAGACACACTTGTCTTTGTACTCCTCGCCTGGTCGCCGCCACACACGCCTGACACCAAATACGTTTATCTTGGTCTCATCAGACCACAGGACAGGGTTCCAGTAATCCATGTCCTTAGTCTGCTTGTCTTCAGCACACTGTTTGGGATCTTTCTTGTGCATCATCTTTAGAAGAGTCTTCCTTCTGGGACGACAGCCATGCAGACCAATTTGATGCAGTGTGCAGCATATGGTCTGAGCACCGACAGGCTGACCCCCCCCCCCCAACCCTTCACCCTGTGCAGCAACGCTGGCAGCACTCATACGTCTATTTCCCAAAGACAACCTCTGGATATGACGCTGAGCATGTGACCTCAACGTCTTTGGTGGACCATGGCGAGGCCTGTTCTGAGGGGAACCCGTCCTGTTATACCGCTGGACGGTCTTGGCCACCGTGCTGCAGATCAGTTTCAGGGTCTTGGCAATCATCTTATATTCTCGGCCATCTTTATGTAGAGCGACAATTCTTTTTTTTTTTTCATATCCTCAGACAGTTCTGTGCCATGAGGTGTCATGTTGTCCTTCCAGTGACCAGTATGAGAGTGAGAGCGATAACACCAAATTTAACACACCTGCTCCCCATTCACACCTGAGACCTTGTAACACTAACAAGTCACAGGACACCGGGGAGGGAAATGACTAATTGGTACCCAATTTGGACATTTTCACTTAGGGGGTGTACTCACTTTTGTTGCCAGTGGTTTAGACATCAATGGCTGTTTGTCAAGTCATTTTGAGGGGGCGGCAAATTTACACCGTTATACAAGCTGTACATTTACTACACAACATTGTAGCAAAGTGTCACTTCTTCGGTGTTGTCACATGAAAAGATAGAAGAAATAATTTACAAAAACGTGAGGGGTGTACTTACTTTCGTGAGATACTGTAATTTACGCAGCTTTAGACGCTATATTGGGGCGATCAGCAACTTAGGCCGGCAGGAACCGGCCAAGATTTGAACCATTATTAATGAGCAGGCAATGTACCAAGTTGATCGATTGATCAACTTGGGTACAGCCAGCCTGTCGGATTCTCTTGCAAGTATCGCTAGCGGCTGCTATAGCTGCTAGCAATAATCACCGTTTTCTCCTGGCGGCATCCCCCTGGCAGAAAACAATTGTGGATTTCCCCCCGTCAACACTGTCTGTGGTTACAGGTAAGAACTTTGAACAGTGTATGGCGGTGGGCAATCTGGCGCTAACTGACATCACCAGTGACACTAATACAGTGTTCAGTGATAATATTATACACCGTCACTGTACTAATGACACTGTCTGGGAAGAGGTTAACATCTAGGTGTAATCAAGGGGTTAACCGTGTGCCGCTTTTACTTACAGATCTGGCTGTTTCTTCTCCCTGAAATGCAGGGAGAAGAAACAGCCAGATCTGTAAGTAAAAGAAGCACACATTATACACATAGTTAACCCCTTGATTGCACCTAGATGTTAACCCCTTCTTAGCAGTAAAAAGGTTTGCTGGTTCGAAATCTCAACCCCGACACTACCTGCCTGGAGTTTGCATGTTCTCCCTGTGCCTGCGTGGGTTTCCTCCGGGAACTCTGGTTTCCTCCTACACGCCAAAGACATGCGTGTAAATTGGCCCTAGTACATGAATGTGAGTTAGGGACTGTAACGGGAGGGCCTGTGGAATCCAGAAGCTCTAACAAATTATGAGCCAGGAAATAATGGACATATCTTGGATCGCTTTAACATGGGTCTGTAATTCACAAGATATCCCCGGAGATCTGGAAGAACTATTTACAGGTTGTTGATTCTGAACTCAGCAGGTTAATTGAAAGAGTGACTCATTCAATGTGGGAACACAGACTGTTAGGTGTTAATGTCGTTTGTTGTGATGTAAATGAATCTAGTATGGCTTCTGAAGTATCTTCCATGGTGGGGTGCTAATTGACACTGTATTGTGTGAAGGGCTATTGATGATAGATGTGTATTGCAAGTTAACAGACAATCTAAAGGTCAGATGTCTGACTTATCAGCTGTAGTTAATTAGCTCATGTAAATTATGTCTACTAACAGAATGTGTATTGTATAGCAGGTGAGAGGAGCCGGGATGTCTACCCTGAGGGGTCATGTCTCTGAGTTACCTTGTCTGGGTAAATGAATAGTTAATTAGCTCATGTAGATGTCAGAGTTGGTGTCGGAATGTCTGACTAAAACATGTGTATTGAGGGTGCGCATTAGGAACCATTGTATAATGTTGTGGGTGGAGTTGAGTCATTGTTCATTCTGGTTACTAACTGTATATAAGAGTCTGATTTTCTCATTAGAGAGTCTATTCGTTTTGAACCTCAAACAGAGCTGTGTCTCGTTATTGGGGTTTGTTTGCCTGACTGTGGAGTGTCGGTAGCCGTCTTGGGTTCAGAATGGAATATCAAACGGCGTTAACCCCTGTCCCATTTGGGGTTCCGTTACAAGGACATTGTACATTTACATCAGTCCCTACCCTCAAGGCGCTTACAATGTACAGTGGAACCTCGGTTTAAGAGTAACTTGGTTTGAGAGCGTTTTGGCTTGCAAGCAACTTTTTTTTTTAATTCTGACTCAGTTTGCGAGTGTTGACTTGCAAGACGAGCAGAATTCAAGCTAAATAGGCCTGCAGTACCTCATTTGGCCTGAGGTACGGGGGCGCAGAAGCCAAGAAAAGCCGAACATTAGCCTGCAGGACCTCATTTGGCCTGAGGTATGGGGGCGCAGGAGCCTAGAAAAGCCAAACATTGGCCTGCAGTACCTCATTTGGCCTGAGGTACAGGGGCACAGGAAACAAGCCAAAGTGTCCTCGGCCTTTTCGGGGCTCTCTGGCACCCCCGCCACCCCTGGCTGCATTCGGTATTGCATCCCATTGAAGTCAATGCGGAACTTATTATTTCCGTTTCCACTGACTTCAATGGGAAAACTTGCTTTGATATGTGAGTACTTTGGATTACGAGCGTTCTCCTGGAACGGACTATGCTCATAATCCGAGGTTCAACTGTATATGTAAAGCGCTGTGTAAACTGATGGTGCTATACAAGTACCTTGAATAATAAAACAAGACTCTGTGCTTTGATTGGACACCTCAGTGCAGGAGGTCACTATTATACCATTTTTCGGAGATCCTCGATGTAACGCAGGCTCCGCCCACTCGCAGGACCACAGACGCACAGCGATAATGTAAAGTAAACTTTATTGTTTGTGAGCCACAAAATAAAGTTCTTTGGTTGTACAAATATCACTAGTAACAGCCTTCAGGGGCTCTGCGCGGCCCCCCGTTTAGTGCTCAAGGGGAGCTGAAGACGGGCCCCCCAAAAATATAGGTCCTCGCCCTTTTATGAGGGGTGGTGATGGTGGGGGAGGGGGGCAATGAACTTGAAATATTCCATAGAAAACCTCCATGGATGAGGGGGGGGGAGAACGTCATTCAATAAAAGATCCCCCCCACATAACCTGGTCCATGGCAACAATAAGGCACCACACAGGAGCTGGGGCAACGTGGCATCCCCTCTTCAGTGGCACAATGGAACAGTCCAGAACTCTGCATGGCGAGGACCCCGCCCACTCACCTTACTAATCCTATTATTTAAAAACTAAAACTCCAATAGATCATCAGCACCTGCGACCCTCCACTAGCTGCAATGTCGATATCAGGCTGAGCAACAAAACGTATATCTGCACATTTTCAGCACGGAGCAATTCCTTTTCACAGATCGGAGCTTTGACAGTGTCGTATTTCAGGCGAGGTGGGTTTGTGAGTTCAAGGATTTCAGCCACAGAAGATGCGTCTCATTCTTGCAGGAACGGAGGACACAGATGGAAGCCGATTGGCTGCTTAGAAAACATGGATATGGATTGATGGCGGCCATTAGAACTGCATGGATATGAAGCTCTACCCAACTGGGATTCTTCATGTATGCAAACTATATACACCCCGCCACCTCTGCAAGCTACCGCGGGCACTGCGCTGACCCCCAAGCCACACCCATTACACACACACAGCCATACAGCATGCTGGACAGATGTAGAATGACGCCGGGGGGGGGGTGGAGCTCTGACACAAAAAACAGGATCATTCCTTTAAGTGACAGCCTGGCCCTGGCCCGCCCTTTTCATTCATTGGTTCTCCTTTCTTTCATTTATAGAGGCTCAGCATCACATGTGGGTGTTACCCACAGCCTGCCTCCGGAATGCCCACTCCTCCAGAATGACACCCACCCATTAAGGAGGCATTTTGATATTTGCATAACTCCTCCCCAGCCCAATTAATCCTGGCCCGCCCCTTTCATTCATTGGATCTTGGGTCTTCCACTTATGGAGGCTCAGCAACACATGTGGATGTTACCTATGCAAATACAGCCTGCGTAGGAATGGCCACTCCTCCAGAATAACACCCACCCATTAAGGAGGCATTTTGATATTTGCATAACTCCTCCCCAGCCCGATTAATCCTGGCCCGCCCCTTTCATTCATTGGATCTTGGTTCTCCCGATCATGGAAGGCTCAGCATCACATGTGGGTGTTACCCACAGCCTGCCTCCGGAATGCCCACTCCTCCAGAATAACACCCATCCATTAAGGAGGCATTTTGATATTTGCATAACTCCTCCCCAGCCCAATTAACCCTGGCACGGCCCTTTTATTCATTGATCTTGGGTCTTCCAATTATGGAGGCTCAGCATCTCATGTGGGCGTTACCTATGCAAATAAATGCTGCCTAAGAACGCCCACTCCCCTAGAGTGACACCCACCTATTAAGGAGGCATGTTGATATTTGCATAACTCCTCCCCAGCCTGACTAACCCAGACCCACCCCTTTCATTCCTTGGCAGAGCAGCACAGTGGTGTAGCAGTTAGCACTTTCACCTAGCAACAAAAGGGTCACCAGGTTCGAATCCTGACCACAACACAATCTGGCCTGGAGCTTGCATGTTCTCCCTGTGCCTGCGTGGGTTTCCTCCCACACTCTAAAGACATGCCGGTAAGTTAATTGGCTCCTGTCTAAATTGTCCCTAGTAAAGCGCGTTGGGATAATTGACAGCGCTATATCAAGATGCCACCTCTCATGTGGGTGTTACCTATGCAAACACAGCATGCCTAGGAACGCCCACTTTCCCAGACTGACACCCACCCATTAAGAAGGCATTTTGATATTTGCATAACTACTCCTAAGAGCCAAACAGGACTGGGAGGGGGGGCGGTCAGAGGAGTACTGTGGCAGGGTGCTGGACGCCCCTCCCACCAGCCATGATCAGCCTGCATTGCACAGAAAAATCCAGATGCCAGGTGATGATGTCACTGCGTCTAAAATTAAGATATGAAATGGAGATAAAACTTTTTTTTAATGTCATTAGCATAATGAGGGGGGAGTCAAGGAAAGGCAAAATAAAATGCGTTTTAAAGGTTTGTGAATTCAGATTTGTTCTTTTGTCTACTTATAGTGTAGTAATGAAATGGTCTCAGTCCGAGCCAGTGCCAAGGACACTACTCCCAGCCACCAATCAGAAGTAAGTGCAAGAAAGCTGGTAAACCAAAGCTGTGTTCTGATTGGTAGCTACTGAGCATATGTTGGTTAAAGGGTGAGAGTGATCCTGTGTGGTCAGGGGACGAGTGATTTTATATGTCTCTGCCCACAAACCCGTCTAATGTGTCCCTAGTCCAGGAATCAAAATAGGGGGAAGGAATATCACGGGTCCAGGTAGGTCAGACGAAAGTAAAACTCCTCCTCCAGTTTAGAAGCCACATATTAGCAACAAAATAGAAAGAAGTTCTGGACAGCTACACCCCAAAAAATGTGCCTTTTATTCATAAAACAGGAGAGAAATAGGACAGAAGAGCTGACGCGTTTCACAGTGCTTAATGAGCTATGATTAAGCACTGTTTGAAAAAACTGTTTGTAAAACGCATCAGCTCGTCTGTGGCATGTATTTTTGATCCTATTTTATGAATGAAAAGGCAATTTTTTTTGGAGTGCAGCTGTCCAGAACTTCTTCCTATATCATTACTTTGCCCCTAGACTGGAAATGGCTGATGGACATCCCTTTGTCACCAGATGATGGAACCTGTGTCCCCAGCTACTGATAAATCTGCTGCCCAGGGTCTGAGTGATTTTATGTCTTTGTCCACAAACCATCTACTGTGTCCCTAGACTGGACACGGGCTGGTGGACATGGGTTGGTGGACACCCCTTTGTCACCAGATGATTGATCCTGTGTCCCCAGCTACTGATAAATCTTCTGGTCAGGGTCTCAGTGATTTTATATGTCTTTGCCCACAAACGGTCTACTGTGTTCCTAGACTGGACACGGGGCTGGCGGACACCCCCATGTCACCAGATGATTGATCCTGTGTCCCCAGCTACTGATAAATCTGCTGCCCAGGGTCTGAGTGATTGTATGTCTTTGTCCACAAACCATCTACTGTGTCCCTAGACTGGACCGGGCTGGTGGACACGGGGGCTGGTGGACCTCCCTTCGTCACCAGACGATTGATCCTGTTGTCCCTGCAGACCAGCAGGTGTGTCACCCTGTGCACTTGGCAGCACCCATCCAGAGAATAAGCTTAAAGCAACTTAAACTACTAGAGAAAAAAAAAATGTAGACCCAAAGATATCACACATACTCATTTTACTTTACCCCTCAATAATAATAATAATAACAAAAAAAAAAAAACTCTTCCAGAATCTGATATTTTAAACAAAACATGATATGTGACAGAAGATGAAGCAATGGCAGTGATGTGATGACCCCTTCCCTGGCAGTTACACAAGAGTGCCCCCTAGTCTCTGATCCCAGAACTGCAGTTTGGATTAGAATCTCCGCAGGGGATAATTTTTCTAGGATGGGAGATGATGGTGGGGTGCAGACATGGAATTTAAGGCTACTGGAATTTGGGAATATCAGTATCCAGAAAACAAAAAAACAAACAAACAAAAAAAAAAAAAACGGACCCACTCCTCAGATCAGTGGGAATGGGAATCTTTATACACTCAGCCAGGGACGAAAACTTAACCGAGAAGCGTTTTATACTCACATATCTCTCTTTGCAGCTTGATAACAGCCCCCCACCCTCCAGGATACCACCCCTGCTATCCCCACCAGCAAGAAAGACTGGAGAAATGTTGGTAGCCTATGATTTACAAAGGACTTTAAAACTCTGGTCTAGTAAATTTCTCACAGCCCCTCTAGCCCTCCTTTGCATTAAAAAAAAAAAAAAACGGAGCATGGACCGCGGGACCCACAATTCTTGGAATGCGGAAGGTGGGCAGGGCCAGGTCCTACCATGGGGTAAAAATAACGTATGGCTCACTGGCATCTCCCATGCTTGAGGACAGGATGTGATCTTACCCTTTCAGACATGACCAATATGATTCATGCTCCACATACTATATGACCCGAGATGACGCAGAAGCCAATTTAAAGGGTTGCCCCACCCGAAAACAGCATTACTTTTTCTCTCGTATGGATGGAGGTCATCGGTTAGCCTTAGAGCATGTGTCCTCAACCATTGGCTCTCCAGCTGTTGCGGAACTACAAGTCCCATGAGGCATTGCAGTTACAAACATGGCTCTCAAATGCAGAGGCATGATGGGATTTGTAGTTCTGCAACAGCTAGAGCAGGGGTGTCAAACTCAATTACATCGAGGGCCACATCAGCATTATGATTGCCCTCAAAAGGGCCAGTTGTATCTGTAAGATTAGATGTCCAGCGCATCCCCTCCCGTTACATTAGATGTCAATAGCCACCCCACCATTAGAAGTTGAGTCCCCCACCCCCCCCCTTACATCACAGTGCACCCCCCTTTCCTTATGCTGCTGCTGGAAGAAGCTGGATGCATTGCTTAAAAGCAGAAAGTAAGGGTCTTGAGGAGGACCAGAGGAGGATGAGGGCCACATGAAATGGCCTGGAGGGCCGGATTCGGCCCGCAGGCCTTGTGTTTGACACCTGTGAGCTAGAGGGTCACAGGTTGAGCACCCATGCCATAGCGCAGTGATGGCGAACCTTGGCACTCCAGATTTTTGGAACTACATTTCCCATGATGCTCATGCACTCTGCAGTGCAGTAGAGCATCATGGGATATATAGTTCCAAAACATCTGGGGTGCCAAGGTTCACCACCACCACCTTAGAGGATGGTGTCAGAAACTGGATAGCAAGATTCCTGTTCACCCTTCAAGAAACAAAGCAGGTCCCCCAGGGCAACAAGATCCCCCCCCCCCCCCCCCCCAATGACCTCTGAGAAGGCAGTGAGATCAGATATGTTTCCTGCATTCACACACACTCTATAAATATTCACACCCACTCATAAATATACCACATTCCCACTTCAAACAGCCCGTCCTAACCTGCTCTAAGAACACGCACACTCCTTCCACCCTCTCACATCATACACTCACCCAGTTCCATTAAAACTCCACGGCACAACAAGCGCCGGATACCTCCCGCCTGGGATCGGGGTGCCTCCTTAGCAGTGACTAAAAACCATGGAAGATTGGAAGACTCATCTAAGCTATGTGGGGGGGGGGCGCACAGGGTCAGGAAAAGTCTATCTACTAAAATCTATACAAGTAGTGTGATGAAAAGGTGCCATGGGAGGAATTATAGCAACACAAAAATGTTCAGAAAAGCAAAAAAAAACATCCTATAAAATACAGTTTAAAACTAAAAATGAGACAAAGCCAGTTCCCTGCATGTGAATGATAAGCGAGAGATAGATTTCCACCACAGCCACCGTAATAATGACCAGCAGGTTTGCACATACTAAAAACTTTCCCGCCAAGGCTTGTGCGGCGCGCCCCGGGTCTGCTGCGGACAATCTGAGCACCCGACGACAGTCAATAAAAAAAAAAAGGCAAGGGTGCCCCCAGGGGTGCACTACCCAATGTCAGTAACAAACTTGCTGGTTAAACGTTTTCCTAATAATCCGCTGACTATCTACGAGTGACTTTAACAAGCTGGCTGCTCATCCTGATTGACGCCAGCGTTGCCGATATAGTGAAATTGCCACCCATACAGGAGAGTGAAAAGCAAGTCATCACCAGAAGCCAAAATCAGTACACTTCCCTCCACCAAAAGCAGGGAAACACCCCCGGCAGCGAGCTCGTCTTGCAGTGTCTCTGACTGAGCGCGGCGCCTCTTGAGAAGAGAGAGCGCTACTCTGCGCGGCTCAAAGCGCAGTCTTTGTGTAGCGAGTAATTCACAGTGCTGGGCTGTGCGCCGGGGTGGCCGCTTATGTGGGGACGGCCGTCTCCAGGCTCCTCCGGGTGTGGCGAAGCTTGCGCTTGTTGCTGTAGTTGGCCATCTCTTCTAGTGCGGATGTGTTGGGTGCTGGGATTGGGGGGGCATCTCCGTGCTCCTCCTCGTCCTCTTCGTGTCCCTCCGGCTGCTCCACTTCCTCTATACTATATGATGCTGCAGGGAGAACGAGAACAGGAGGTTAGCATGGAGATACTCAACGATGATTGGAAGGAGGAGAGAAGGAAAAGGCATTTAGACCAATCAAAATAACTCCTGTGAAAAATGTCACAACACACACATATACATGCATACATATACATACCGTATTTGTCGGCGTATAACGCACACTTTTTTCCCCTTAAAATCAGGGGGAAATCGTGGGTGCGCGTTATACGCCGATCTGCGCTGTCTCTGAGCGCCACTGACAGACTGAGCCGAGTGTACTCCGCACTCGGCTAGGCTCGGCCACACCCTGCCCCAACTCCTAGCCTTTATGCGAGAGGAGCCGAGCCTAGCCTCGGCGGCGCTCAGAGACAGTGCACTCTGAGCTCAGAGACAGCCAAGGGGACACCTCCAAGGCCGCAGACGGACGCCGGACAAGACAGCAGAGGGACACCGACAACAGCCATTCAAAATGTAAGTATTTTTTTTCTTAAACTTCCCTTCTAGGCTTGGGGTGCACTATATACCCCGATAAATACGAATATATATATAAAAAATCAATATAGCACCAAAGCACCTTGGAGTGCTGCAGCTCCTGGATTAACTTTACAAACACATTATAAATAGATGGAGAGAGAAAATAAAGCCAGTCCAAGGGTTGCAGCACTCGAGGGTGCTTTATTGAAACCTAAATCAACTACACAGGAATGTTTGAAAGATGGTGTGCATCGTAGAACTATCCAAATAAATGAAGGGAATTCCATGTAAGATATAATTATATATAATTATCCAACTGACTTAAAGGAATTCTTTGCACTATATATAGCGCAAGGAATTCCTTTAATTCAGTTGGATAATTATATATATATATATATATATATATATATATATATATATATATATATATATATATATATATCCCACATAGAATTCTCCCAATTTATTTGGATAGTTCTATGATATAGATATATCTATCCATCTATAGCTATAGAGATAGACAGATCAATATATCTGATCAACGTCTAACCTCAGCTTGTTTCAGTTAAGCTTTGACAATAAAATTCGGGAAGCTGCACCAGATTTTGGTGAAAAAATACCTCGAATGGGTGGATGGGGGCATTTGCTTTGAATATAAAAATTGTACAACGTTTTCAGTTTATTGTGCCCAGATACAGTTAAGTTCTGCTTTACTTATCTCCTGTGAGCTTCTAAAGCAGGTGGTGCTGTCCTGTAGTAGAAGGAAGAAGACGAAAGGAAGAAGAAGAAAGACGAAAAGAAGAAGAAGAAAGACGAAAAGAAGAAGAAGAAAAACGAAAAGAAGAAGAAGAAAGACGAAAAGAAGAAGAAGAAAGACGAAAAGAAGAAGAAGAAAGACGAAAAGAAGAAGAAGAAAGACGAAAAGAAGAAGAAGAAAGACGAAAAGAAGAAGAAGACGAAAAGAAGAAGAAGACGAAAAGAAGAAGACGAAAAGAAAAGAAGACGAAAAGAAAAGAAGACGAAAAGAAAAGAAGACGAAAAGAAAAGAAGACGAAAAGAAAACGAAAAGAAGAAGGAAGACGAAAATAAGGAAGAAGAAAAGAGAAGGAAAATGAAGAAGAAAAGAGAAGGAGAAGGAAGAAGAAAAAAGGAGAAGGAAGAAGAAAAAAGGAGAAGGAAGAAGAAAAAAGGAGAAGAAAAGAAAAGACGAAGGAAGAAGAAAGACGAAAAGAAGGAAGAAGAAAAAGGAGAAGGAAGAAGAAAAGGAGAAGGAAGAAGAAAATAAAAATAAAGGGAGAAAGAAAAATACCATCACCTATAATGATTGGTAGGCTGCGATAAATCAATTTTTTTGTATTTTGTATTTCGCTGTAGGTCAGATTACAAGGCGTATGGCCAGTTTTGGGTGACCACATACATATAAAGCAACTGATAGAGATCAAAGCAATAATTGCATTTTTTTTAAATATAAACATCTGTCAGAAAATAAACTGTTAAAAAAAAGATTTAAACCTTTGATAAGCAGACCCCAGGGTGAGAAGTGGAAGCGTTACACCTCACAGGAAACTAGTCAGGACATAAATGTCATCTTGATCTTTTGTTTCACTTGCTGGTCCAGAAGAGTGAAGTCAGAACTCGAATTGCAAGTACTGAGATAAAATGTTCTGGAGCAGAATAGATCCATCTCGCTCTTCCAGCAATCAGAGCGTCGGCCATGTCTGGTCAGATGTGACACAGAACCAATTGCTGAGCTCTATTTGGATTGCAACGGGCAAACAACTCCACTTTCACCCCCTCCAACATAACAGGCAGTTGTTAGTTTGTGTTTATAGAGCTGTTAAGGTCACACCATGCCTAAACACACCAAACAGCTGTAATGCAATACTCCTACCAAGAACGCAGGGCTGCCAGGATGGCGAGAGGAAGGCGGGAGGGGATCAGTCTAGAGCAGAGTAAAGAGATTATTAGGAAAACAGAGAGAAGGATAAGGAGATCTGCTGACCCTTCAGGAGCCATTCTTACAGAATAATCCATAAATCAGATGAATTCCAGTGTGAGAAGAACCTAAAAGCCGTCACAGCGCCTCCATGTGACGACAGCAGAGTACTGTGTGTAGATCTGTACCTGGGGACTGAACCGAGGCCACACTAGTGATCCTGTCACTGTCACGGGGTACCGGACCTCTACATTGTGCAGGGAAAACACTTACCTGCTTCTGTCGCCGATGAAAATGCTGCAGAATGTTTTGCCAGCAAAGGGGACACAAGCAGGAAGATTAAAGAGGCACTTACTGTTACGTGCCTCCGTCATCTGCAGCTCTCTATCCTCTCCTCCCTCCCTGCCTGTCAGCTCTTTGTCATTGCATTCCACTTCATCAAAAACACAATTCTGGGTTCAAGCTTCATTGAAGAAGGGAGTAGGTAAGGCTTAGCACTTCAGTTTTGCCGTGTCCCATGCTGGCAAGATTTCACTGCGTAACTTTTTGTGGTCACCCAGACAGGAAGTTGTAGTCATTGGAAAGGCTTGCTTAAAAAGAAAAAAAAAAAAAGTTATTCTTACCTCCTCTGCGCAGTTTGTTTTTCACAGAGCAGCCCAGATCCTCCTCTTCTCGGGTCCCTCTTTGCAGCTCCTGGCCCCTTGCTCTTATGAGTGCCCCCCCCCCCCTCAGCCAGGAGCTTGCTACAGGGGTCACACAAGCCGAGTTAGAGCTCTGTGTATCCATTTAAACACGGACCCCTGACCTGGCCCTGTGCCCTCTCTCCCCTGATTGGCTGACTGACAGCCACGGGAGCCAAAAGCTCCCCTGCTCTGTCTCAGCCAATCAGGAGGAGTATACTGGATGGCTGAGGGGATCATGGACATCGCTGGAGAGAGAAGGGGCTCAGGTAGGTAATTAGGGGGTGCTGGGGGGACTTCTACAGACAGAAGGTTTTTTATCTTAATGCATAGAATACATTAACCACTTCAGCTCCCGAAGAATTTACCCCCTTCCTAACCAGAGCACTTTGTGATTCGGCACTGCGTCGCTTTAACCGACAATTGCGCGGTCCTGCTATGTGGCTCCCAAACAAAATTAACGTCCTTTTTTCCCCCACAAATAGAGCTTTCTTCTGGTGGTATTTGATCACCTCTGCGGTTTTTATTGTTTGCACTATAAACAAAATAAAGAGTGACAATTTTGAAAAAAAAAAAATCTATATTTTTTTCTTTTCGCTATAATAAATATCCCCCAAAAATAACAATTTTTTTTCCTCAGTTTAGGCCGATACGTATTCTTCTAAATATTTTTGGTAAAAAAATAAAATAAAACAAAGCGTATATTGATTGGTTTGCTCAAAAGTTATAGCGTCTACAAAACAGGGGATAGATTTATGGTATTTTTATTAATATTTTTTTTTGCTAGTAACGGTGGCGATCTTCGATTTTTATCATGACTGCGACATTATGGAAGACACTTTTGACACCATTTTGCAACCATTGTCATTTATACAGCGATCAGTGCTATAAAAATGCACCGATTACTGTGTAAATGACACTGGCAGAAAAGGGGTTAAACACTAGTGGGGCGATCAAGGGGTTAAGTGTGACTAAGGGAGTGATTTTAACTGTGGGGGGGATGGGCTACCACTGACATGACAGCTCCCGATGACAGGGAGCAGTAAATCCATGTCACGTCACTTGGTAGAACAGGGAAATGCCTTGTTTACATAGGCATCGCCCCGTTCTGCTTCTCCGTGTCACGATCGCAGGCACCCAGCAGACATAGAGTTCACTGGGCCCACAGGCACGGTCACGGAGAAAGCGGCGGCGCCAGCTGCGCAGCAAATTAGAGGGGACGTACCTGTACGCCCATTTACCTGCCCGTGCCATTCTGCAACTGGTTAAGATAAAAAACCTTCTGCCTTTAAAACTCCTTTAATGCAGTAATGCAGTGTGAGACTTCCTGTAATAAAGACCGCTCACTGCTGCCCCCTCCCCTTGTGCAGGGTGACTGGTCTGGTCTCCCCCTCTCCTGTAGTTTTTCTGTAGGCAGCCTGTAGTGGGTGGAGCCAGTTGGGCCCCTCCCACAGCTCTGCTCTCTGCACAGGCACAGTGATGATGTCATTGCTACATTTACAAAAGCAATATCTAGATTCGCAAAAGCATAAGGTGCACATAAAGTGGATTAACAGCCTTTGTGGCTACTGATAAATATAATTACTGCATATACACTAGTATAAGCCGACCCGAATATAAGCCGAGGTACCTAATTTTACCACTAAAATAAGCGGAAAAGAGGGTCAACAATGCCCATTTGCAGCCTCAATGTGCCCATTTACAACCTCACTGTACCCATTGAAGCCTTACTGTGCCCACTGCAGCCACAGTGTACCTGTATTCTTGACAGGCTGCGGGCATCCATTTTAAAAAAATCACGGCCTCCTCCTGGTCCTATTCATTACGCGATAGTCAGTGCACCTGTCGGGTCGCGGGCGCCCATTTTTCAAAAGTCGCGGCTGCCTCCTGGTCCGCAATAGGCGCTTGACACTGTGTTCGGCTACCGCCTATCACGGAGGTCCTCTCATCCTCTGACTCAGTTTCCCAGCAGACACTGTGTTCAGTGTTCCGCCAATCACGGACCTTCTTTCATCCTCGGACAAGAAGATGTCTATGATAGGCGGAACACTGAACACAGTGTCTGCTGGGAAAGTCTGAGGATTAGAGGACCTCCACGATAGGCGGTAGCAGAACACAGTGTCAAACGCCTATCACCGACCAGGGGGGAGCCGCGACTTTTGAAAAATGGACACCCGCAACCCGATAGGTACACTGACTCAAGTATAAGCCGAGGGGGGCCCATTTTCAGCCCTAAAAAAAAAAAAGGGCTAAAAATCTCGGCTTATACTCTAGTACAGGGGTCTCCAAACTTTCTAAGCAAAGGGCCAGTTTAATGTCCTTCAGGCTTTAGGAGGGCCAGACTAGGGCTGGTGGGAGTATAAAATGTCCTGGTGTCCAGTGGGAGTAGGAATAGGAATAGTGAATAGAATAGTGCCCCATTGTTGGTGTTAATGGAAAGAAATCTGCCCCATCGTTGCTGTCATTTGGACAAATAGTGGCCCATTGTTGCTGTCATTGGGAGAAATAGTGGCCCATTGTTGGTGTCAGTGAAAGGAATAGTGGCCAATCATTGGTGTCAGTGGAAGGAATAGTAGACCATTGTTGGTATCAACTGAAGGTATTGTGCCCTTTTGACTAGTGCTCCCAATGCCCCATTGTTGGTGTCAGTGGATGGAATGGTGCCCCAAGGGCCAGATAAAGGCAAGCAAAGGGCCACAGTTTGGAGACCTTTGCTCTAGTATATATGATGTATATATATATATTTGTGGCCTGGATTTAGACTCAACTGTCTCCACCCACAAACACAGTGCTGGGTGTGCGATTGCCATTCTTTCCTCCTATATGGGAATGTTCAACGGTAGCAGTGTTACACCTGCATATCTATTCATCGCTGTTGGGCCATATGGGTGTTCCACTACCCTTACCTGATGTTCGTCCATCCTCGTACTTCAGGCCCGGCGTTGTGTCGGGGGACTAGATACGGGAAACAGATGAATTTGGATTACAGCAGGAACTCGTGAGACATACACAAACACTCAAAGTACAAAGCATGCAGCAAGGTTTATATGCATCATCACACACTTCAAGCAAAGAGGAAACCTATTCCCAGCACACAAAGCATTGGGGGGGGGGGGGGGGGGGATAAATGACAAGTGTGGTGGGGCCGGAGAAGGACAGGCGGGGGCCGACTAATGCCACGTTTACTTTCCAATCCCAGGAACGGTGGTTGGAGATTTGTTAAGTGACTCTGTGAGCTGGGAATAAGGAGTGTCGGGTGGCAAGGAGTTGGGGCCTAGAAAAATAAGACAGTAGTTTGTGAAATTTAAAGGGAAACTATAGCCAACCATTAAATAGCTCAAGTCACCGCTACACTGACCTGAGAATATGTCATAATAATGCCTACATGCGTTTTTATAATAGTCCCTTTTCTTATCGGGTTATTTTTGCCTTTTCCCATTGGGGAAGACTTCCTTCCACTTCCTGTCCTAAAGACGCAGAAGGAAGTGAAAGGAAATCTCCATTAAAAGGGAGATGAAGATTGAAAGATTTTCCCTCAACTCTTGTTTCAGTGACAACTGTAAGGGCTCATTTATTGTGAGCCCCATGCAGGCCCGTGTTTTCCATACAGGCCTGTGTTTTTCATGCATGCAGATGTATACATGTCATGTGCATCCCATTTATTTATATTGGGACACAGACGCTGCGTCCTAATAGGGCATGCAAATGAGGGTCCCCAAATGCACCCCCGTATGCATTTGGGGACCCAAACTCACCTTTATGTCATATTAGGACACAGCGGCGGTGTCTGTGCAGCCATGTGTCCAATTCAATTAACGGGACCCCAGTATGGGGCTGCACATGCCACCAGTGCATCCCCCCCCCCCCCCCATTTGTTTCTATTGGGACACGAGGCTGCATGGACACAGCCGCTGCTTCCTAATATGGCATGCAGATGAGGGTCCCCAAATGCACTATGTAGGAATTCGGGGACCTGCACTCACCTGCATTTCATACTAGGAGACCACGACTTTGTCGGTGCAGCTGCGTGTCCCAATAGAAAGAAATGGGACTGCATGTAATGCCCGTGTCTTCCCATGCCGGCATCCCATTCATTTCTATTGGGACACATGGCTGTACGGACACAGCTGCTGAGTCCTAATATGGCATGCGAATGAGGGTCCCCCGAATGCACCCCCGTATGCATTTGTGGACCCACACTCACCTGTATGTCATTTTAGGACACAGCGGCTATGTCTGTGCAGCCATGTGTCCAATTTAATTAATGGGACGCCAGTATGGGGCTGCATGTACCACCAGTGCATCCCATTTGTTTTCTATTGGGACACAGCCGCTGCACGGACACAGCCGCTGCACGGACACAGCCGCTGCACGGACACAGCCGCTGCATCCTAATATGGCATGCAGATGAGGGTCCCCGAATGCACTCTGTAGTTTGGGGACCCACACTCACCTGCATGTCATGTTAGGAGACCACAAATTTGTCTGTGCAGCCGCGTGTCCCAATAGAAACAAATGGGACTGCATGTAATGCCTGTGCCTCCTCGTGGAGGGAAAACATGAACCTGCACGGGACCCGGAGTAAACTACCCTGTGTGAATGAACCATAAAATCTAAGATTTACCATCACCTTGTGTCCCTGCGATAATGGTCACTACCGGTAGGATACAGGCAGAGGATGAATCTACTCCTGAGGGGGGATAGACTGCAATAATATCTCAAAAGAGGGTCTTCTGTTTATCTACTTCATCCAAAACTAGAACCAAAAAAAAAAGGATGGGGGCACATACAATTTTGGGGCCTCCCATTGAGAAAAGCAGGAAATGGCTGATGGTCAATGCGGATGATGATGTTTTCTAAGAGCATTGCTAAGATAAAGCGGCTTTCAGAGTTTTATGCTCCATTCCATATAAGAACAGTTCCACCAAAAAGCCATATTTAACTTTATGAACTGACGGCCAGAACTATCATGGGATAAACTGAGAGCGTTAAAGTAACTCGTCCATCCTACTGGATTGGGTCTAGTGTCTGCCATTTCCAAGCAGTCTGGCCGACGCCAACTGAGAGGGGAACATTAAAGAGTAGTCACCGTGAAAATCTACCAAACTGGAAGCACAGCTTGGTTATGTAAAATACATAACGCAGATAGTGGCCCCTCATTCAACTATAAAAGGACAGGTTGTTATCTATGGCAGCAAGGCTTGTAAAATAGTAATACGCACGGATAGGTCGCTGACATAACTCAAATCCTGACAAAGTGCTATAGATTCCCTTTAATAGGCACAAAAAGTTAAAAAACTTGGGCAGTAACCACAGTGACCAACCTGAAGACCGAAATCTGATTGTTGGTTGGTTGCTATAAAATGCGGCACTCTATGAGAGCTTGTGTGTCTCCATAATGCAGATGACCTTACTATGGGAGGTGTGATAGAGGAGCATATAAGACATAATACACAGATAGGAGAGACCCTCACCACACTGTACAAAACCAACAAGAAACCAACAACCCCCCCCGCCATCACCAAAGCACTCAAGGCCACAATGCACCACAAACAGACCGGATACTAAGAGACTCCGGTGTTATAGCCAGACAGAGATAGGCTGCCAGCCGGGTCACGTGACAGCATGCAGACAGTACCTGAATCTCATATACGGGTTTGGAAGACGGAATAGCAGCAAATTGTTTGTAGTCAAATTTCTTGTCTGAGTGAGACTGGAAAGCAGAGCAAGGGGGTAAGAAAGGCGAGAGAGAGCAAGGCAATGGGCAAGAGATGACAAACACAAATGAGAGCTACACATTGGACAAAACAAGAGCAATAAAGCCGAAAGAGGGGCCAAAGCAACGAGAGAGAGCGCGAGAGTGGGGACAGAGCAACGAGCCAGAGAGAGAGAGTGAGCAAGTGAGGGGACAAACGTGCCAAAGAAAGAGACTGGGGACCGAGCAACGAGTCAGAGAGTGAGACTGGGGACCGAGCAACGAGTCAGAGAGTGAGACTGGGGACCGAGCAACGAGTCAGAGAGTGAGACTGGGGACCGAGCAACGAGTCAGAGAGTGAGACTGGGGACCGAGCAACGAGTCAGAGAGTGAGACTGGGGACCGAGCAACGAGTCAGAGAGTGAGACTGGGGACCGAGCAACGAGTCAGAGAGTGAGACTGGGGACCGAGCAACGAGTCAGAGAGTGAGACTGGGGACCGAGCAACGAGTCAGAGAGTGAGACTGGGGACCGAGCAACGAGTCAGAGAGTGAGACTGGGGACCGAGCAACGAGTCAGAGAGTGAGACTGGGGACCGAGCAACGAGTCAGAGAGTGAGACTGGGGACCGAGCAACGAGTCAGAGAGTGAGACTGGGGACCGAGCAACGAGTCAGAGAGTGAGACTGGGGACCGAGCAACGAGTCAGAGAGTGAGACTGGGGACCGAGCAACGAGTCAGAGAGTGAGACTGGGGACCGAGCAACGAGTCAGAGAGTGAGACTGGGGACCGAGCAACGAGTCAGAGAGTGAGACTGGGGACCGAGCAACGAGTCAGAGAGTGAGACTGGGGACCGAGCAACGAGTCAGAGAGTGAGACTGGGGACCGAGCAACGAGTCAGAGAGTGAGACTGGGGACCGAGCAACGAGTCAGAGAGTGAGACTGGGGACCGAGCAACGAGTCAGAGAGTGAGACTGGGGACCGAGCAACGAGTCAGAGAGTGAGACTGGGGACCGAGCAACGAGTCAGAGAGTGAGACTGGGGACCGAGCAACGAGTCAGAGAGTGAGACTGGGGACCGAGCAACGAGTCAGAGAGTGAGACTGGGGACCGAGCAACGAGTCAGAGAGTGAGACTGGGGACCGAGCAACGAGTCAGAGAGTGAGACTGGGGACCGAGCAACGAGTCAGAGAGTGAGACTGGGGACCGAGCAACGAGTCAGAGAGTGAGACTGGGGACCGAGCAACGAGTCAGAGAGTGAGACTGGGGACCGAGCAACGAGTCAGAGAGTGAGACTGGGGACCGAGCAACGAGTCAGAGAGTGAGACTAGGGAAAGAAACAAGTAAAAGTGAGGTAACAGAGCAACAATCACACATACAGTACAGATGAGATAATGACAAGGAGAATAGAAGACAGAACAAAGCAGCAAGCAGGACAGGTAATACACAAAAAGTAACAAGCCATCAGCGAGTAAACATGCCTCCAACTGAATGATTTTTCTTTCTAGCTAGGTATGACTGTGAAATCAGTCTATTGGCACCATAAAACCCCTGCAGTCACCCCTTAGATGACCAACCATGAAAGCAGACTAAACTGTACCTCATGGATTTTCCCAGCCAGCTGCTGCCGTTGCCCCGAGATGAGGCCAGCACAGGACCCAAACACACATATGTCCATCTGAAATCGTGTCTCCTGCGTACATAACAATCATTCTACAGAACACGAGTGCCACAGTCAATCAGTTGACTGTCATCCAACAACTAAGAATAGTTTTAGGTAGATGATTAAGAGAAATATGCAAAAACTTTATACAAAAATGTAGTAAAAAAAAAAAAAAAAAAAATGGCTAGATGTGCAATAGATTATTAAAGTAGAACTGCAAAACTTTTTTTTTTTTCATTTTGGATAGAGTAATGGAGGGTTTCGAACAATTGTGTCCCTATGCTTCCTGTCCTATAGCCAAAATAGGAAGTAAGAGGAATTCCCTCCAAAGTGTGGGAATCCTGGGGTGTCACCATTTTATGATTTCCAATCTTCTGGTGTTAACCCAACATTTGGGATGGTCTTACTTTCACGGTTTTACTTTCAAGGATACAGACCACAATAAAAACTGACAGGTGTTCCAATCCCACCTCACTCTATACGAAACAGAATTGAGAGACCCTGTGAACCCACAATAGGGATTTGGATGGGATTGTATGGTGATCCACAAAAATATGCATAGTGATGAGAGAAGTTCATTTTTAGGGTTAAAAGGCAGGGTTGGGTCTCACCACATTGGAAAGTAGAGTTATACCCTGTGTAAGCTCTGTGTCATGTGATGTTGGAGCTTTCAAAGGATTGAGAGACTTCCTCCTCTTCAGGTGAAGGTGTTTAGGTGTGATGATTGGGCACTCAGGCCTGAGCACTGCATCGTGGTAGGAGTAATGATTGGCCACTCAGGTTTGAGCACTGCATCCTGGTAGGTGGACACATGCCCCTCTACACTTAGAGGGATCAGGTAATTACTGAAGGAATTTTACAAACATATTTTGGTATCAGCTGTGATGTCTGGTTATTTAGCTGACCGGCACCAGTGGTTTGGGTAGCTCAGTGGTCAGCTATCCAGCCAGAGAGTCTAGAAAATCTGGGGTCCAGATCACCGCTTTCTGCACGGCAATCACCCCATCAAATTTTGCTGCTCAATTGTGCTTCCAGTTATCCAAATTTAAGTTTTTTTATTGCAATGTTAAAAAAATTAAGTGAGAAGCAAATGAACTGCCAGAAAAGCAGTAGGGCACAACTGGAAAAACAATTCCATCACCCTGTAAAACTGCTTCTTTGGCTTCCTTTAATAACACATAAAGGACCAATTACTGTGCCACTATATTAAAGAATAAAGGAGGACGACGACTCTGTGGACTTTACACGAGATGACACATAGTACATAAAATATTCCAAATTACATAACTTTCGCCATTTTAGGATACTCAATGTCAACAGATTTCTCATATCTAGCTTCTTCAGGACCATCAAATGATCCAAAGAAGAAAAATTGAACCTAGCTAATAGAAAACCACTTCATTAACCATAAAAATCTATAGATATATGAACATTAAAAATCTATAGATTTTTATGGTTAGTGTTTTCCATTTGCTACTGTAGATTCAAAATCCTTTGGATCTTAGTATAGTCTCGAAGAAGCTAGATATAAGAAATCCGTTGACCTTGGGGGTTTAAAAATGGTTGTGTAATTGTACAATTATTTCATTGGATATTGTGAGACAACATTTGAAAAAAAAAAGGAAAAATACTGCGGGACTTTTAAGGTGTCAGAATAAATGCAATAATGAAATTTTATGAAAAAAATGAAATTTTATTAACATTAAAATTCCTTGTTGTACTATTAGGTAAATTAATATACGCTCTACATGTTTTGCTTCAAATTTGCTTCTTCAGGAGACTTTAAAGAGCTGTATAGATTGAATGCTAAAAAATATAACAAAAAAAAAAAAAAAAACGCACGAAAATTATAAAGAGTTATGAAAACAAAAAATTGCATTTATCAAAGATCAAAGAGATAGAGATTCAGATTGCCAACACCCGCCCTGTTCCAATAAATAAGGTGATCACAAAGAAGGGACAAGAGATATCGCCTATATCCAAAAATAAAATAAAAGATATGGCTATGTTTGTATATGTAAAATTGATTAATTTGATTTATGTTGGTCCATTTCTATATCCATTCTTTGGTAAGTCCATTTTATGTGTCATTTTGCACAATATTTAATATTACATCATTCAATACTGTGCTGAACAAATGAAATTTGTAATTTTGTAACACCCATTATAGGATAAATGTATTTTTTTTTAAACTCTATATAATTTTCATGCTGTTCCTTTGTTATATTTTTTATCATTCAATCTATACAGCACTTTAAAGTCTCCTGAAGAAGCTCATTCGAAGCGAAACATGTAGAGCGGTAGTGTCTGTATATGAATTGACCCAATAGTAATTTTTATGAATTTTAATTAGATTTCTTCATAAAATTTAATCATCTCATCTTCTGGCACCTAAAAAGTCCCGCAGGTTTTTCCTTTTTTATCATGTATTCTTCATAAAATTGGGATGCGGTGTCCATCCTGATCTCGTCACCCTTCTTTTCTTTAAAAATGTGAGACAATATTGTTAACCACATAATAGTAAATCTTTAACCACTTCCTTACTGGGCACATATACCCCTTCCTGACCAGGTGAAATTTCAGCTTGTGGCACTGCATCACTTTAACTGACAATTGCACGGTTGTGCGACGTGGCTCCTAAAATTGGCGTCCTTTTTTCCCCCACAAATAGAGCTTTCTTTTGGTGGTATTTGATCGCCTCTGCGGTTTTTATTTTTTGCGCTATAAACAAAAATAGAGCGACAATTTTGAAAAAAAAAACTATATTTTTTACTTGTTGCTATAATAAATATCCCAATTTTTTTTAAAAAAAAATTTTTTTTCTCAGTCTAGGCGATACGTATTCTACATATTTTTGGTAAAAAAAAAAAATCGCAATAAGCGTCTGGTTTGCGAAAAAGTTATTGCGCTTACAAAATAGGGGACAGAATTATTATTTTTTATTATTTTTTTTTTTTTTACTACGATCAGCATTTTTTTCGTGACTGCGACATTACGGCGGACACATCGGACACTTTTGACACATTTTTGGCGCCATTCACATTTATACAGCGATCAGTGCTATAAATATGCACTAATTACTGTATAAATGTGACTGGCATTAAAGGGGTTAACACTAGGGGGTGAGGAAGGGGTTAATGTGTACCCTAAATTGTGTTCTAACTGTGGGGGGAGGGGGGTGACCGATGCCGTGTCCCTATGTACAAGAGACACAGATCGGTCTCCTCTCTCCCCTGACATGACATGGATCTCTATGTTTACACAGAGATCCACGTCTTGTCCCTGCAGCCGCCGATCCCGAGTGCCTGGCGGACATCACGCCCGCCAGGCACGCGCATCGGCATGTCAGCGATGCGGCGGGCACGCGCGCGCCCCCCCAGTGGCCTGGCTAAGAACAGGCTGTAAAAACACGGTCTGTTAGAGATTCAGGACGTCCCTTCGGCCGTACAAAGTCGTACAGCCGTTGGGAAGTGGTTAAGATCTGATTTGAAAACAATAAATTGTAATATTAATTTTATGTAGTAAATGTGCCATCTCATATGTAACCAGTAAGGTCCGCAGAGTCCTCCTTTTTTTCTTGAATTCCTACAATTAAAAAGAAGAGATGACACTATGCCTAGAGTGGTTCAAAAATGGCATGAAGTCTTTATATATTTATTTTATTACAGACCAAAAAAATAAAAAATTTGAATAAAAACGTCACTTCCGAACTTAAAGCGGAATTTTTTTTTTTTATTAAGGCCGGGTTCACACCTATGCAAATTGAGTGCAGCCTAAACCGCATCCAATTCGCAGAACATTTCTAAATACATTGTTTTCAATGAGGCTGGTTCCCATATGTGCGATGCATTCGCACTGTGCATTGCAGAAAAAAACGTGTGCGTATTTTAGGCCTTGCGGTGCGGCTCAGGTGCGAATGCAGGCCCATTATCTTCTATGGGAACGTAGCCGATTCACAGATGTGTTCATTTCTCTTCAGGATTTACTCTCATTCACCTCAATACACTTCCCCCCTCTCCCAGGTCTCCAAATTCGCAGCTAATCTGCAGCTAAAACGCAGTGCATCTGCTGAACACTTCTCTTATCTCTCTGCAGAGATAAGAGAGCTGAAATTCGCACTGCACTAGTGTCAAGCCGGCCTAAAAGTCAGTAGTTATACATACTTTAGCTGCTGACCTAATACATGGACACTTAGCTGGCCTGGGTGCCCACGATGTCGGGTCCCAAAGCCGACCTGTCCGTTGGCTCCCGGGTGCTGCTGCCACCATCTTCGGTAAGGGAATCCGGAAGTAAAGCCTTGCAGCTTCACTTCCTGGTTCAATACTGCGCATGCGCAAGTCGCGCTACACGATTCCACTGGGACCTGTGTCTCTCCCAGAAGAAAGTCCGGGGGAGTTTAGAGTAGGCGCCGGATGTGGCGTAGGTCATTGCCGTGATCTATGCCCGGAAGTGGGAGGAAATACCTGGATTACACAGGTATCTGCTCCCTCCTCCCCCCTGAAAGGTGGCAAATGTGACACAGGAGGGGGGATTCCGAAAAGCAGAAGATCCATTTTTGGGTGGAACTCCACTTTAACCAAGAGACCCCACTGTGCTGCTAATTAGGTACAATAGACATGGGACAAAAGGTAAGGATGATGGCGCCCTGAAGGATGGTGGATAAATTAGGTGCAGAGGGCACTCGTGAACAGGATGGGAATACTCACAACACAAATACTGGAAAACTCTGCTATTGTACTCACCAGTCTACCGGGAGATGTCAGCAGACGAGGGCTGTAATCTGCAAATAGACAGAAAGTCACAACCGTGGAACAAGGACAATCTCCAATGAGACCTCCAGAGCTTATTGCTTACCTTCGAGAGGGGTGGGTGATGGCGTAGGAGCTGGGGACGGGGATTCTACCAGCTGGTCCAGTGTGCCCCGTTTCCGGTTCTCTTTGGAGCGAGCGATCACAACCTGAGCCTTTAGCGCATCCTGTTCCAGAGATTTCATTCTGCCGACGAGAGGCAAATAAAACATGAGGGGAGAAGTAGCAGGATGGAGAGAAAGAGGTCACAGAGTCAGTGGTGGTGGATACAGGATGGGTGAGAGATGCTAGGGCAGTGATGGTGAACCTTGGCACCCCAGATGTTTTGGAACTACATTTCCCATGATGCTCATGCAATATGCAGTGTAGTTGAGCATCATGTTGGAAGGTTCCCCCAACACTACCTTCTCTGCCCAATGACTGTGCCCCAGGGAAATCAGTCTAAACATTTACCAAAATCTCAAAATATTCCACCCCCAACATTCACCAGACACCATTTTCATCTATAATCCCTGGATCTTTATTTTCCATAAAGAGGAGAAAACACTAAAAACCTTTTCCTAGAGCTGTAAAAACACATTTTACCCCACCACTGGTGCTCCCGGGATTGGGGGGAATAGAAGATTAATTATAATCACAAGACTAAAAAGCAGAATGTTTTCTGGGCCAGTGGTTTAGGTTTACCTCTTTAGCGACTAGATATCATTAAAGGGGCTGTAAAGGTAAAAAATGTTCCCTAAATATCTTCCTTTACCTTAGTGCAGTCCTCCTTCACTTACCTCATCCTTCCATTTTGCTTTTAAATGTCCTTTTTTCTTCTGAGAAATCCTCACTTCCTGTTCTTCTGTAACTCCACACAGTAATGCGAGGCTTTCTCCCCGGTGTGGAGTGTCGTGCTCGCCCCCTCCCTTGGACTACAGGAGAGTCAGGACACTCTCTATGTTGCATATAGAAAAAGGAGCTGTGTGTTCGTTAGCGTCCTGACTCTCCTGTAGTCCAAGGGAGGGGGCGAGCACGACACTCCACACCAGGGAGAAAGCCTTGCATTACTGTGTGGAGTTACAGACAGAAGAACAGGAAGTGAGGATTTCTCAGAAGAAATAAGGACATTTAAAAGCAAAATGGAAGGATGAGGTAAGTGAAGGAGGACTGCACTAAGGTAAAGGAAGCTATTTAGGAATATTTTGTTTACCTTTACAACCCCTTTAAAATAGAATTCCAGACTAAACTCAGAGTTTAGTTCCGTTTTAACAATTTCTCTCTCCTCCCACTAATGATTGGGAGCTAATCAGAGTGGCTCCTGATCATGTGATCGCGCCGGCTATGATATAGCAACCACGTGCACACTAAAAGGTTGATTTATAAAGAATTAGGCTTTCAGCTGTGGATTCCTCTTGCAGCCTCAGATGGCTGTTTGCTTGTGTTTTTAATGTGGTAATTATAAAATACAATTCCAGGATTATTTTTTTTTTATTATTATTTAAATATTTATATTTTTCGGCCATAATAAAAATATAAGCAATACATCCCAAGCGTCCTAGTGGGCATTATATTTTTTATCTGCCGACTTGTAGAGCTGGGCGATTTTCTCCCCCAAAAAAATCTTCGATTAAAAAAAAAAAAAAAACACTTGATTCACGATTCAAATAGAGTTTTTGTTTTTTAATGGACACCGCGCCGGTACTGAGGAGCTGCGGGCAGGAGTTTTAAGGCGAGGCCGCGGCTTCAGCCCAGTCCGTGGCATTCCAGCTTTGCGGACTAGGCCAAAGCCGTGGCCTCACCTAAAAAATCCTGCCCGCCTGTCAGCACCGGTCCTGGTGAAAAAAAAAAATCTATTTGATGAAAATCTAAATCTATTTGACCTCTTAATGCGATTCTAGATTCAAATCGATTTTTTCCAAGCCCTACTGACTTGTCAATAAGACACAGATTTTGAGACTCATCCTGATCTGTGATTCGTTACTTAGTGAGTCACTTGAAACAAGCATGCAGCTGGTGAACATTGGGATGACGTCTAGTCAGAACATACATTCACCACAAACAAAATAACCAAGTCGCAAAGAAACATTGCTGGAGACATCAGTGTCCGTTTCCACTTTAGGAAGTTTGGGGAGACGAATGGACAAAAAAACAGAACAAGTGAGGATTTTTCAGAGAAATGTGGTGAAGGAACCCTCCTATGCCCCATCCACCCCATGCAGGGCAGGAAAACATGCATAACAACCCCCACTCACTATTTAATAACCTGGTGCAGACAGCAGAGGGGCAATGTGCAGATGCAGACACATCGCGGGCCCCCCTTCCACAAGCTGGGGCTCTAGCTTCAACTTACATCATCACCAATTTACCATGATAATCCCAATCTCTTTGCAATAATAAAAAGAATCTGTTTAGAGAGCTCAATAGTGCAAGCTGTAACTTGCACACATAAATAAATGAGTCAGAGCCGTGACTATGCCCTGCTTTCCTTCTGTTCTTTTTAGAACTTGCAATCAGAGAGAGAGAGAGAGTGAAAATAAACAGCTTCTGCCCGCTGTGACAACAGTGCCGTGGATGTAACTTATGGCTGATGTGAAACTGCAGGACTCCTCTGTGGTCATTCTGAGCATCTGATAAAACTGACATGTACCTCGCTTGCATAGTGCTTTGCCATCTGCATCATTTTATTAAATATTTCATTATGTTTGCCAAGAGCAGTGATGCAAAAGGACAACACATGGTGTAATGCACTGCAGGTGCTGCAAAAATACTTCAATCACAAGTCTGCAATGACAACAAAAGCACATTCTGATCAACACCTACGTTTCTCAAAGGTCTCAAATCTTAAAAAGGATATTCTAGTTACACATAGAGTCTGCTGGGTTTCAAATCTGTTGGCGTATCCTGCAGGACCTCCACATCATGGATTCAGCTAAAAATGCACTCCCTCCCTGATGTTTTGCATAACCATATGTTCTGGTTTGAATCAATTCAGCATGGTTCAGTTCTGTCCATGTCATCGGACCGGCGAATGGAAAGACTAGACGCACCGGCGAATGGAAAGACTAGACGCACCGGCGAATGGAAAGACTAGACGCACCGGCGAAAGGAAAGACTAGACGCACCGGCGAAAGGAAAGACTACACGGACCGGCGAAAGGAAAGACTACACGGACCGGCGAAAGGAAAGACTACACGGACCGGCGAAAGGAAAGACTACACGGACCGGCGAAAGGAAAGACTACACGGACCGGCGAAAGGAAAGACTACACGGACCGGCGAAAGGAAAGACTACACGGACCGGCGAAAGGAAAGACTACACGGACCGGCGAAAGGAAAGACTACACGGACCGGCGAAAGGAAAGACTACACGGACCGGCGAAAGGAAAGACTACACGGACCGGCGAAAGGAAAGACTACACGGACCGGCGAAAGGAAAGACTACACGGACCGGCGAAAGGAAAGACTACACGGACCGGCGAAAGGAAAGACTACACGGACCGGCGAAAGGAAAGACTACACGGACCGGCGAAAGGAAAGACTACACGGACCGGCGAAAGGAAAGACTACACGGACCGGCGAAAGGAAAGACTACACGGACCGGCGAAAGGAAGGACTACACGGACCGGCGAAAGGAAGGACTACACGGACCGGCGAAAGGAAGGACTACACGGACCGGCGAAAGGAAGGACTACACGGACCGGCGAAAGGAAAGACTACACGGACCGGCGAAAGGAAAGACTACACGGACCTGCGAAAGGAAAGACTACACGGACCGGCGAAAGGAAAGACTACACGGACCGGCGAAAGGAAAGACTACACGGACCGGCGAAAGGAAAGACTACACGGACCGGCGAAAGGAAAGACTACACGGACCGGCGAAAGGAAAGACTACACGGACCGGCGAAAGGAAAGACTACACGGACCGGCGAAAGGAAAGACTACACGGACCGGCGAAAGGAAAGACTACACGGACCGGCGAAAGGAAAGACTACACGGACCGGTGAATGGAAAGACTACATGGATCAGAGAATGGAAAGACTACACCGGATCAATAAAAGGAAAGACTACATTGAACAGTGAATGGAAAGACTACAAGTCCAACCTGCCCTCGGCAGATGGTTCATTATTCATTTTCTCCAGCCCCAGAACAGATGGTAGTTAGTGGTACCCCCATACAAATCTGGGGCTGGGTAAACAATTCAGGAGCCTGCCCAATACAACGATTGTGGTTGCAAGACTATGCACGCTTCAATGCAAATATTTAATAAAAAAACTGAGAACATTTAATGCTTGCAGAAGGTGGACTCTATCCTAATGAAAAAACAGGCTCCTGGCTTTTTGATAAAGCCTGCTGGTTTTGACTGACTGTCTCCTGAACTCTACAGCACTTTGCCGATACCCACCGATAAGCCAAGATCTACGAGAACGTTAGAAGCTCAAAAATGTAAACGAGATCTCCAACCATGGATCCTTCTCCCTCCTGCTCCCACAGGGCAAAGGATGTACAGATCCCTGCAAGGCACACGGAATGTCCTTGAATAAATAGAAATGCATTTTGTACATGAGAGTTTCATTCAAGGCCAAGCGTTTTTATTTTATCGTGTTTTTCTTTTCTCAGGTGGAGATCCCCTTTAACACCAGAAGCAGACACCACATGTAACGATAGACAAGTCCCCCCCCAACTCGTACAGTGATTAAAAGCACAGGATAACACAACGATCAGCTGACACGTGGGACCCGCGGCTCAGACCATGCCGCAAAAGCTGCGTTACTGTCCAGTGACATGCAGGTGCTCGTACACACACAGCCTGACCCTCATACACAATGTCTGCAGACGTGTCTGGTGGGAATACATGCTATTAGCTGGGTGGGGTGCAAACAGCCAGTGTCACCGTGTGCCCAGCTCACACCTGCTGGCATCCTCGGGGGTTCTGGGCCTGTTCTGCCGCGACTGGTACAGCTTCTTTGCCAGAGACTGCTCATACTGCTTAATACTGTCCTCCAGAGTGCTGTCCGCAGGAACAGGGAGAGAGAGACAGCAGCCAGGAGAGAGAGAGAGAGAGAAACGAGACAGGGTGAGGAGACAGGAAAATGTCTTCTATAAAGAGCTGGACAGAAAGACTGGAAAAAAAAATAACTACAGATCCTGAGCAGGCCTTATTCATCAATGTGTCTGAGAAAATAATTTACATTCTTCTATTCAGTCTGCTCTGACAGAAACAAAAGAGAAAGACTAAAACAAAATGACATCTTACTATCCTCAATTCTCTTACGGAAGATGATGGATAGTGGGGTAGATACTGATCTAAATATTAAGTATTTAAAAGCTCCTAAAAAGTGCAACTCCCCCTAATACTTACCTCAGCTCCCTCTCGATCCAGTGACGCGCATGAGAGCTGAGCTTCTGGTCTCTCATTCCTCATTGGCTGAAACAGCAGGAGAATTTGGCTTCTGCTAATGTCAATCACGACAAGTGAGACAATGAGGAAAGCGCAGGGGGGAGGGGGCCGAGTCACAGTTGTGTGTGTCTTATGAACTCAGAGCGGAGATCGGGAGCGAGCACTTACCAGTGCCACCAGAGCATGCGGCTTGCGATTGGGGGCACTGGCTGAAGCGGAGGCGCCAGGAGCGCTGGCGGGGGACCCGAAAAAAGAGGAGGAGGCGCCAGGAGCGCTGGCGGGGGACCCGAAAAGAGGAGGAGGCGCCAGGAGCGCTGGCGGGGGACCCGAAAAGAGGAGGAGGCGCCAGGAGCGCTGGCGGGGGACCCGAAAAGAGGAGGAGGCGCCAGGAGCCCTGGCGGGGGACCCGAAAAGAGGAGGAGGCGCCAGGAGCCCTGGCGGGGGACCCGAAAAGAGGAGGAGGCGCCAGGAGCCCTGGCGGGGGACCCGAAAAGAGGAGGAGGCGCCAGGAGCCCTGGCGGGGGACCCGAAAAGAGGAGGCGGCGCCAGGAGCGCTGGCAGGGGACCCGAAAATCATTCTGTCATTCCATACATGTCTGCCCATACGAGGTACGGGCACAGCTACGCAGTCTACAAGAGCCTGAGATTGCACCCATGACTTGCTGATTGCCGCTGCAATGCTTTACAGGCTCCTAATAAAATAAAATAAATACACTTTTACCTGCAAAAAAAGTCCTGGTGCACCTAAGTTTACAGTTGTCCTCAGGACAAGACATATGAAAAATTTTCAATGGACACACCCATTTCAGAGACAGCCAAGAGAAAATATCCTACACTGAGGGGAAGTCTTCTCTAACTTCCTGTTCCGTTTCATACAAGAAGTGAAGGGAAATTTTCTCAACAAAAATAAACCTGGGGTTACCGTATATACTCGAGTATAAGCCGACCCGAATATAAGCCGAGGGCACATCATTTTACCACAAAAACCTGGGAAACCGTATTGACTCGAGTATAAGCCTAGGGTGTCCATCTGCATGCCTCACTGTGCCCAATGCCTAGACTGAGGTTTAACATGGGAGTCTATGGAAGGGGTGCCCGGCTTTGGAAAAAAAAAAAATATATATATATATATATTGGTACTCCCCAGCCGTAGGTCCCCCAGACAACAAACTTTGCACACTTGTAGAGGAGAAATGGGGCTACATTTGTGCCAAGTTGCAGGTCCAGGGGACCTACGACCGGCCAGTACCGGGTCCACAATTCACCAGAGAAATGACCGTTTAACATGGGAGTTTATGGAAGGGGTTCCCGGCTTTGATAAATCGGTGCCCCCCGGACAACAAAAAATGTTGCCCATACATACACTTTAAAGTTCCACCCAGAAATGCTATTCCAACCTCTGCTATTCCAATTCCTACCCCCCTCCGGTGTCGCATTTGGCACCTTTCAGGGGGAGCAGATACCTGTCAAATCCAGGTATTTGCTACAACTTCCGGAACCCCCCCCCCTCCCCTCTGGGAGACACACAGGTACCAGAAGACAGCAGGGACCAATCAGAATGCGCAGAGCAACTAGGGAAACTAGGAGTGAATCCGAAAGTCTTTACTGCCTGGCTCCCTTACCAGGAATGGCCTCAGCAGCACCCGGGAGTCGATCCAAAGATCAGCTTCAGGTGCTGACATCGCGGGCTCCCTGTACAGGTAAGTGTCCTTACATTATAAGTCAGCAGCTACAGTATTAAAAGCTACTGACTTAAAGTGATACTATAGGTTAGATTTTAAAAAATTATAACAAACATATCATACTTGCCTCCACTGTGAAGTTCGTTTTGCACAGAGTGGCCCCCAACATCCTCTTCTGGGGTCCCACGGCGGCTCTCTCAGCTCCTCCCTGCAATAGATAACCCCTTCTGGGAAGCTCTTTCCTGAGAGGGTTACCTTGCGGGCACACTCCCACGTCCAGCATTCATCGTCCTCTTCTGGGGTCCCACGGTATGACTCGGCCCAGCCCCCCGGCACCCAAGTCATTGGATTTGTTTGACAGCAGCGGGAGCCAATGGCTGCACTGCTATCAATCTATCCAATAAAAAGCCAAAACAGGCTTACCTTGTGGGCACGCTCCTAGCCGCCGAGTGTATGACTCGGCCAGCCCCCCCGGCACCCAAGTCATTGGATTTGATTGACAGCAGCTGGAGCCAATGGCTGCGCTGCTATCAATCTATCCAATGAAAAGCCAAAAACATGTGAAGAAAGCAATGGCGGGATCGCGCCCTTGGAAATTCAGGGTTCAGGCAAGTAAAACGGGGGGCTGGGGGGCCGTACACTGCAAGGCATGGGATGCATTAAGGTGAAAAAAACCACAAAGGTTTACAACCCCTTTAAAGTGGTAGTATACTCTACACCAGGGGTCTCCAAACTTTTCAAACAAAGGGCCACTTTATTGCCCTTCAGACTTTAGGAGGGTCGGATTGGGGCCAGCAAGGGAAGAAAATGTCACGGCCCGGCATCAGTGAGAACAAATATGGCCTCAGGGTTGGTGGTCAATGGGAAAAGGAGTATTCCCCCTATAAGTAGGAGGAATAGTATCCCATCATTGGTATTAGTGGATAATATAGTGCTCCATTGTTGGTGTTAATGGGAGGAATAGTGCCTCATGTCAGTGGGAGGAATAGTGCCCCAAGGGCCGGATAAAGGCGAGCAAAGGGCCACATCTGGCCCTTGGGCCGCAGTTTGGAGACCCTTGCTCTACACTACCACTTTTACCTACAGGTAAGCCTATATATAATAAGGCTTACCTGTAGGTATAAAGAATATCTCTTAAACCTGTATGGTTTAGGAGATATTCCCCTCGCAATGCGCCGCTGCAATCTGCGATTGCAGCGGCGCATGCGCAGGGGGGTCCCTCGGCTGAAGGGCCGGCAACCGTCGGACCTTGCCGAATTGAAAACTTACGCGCGCATGTGCGGGAGTGACGACATCGCCGCTCCAGCCAATCACAGCGCTGGAGCGGCGATACCTGGAAGACACGCCAGGCAAGATAATATCTCGCTCGGCGTGGACCAGGTAAGTTCCCTACA
>CM056053.1:474594515-474649515 GCA_029574335.1 Rana kukunoris
AGTTTTTGCTGCATTTCAACACTGTTTATTTTGTTTGATTTCACATTTAGGCTGCTTTCACATTGGGCAGTAGAGCCACGGTGCCGGTAAAGCAGCGCGATTTTTAGCGCTGCTATACCGTCGTATTTACCGCGGTATTCGGCCGCTAGCGGTGCGGTTTTAACCCCCGCTAGCGGCTGAAAAAGGGTTAATACCACCCGTAAAGGCGCATTGCATTACTATTGATTTCAATGGGAAGGAGCGGTATCGGAGCGGTAAACACACCACTCCTATGCGGCAAAGATGCGGCTAGCAGGACTTTTGGAGCGGTCCTGCTAGCGCACCGCTACAGTGTGAAAGCCTTCGGGCTTTCACATTGAAGACTACAGGGCAGGTTTTTTCAAGCGGTATAGCAGCGCTATTTTTAGCGATGTACCGCGTGAAAAATGCCTCAATGTGAAAGGGGCCTTATTCATTCACTGTGTAGCGGCGTGAAAGCCATTATTCACTATTCAATGTTTTTAAGGAGCCCCATTCGGAGGGTTTGATGAAACATCGAGGGTCTAAAACGACCCATGTCTACTCACTTTTGAGATAGAGAAATGGATTGGGGACTAAAGGGGGGTATTCCCATACTTTTGGCAATATGGTGTATGCCGAGTCTGTAATAAAACAAAGATAAATATAAAAGGGAAGTGTCCTGTAATGCAGTAAGGGAGAATTCAGACAGACTTGGGCTTTGAGTGTAGCAGATGTAGTGTTTGTTACAGGAATTTCCGATCTCACTGGATTTCTGTCGACTCAACCTGTATTTTTCTGTACTTATATGGGGAAATGTGCACACATTGCATAGATGTACCGTGTATGTTTATCTTTTACCAATAATGTACACCAAAGTGCTTTTTTGTAGTTTACCTATACATTAATGGCAAAACAGCAAAAACATAAGCAGTATGGTTATCATTCTCACTCCAGCACCACTGGAAAACCTTATAGTGATTTTGCCAGGTCTCCCTGAAATCGCTAAATGTTTCATGGTATCCAAGTCTCACCCGGTCAGCGAGGACAGGCTTCCTCCGTCTATACGCTCAATCTTGTACTCCACCCCTTCGATGAAGACGCTGGTTGGGGTGCTGGGCGCGGCGGGCCGGGGACTGGAGTTTCCAGAGTAGCCCTCCTCCTCCTCCCGCAGGAGCTGCTCTCGCTTCAGCTGGATCTTCCGGGCTGAGAGAGGAAACAGAAAGCGAGGAAGGTGAAGGATAAAACAGCAGAGTCAATAAAAAAAAGAAAAAAAACATTAAGACCCCTTTCACACTGGGGGTGCTTTTCAGGCGTTTTAGCTCTAAAAATAGCGCCTGTAAAAGCGTCTCTCAAGTGTCACACTGGGGCGTGGCGCTTGCAGGACGAAGGAGGAAAAAAAAAAAAAAAGTTCTGCAAGCAGCATCTTTGGGTCGGTGCTCCAAAAAGGTGAATGAGCAACACTGCTGAAGCGCCGCAACATGGACAATTTTAACCCTTTCTTCGGGCGATAGCGGGGGTTAAAAGCACCCCGCAAGCGGTCGAAAAGCGACGCCACAACAGCAGGAAAGCGACGCCACAACAGCAGGAAAGCGACGCCACAACAGCAGGAAAGCGACGCCACAACAGCATGAAAGCGACGCCACAACAGCATGAAAGCGACGCCACAACAGCATGAAAGCGACGCCACAACAGCATGAAAGCGACGCCACAAACAGCATGAAAGCGACGCCACAACAGCATGAAAGCGACGCCACAACAGCATGAAAGCGACGCCACAACAGCATGAAAGCGACGCCACAACAGCATGAAAGCGACGCCACAACAGCATGAAAGCGACGCCACAACAGCATGAAAGCGACGCCACAACAGCATGAAAGCGACGCCACAACAGCATGAAAGCGACGCCACAACAGCATGAAAGCGACGCCACAACAGCATGAAAGCGACGCCACAACAGCATGAAAGCGACGCCACAACAGCATAAAAGCGACGCCACAACAGCATGAAATCGACGCCATAACAGCATGAAAGTTACACTAAAACTAGCGGCGGTTTAGCACCAACGCCGACACCGCCCCAGTGTAAAAGGGGTCTTATAGCTTATGAAAGGATACAGAGGAACCGCATTGCAAATCAATGTTTGTTTGCCAATAATTTTTTACACCATCCAGTTTCAGAAAAAATAAATAAAAAAAATGATCACACGCCCTCCTCTCACCTTCCTCTTCCTTCATTTTCCTCAGGTCATCCTCCCCGACCAGCGACACCCGCTTGGGAATACGGTTCTCCTGCTGCTGCTTCATGTCCATTTCAAAGTATTTCTGTCTCTCCCGGAACGATCGCTGCTCTGGACTGTCCAAACCCTGAAACAAAAGTTATTGCAAATGCTGAGCGCTCGTCTTCTCATGACGCATATTACAAGATAACACCCAACCGATGGCAACTACCTTGTTACAAGCTACTGGGAAATAAAGGTGCTTTGGGGACTTGGCAGTGGTGGGACAGGAAAGGTTTCTCCCTACAGCTTCTTGCTTTTTTTTGTTTTTACTTTATAGTCTTTTTTTGGTTACAGATGAAACAAAAAAACTTGCCCTTAACCCTCTAACCTTTTTTCCTTTTCCCCCCCAATCCAAATAATAGGATATTAAGGTGCTCTCATTCAATCTTTTTGTTGAAAACTGTGCGACCGATGTGTATTGTTTCACTTCCAGGGGGGACAAAATAGCTGTTCCCCAATCACAGCTTAAAAAAAAAAGAGGATTTGAGCACCGTCATAGGAAAGAGCAAACACAGTATATAATAGAGCGAGTTACGGTAGTACCAACTTGAGAGCAAGGACCAAAAAAAACCCAACCCTGATCGGGCACCTAGTATGTGGTTCAAGAACAAGATGTTATTTTAGATAATGCAATATCTAACTTTATAAACATGTGGCAAGGCATTATTCACTAAAATTGTGAAAAAAAAACCAACATACAATGTGTTATTATTCAGGATTTATATAGTGCACGCACTTTATTTTATGAACTGTTCTTCTGAATTTTTTTGGGACACTATTTTTGCCACACAATGTCAGTTTGAGGAGAGTCGATAAGTGGCACTTACGCATTTACATGTGACCGGCTGTGATTGGACACAGCCGGTCACATGGTTAAAGAGCCGTGTCATCGGTTCTTTACAGAGATGGGGGTCGCGCCGTGTCCTAGGAACGCTGTGCAGCCGCGATTGCCACTCGCGGCCGTCCTGGGACGCCAGCATATGGCGGGCATCCCAGAATGACGGTGGGCGGGCGGCAAGTAGTGAGCATTTTTGCTGGAAAATTATGTGGAACCCCAAAACATTATATATTTCCTGAAAGCTGAGGCCCTGGAGAATAAATTGGTGTAGGTTACAATTAGATGATATCCACGCAGGAGGCAGGTACTCCATAAAAACATCTATTAGACCCCCCCCCCCCCCATTTTCTCCCCAGTCCTCCAAAGCAGATAATCGAGTGCAGATTGTGTTTGGTTAGCAACTTCCCTGTCTAGAATGGCCAGAGAATAACAGCTCTGAAACTGGAATTGACAAAAACCATCTTCGCTTCCGTGCTCATTATTTAATGGAGATGGGGGAATAGGTGTTCTTCAATCTCCTCTGCGTGAAGTGATCCTGGTTGTCCCAGGCTCCCCAGAAGAACGGAAGAGCCAGGGCATGAAGGGGCGGCCCTTCTCGGCACCATAAAAGTGATCAGATATCCGTAGCGTCATCCAGGTCACTTTTACCAATGGCCGATCGCTAGCAGTAAAAAAAAAAAAAAATATGACATCAAGCCTGGTATAACCACTTGCTGACAGGATGTATATCTATATATACGGTGGTCAGCAACTGGTTAAGGGCACTTGTAGACAAAACACAACATAAAGACGAACACAGACATATGTATTTTAAAAACACACACCACCTGCAGGGAAGAAGAGAAACAGGCAACACTCACCTCAGGGGTTACACATGGTCGATCGGGTGTCCGGGGGGTCGTTGGCTCCTAAAAAAAAAAATCATAGGAACAGGAATGACGAATTGCTAAGTGTAAAACCCAGAACAGTCACCCTTGGTTTTCTGTGCGTTTTGCAGAAATGCACTACAGTCCATTTAGCATGGTTTCCTATGGATCTATTTCACATCTGTGTTTTGAGCCAGTGCATTTTTTTTAGAAAGGGTCAGAGACTTTTTGTTTCCCCACAGCAGATTGTGTAATAGACTTCAACTGAGCCTCACCAAAAAAGCTGTGTTTTTGATGCATTTTGTAAACCCTCCTGTTTTTTCACCTTAATGCATCCTATGCCGAGTCCGGCATTCTATGGACGCAAAAGCAGGACTCAGGAGCGCGCCCGCAAGGAACGGCATAACGCGCCATTCCTTTAGCATTCGGCGCTGTGAATGATGGCTCCCGTGCACATGCGCGGGAGTCACGTCATCGTGGCTCCGGCCAGTCACACAGAGTCCACAAACCGGGAAGGAAGACCGGGTGAAGACAGAAGCACCTTCAGCGTTGACAGCGCGCCGCTGGAGGGCTTCTTTTTTTAAGGAAAGTTTCACATAACTTGCCATCATGTGAAGCATACTAGAACATTATGGCTTTACCTTGCAGGATTAAAAAAAAAAAAAAAATTACTACAGGGAAAAAAGGGGTTGTTAAAGTAGAAGGTTTTTTATCTTGGTGAATTCTATGCATTAAGCTAAGAAGCCTTCTATGTGCAGAAGCCCCCCGCAACACTCACCTGAGATCCCTCTCTGTCCAGTGATGTAAATATGTGTCGCAGCCATCCAGAGAGTTGGGGGGCCTACAACACTGGGGGGGGGGGCTAGAACACTGGGGGGGGGGGAACACTGGGGGGGGGGGGGGGGGGGCAGAACACTGGGGGGGGGGGGGGGGGGGCAGAACACTGGGGGGGGGGGGGGCAGAACACTGGGGGGGGGGGGGGCAGAACACTGGGGGGGGGGGGCAGAACACTGGGGGGGGGGGGCAGAACACTGGGGGGGGGCCAGAACACGGGGGGGGGGGCCAGAACACGGGGTGGGGGGCCAGAACACGGGGGTGGGGGGCCAGAACACTGGTGGGGGGGCAGAACACTGGTGGGGGGGCAGAACACTGGTGGGGGGGCAGAACACTGGTGGGGGGGCCAGAACACAGGGGGGGGGGGCCAGAACACAGGGGGGGGGCCAGAACACAGGGGGGGGGCCAGAACACAGGGGGGGGGCCAGAACACAGGGGGGGGGGCCAGAACACTGGGGGGGGGGGGCAGAACACTGGGGGGGGGGGGGGCCAGAACACGGGGGGGGGGCCAGAACACGGGGTGGGGGGGCAGAACACTGGTGGGGGGGCAGAACACTGGTGGGGGGGCAGAACACTGGTGGGGGGGCAGAACACTGGTGGGGGGGCAGAACACTGGTGTGGGGGCAGAACACTGGTGTGGGGGCAGAACACTGGGGTGGGGGCAGAACACTGGGGTGGGGGCAGAACACTGGGGTGGGGGCAGAACACTGGGGGGGGGGGGGGGCTAGGATGCATCAAGGTAAAAATAAACGGGGGTTAATAACACCTTAAAAGCTGAATTCCAGGCATTCACCACCTTTGTAAAAAGTGAGGGCACACTGTGAGTGAAGTCCAACAGGGTGCATGACATCTCTTGGTTGTTTACGTCCGACAGGTTGATATTATATTTATATTAGATCACAGCTATCCCTGCATTTCCCTGACGCTGATCTTTTTAATCTCTGCATATTCAACAGTAGAGTCACTGCAGCTGCTATGCCCGTCCCTCCCCTCCTCCTGTCCAATCACAGAAGCCTTTGTATTCTGGGAACTTTTTCACAAAATACAAAGGCTTCTCTGAATGGGCAGCAGGAGGAAAGGGTGGGCATAGCTGCTCGATGTGCTTCTCTCCTCTCAGATCCCGGAGCATCTCTCCAGCAGAGCAATAAACTTGTCAGATATCAAAAATAGAGATAAGTCTAAGAGAGGTCATCCACCTCGTTCGACTTAACTGAAGTTTACTATCATTATTTACAAAGTGACGGAGTTCCTAGAATTCAGCTTTAAGCCATCAACTATATAGGGGTTCATACCGCTGTGGTTGCCAAAGACAAATTCCTAAATGAAAGGGGGAGCCTTCTAAAATCCCCTACCGTCAGCAGAGGTCATGATCCAAACACATCGGACGCTGTCTGTTGGTGTTCCAGAAGCTGAGGGCACACAGATTAGACTTACCTCTTGCTCCGAGGACGGGTGTGTGGAGGGAACCGCAGCAAAGGCTTTGTAGACCTGTCTGGTGTGAGAGGGAAGCCCATCACTGGGGGTGGGAGAGGAGGCCTGATAGGAAGAGGCGACAGTAAAGTATTAGAATATTGGAACAAAGAGGTAAACCAGGACTGACATACACAGATTCAACAATCTGGAAAAAAAAATATTGTATTTCAGAAGTGATACTAATTATGTCCACACCATTAGATGTATGAACGAGGATGGCAAGCAGTGAGGCGCACGCCAATCCTAAAAAGAGCCCCATTCAGCCAGGATTGGCTGCATGGTGTTGTGATGCAAGTACTAAAATTAATATTTTGTGTTATGATTAGAACCACTGAAATGTTGTTTTTCTTTCAATATATTCGCCTATTTTATATTCTTATATTGTTTTTATTTCTTTATCTATATAAGATATATAGAGTTATTATGTATGGGTATATACTACAATACTGTCATTATTCTTAAATGAAGAAACAGATATTGTTTTAAAGTTACAATTCAAAGAAGTCATATCAGATTACGGAGTCAAGTCTCGGCCCGGGAAAATAATAGCAAACAGATGTCTTCAAACCCCTCCAAAACAGCTTCACTGCAAAGCCCCCTCCATCGAGCTAAAACAAATATGGCGATTGTGGAAGGAAAGAATGTGCCATGAGGGCTCCATGCCAAGAATTGCCTCACAGGAAGACCACCTTCCTCCGGTCTCTCTCTGGCTGGAACACCGAAAGAAGCAGTTCTGTTTGCTGCAGGCTTTCATGATTTGGGTCAATGGCAGAAATGGGTTTTGCCCTGAAATTGTGTCAGGGGGTCTTATCCTCATCAGTGTGTCCAATCAGAGAGGCACATAGCAATAACTGTATCACCTTTTCTTTGCTGAGCAATGATTGTCACTCACCTGGCGGCTGTCACTGTGACTCACAAAGTTTATTGATGCCTGAAAATTATAGAAAAAAAAAGTGTTACCATAACAAACAAATGGTCCAATATAACTCAGCAAAGAGAGCAACACAGGAGTGCTGCACAGAGGGCAGAGCAAGAAGCAGAGTGCCACACAGGGGGTAAAGGGACACAGGAAAGTGCAGAGAGTACAAAGAGGACAGAAAACAATGCAGGATGGTACAAACAGGACAGGAAGCAAGGTGGAACAGCCCACAGAGGACAAAAGGTGAGAGCGCAGCATGGAGTGAAAAGAGTGACAAAGGGCACTGCACAGAAAATGCGCCAGAAAAGACAGACAGAGGGCAGAAAATGCGCCAGAAAAGACAGACAGAGGGCAGAAAATGCGCCAGAAAAGACAGACAGAGGGCAGAAAATGCGCCAGAAAAGACAGACAGAGGGCAGAAAATGCGCCAGAAAAGACGGGGGGCAGAGGGCGAGGCAGCGCAGGGGGGGGGGGCGCACGAGAGGGCGAGGCAGCGCAGGGGGGGGGCGCACGAGAGGGCGAGGCAGCGCAGGGGGGGGGCGCACGACGAGGGCGACGCAGCGCAGGGGGGGGCACGAGAGGAGGGCGACGCAGCGCAGGGGGGGGCACGAGAGGGCGACGCAGCGCAGGGGGGGCACGAGAGGGCGACGCAGCGCAGGGGGGGGCACGAGAGGGCGACGCAGCGCAGGGGGGGGGCACGAGAGGGCGACGCAGCGCAGGGGGGGGGGCACGAGAGGGCGACGCAGCGCAGGGGGGGGGGCACGAGAGGGCGACGCAGCGCGGGGGGGGGGCACGAGAGGGCGACGCAGCGCGGGGGGGGGGCACGAGAGGGCGGGGGGGGGGGGGCACGAGAGGGCGACGCAGCGCGGGGGGGGGGAGGGCGACGAGCGCGGGGGGGGCAGGGCGACGCAGCGCGGGGGGGGGCACGAGAGGGCGACGCAGCGCGGGGGGGGCACGAGAGGGCGACGCAGCGCGAGAGGGCGGGGGGGGGGGGCACGAGAGGGCGACGCAGCGCGGGGGGGGCACGAGAGGGCGACGCAGCGCGGGGGGGGGGGGGCACGAGAGGGCGACGCAGCGCAGGGGGGGGCACGAGAGGGCGACGCAGCGCAGGGGGGGGCACGAGAGGGCGACGCAGCGCAGGGGGGGGGCACGAGAGGGCGACGCAGCGCAGGGGGGGCACGAGAGGGCGACGCAGCGCAGGGGGGGGCACGAGAGGGCGACGCAGCGCAGGGGGGGGCACGAGAGGGCGACGCAGCGCAGGGGGGGGCACGAGAGGGCGACGCAGCGCAGGGGGGGGCACGAGAGGGCGACGCAGCGCAGGGGGGGGCACGAGAGGGCGACGCAGCGCAGGGGGGGGGGCACGAGAGGGCGACGCAGCGCAGGGGGGGGCACGAGAGGGCGACGCAGCGCAGGGGGGGGCACGAGAGGGCGACGCAGCGCAGGGGGGGGGCACGAGAGGGCGACGCAGCGCAGGGGGGGCGCACGAGAGGGCGACGCAGCGCAGGGGGGGGGCGCACGAGAGGGCGACGCAGCGCAGGGGGGGGGCGCACGAGAGGGCGACGCAGCGCAGGGGGGGGGCGCACGAGAGGGCGACGCAGCGCAGGGGGGGGGCGCACGAGAGGGCGACGCAGCGCAGGGGGGGGGCGCACGAGAGGGCGAGGGCGCAGCGCAGGGGGGGGGCGCACGAGAGGGCGACGCAGCGCAGGGGGGGGGCGCACGAGAGGGCGACGCAGCGCAGGGGGGGGCGCACGAGAGGGCGACGCAGCGCAGGGGGGGCGCACGAGAGGGCGACGCAGCGCAGGGGGGGGCGCACGAGAGGGCGACGCAGCGCAGGGGGGGGCGCACGAGAGGGCGACGCAGCGCAGGGGGGGGCGCACGAGAGGGCGACGCAGCGCAGGGGGGGCGCACGAGAGGGCGACGCAGCGCAGGGGGGGGCGCACGAGAGGGCGACGCAGCGCAGGGGGGGTGCACGAGAGGGCGACGCAGCGCAGGGGGGGTGCACGAGAGGGCGACGCAGCGCAGGGGGGGGTGCACGAGAGGGCGACGCAGCGCAGGGGGGGTGCACGAGAGGGCGACGCAGCGCAGGGGGGGTGCACGAGAGGGGCGACGCAGCGCAGGGGGGGTGCACGAGAGGGCGACGCAGCGCAGGGGGGGTGCACGAGAGGGCGACGCAGCGCAGGGGGGGTGCACGAGAGGGCGACGCAGCGCAGGGGGGGTGCACGAGAGGGCGACGCAGCGCAGGGGGGGTGCACGAGAGGGCGACGCAGCGCAGGGGGGGTGCACGAGAGGGCGACGCAGCGCAGGGGGGGTGCACGAGAGGGCGACGCAGCGCAGGGGGGGTGCACGAGAGGGCGACGCAGCGCAGGGGGGGTGCACGAGAGGGCGACGCAGCGCAGGGGGGGGCACGAGAGGGCGACGCAGCGCAGGGGGGGTGCACGAGAGGGCGACGCAGCGCAGGGGGGGGCACGAGAGGGCGACGCAGCGCAGGGGGGGCACGAGAGGGCGACGCAGCGCAGGGGGGGGCACGAGAGGGCGACGCAGCGCAGGGGGGGGCGAGAGGGCGACGCAGCGCAGGGGGGGGGCACGAGAGGGCGACGCAGCGCAGGGGGGGGGGCACGAGAGGGCGACGCAGCGCAGGGGGGGCACGAGAGGGCGACGCAGCGCAGGGGGGCGCACGAGAGGGCGACGCAGCGCAGGGGGGGCGCACGAGAGGGCGACGCAGCGCAGGGGGGGGGCGCACGAGAGAGGGCGACGCAGCGCAGGGGGGGGGCGCACGAGAGGGCGACGCAGCGCAGGGGGGGGGGCGCACGAGAGGGCGACGCAGCGCAGGGGGGGGGGCGCACGAGAGAGGGCGACGCAGCGCAGGGGGGGGGGCGCACGAGAGGGCGACGCAGCGCAGGGGGGGGGGGCGCACGAGAGGGCGACGCAGCGCAGGGGGGGGCACACGAGAGGGGCGACGCAGCGCAGGGGGGGGTGCACGAGAGGGCGACGCAGCGCAGGGGGGGTGCACGAGAGGGCGACGCAGCGCAGGGGGGGTGCACGAGAGGGCGACGCAGCGCAGGGGGGGTGCACGAGAGGGCGACGCAGCGCAGGGGGGGTGCACGAGAGGGCGACGCAGCGCAGGGGGGGTGCACGAGAGGGCGACGCAGCGCAGGGGGGGTGCACGAGAGGGCGACGCAGCGCAGGGGGGGTGCACGAGAGGGCGACGCAGCGCAGGGGGGGTGCACGAGAGGGCGACGCAGCGCAGGGGGGGTGCACGAGAGGGCGACGCAGCGCAGGGGGGGTGCACGGCGACGCAGCGCAGGGGGGGTGCACGAGAGGGCGACGCAGCGCAGGGGGGGCGCACGAGAGGGCGACGCAGCGCAGGGGGGGTGCACGAGAGGGAGACGCAGCGCAGGGGGGGTGCACGAGAGGGCGACGCAGCGCAGGGGGGTGCACGAGAGGGCGACGCAGCGCAGGGAGCAAGGGACACGAGCGTCGCGGTACGCAGAAGAAACAGCAACAGATGACACCACACAGGAAGCAGAACACACAATGCCACACAGGGGACAAAAGACATGGAGCATGGCAGAAAGGGCAAAGAGACAAAGGGCTCCACACAGAGGGTGGCACTGGGTGCAATACAGAGCACCATACAGACAGCGTTACAGTATGCCATAGAGGGCAGAGAGATGCCAAAAATGCTATATAGAATAGAGAATGATACAAGTCACAGTAGAATACATTGATACGGGATATTTACTTTTATCGGTAACAGTCTCGGCATGCAGCAGAGCAGCACAACATACATGTGACATGTATGTAACTATTTTACCCCCCCCCCCATAATAAGAACCCATCACATTCTGAACCCAGAATGAAGCCAGCAGACCGTTATGAGCATGGGGTGGGGGAGGGGGGGGGATTGTTCTGGTATTGCAGCCATCACCCAGATTAATAGTACGTTCTATTAGTTCCCACATTTCCATCAACAAGCAAAATTCATGTCCCATTCCCAACGTCTTACTTACTGCCTGAAAACAATTCATGAAATCTGAGCTGGGCACATATATCTGTAGTATTTTGTTATCCCTCTTAACAGAAGAAATGTTCAGTAGAAAGCTATGGGACTTGGGAGTTATCAGGTTGATCACAGAGCTGACAAATTCTCGGACACATCAGATAAAAGCAGCCTGAAATTTCTGTCTGGGGAGGTTGCTAAATAAGATTTGCAGGGAGCTGGCCCTGTTACAAAACACCTCCGAGAGTCTCTGCCTATGAGGAGTGGGGGTGTGTGCCTTTCCTCCAATCAGCAATTTTCGCTATCTTGGCTGTATAACCAGACATCACACTCGGTGTTAAACAGGAAGAGAAAATCTAACAGATCTGAACTTTCTAAATGATATATAAATGTGAAGACAGCAGATATACATGTAAAACCTATGTAGGGAGATTTGGTTCATCCCTGCGTATCATCGGAGGCCGTTCACTTCACTGGGTGTATGGAGGGTTAACATCCACTTTAAGATGAAAAAAAAAATGCACTGGACTGCACCAAAAACGCACATGCAGAAAAGCATCTGGAACGCATCCGGACTGCGTTTCTATGGTGTGAACGGGGACTTAAAGAAGCCATAAATCCCCAATAAATATTCTTGTTAGGTGTCCCTGAAAAACAAGCACTTATTCACAACACAGCCTGAACTATTTAGGAGGATTTCTTCGCTCAGATTTTCACAAGTGTGAAAATAATCCGGCAACATTTTGTAGGGGCCGATTCATAAAGATGTCTGACAATTTTCCCCATTCATCATCATCAGTAATTTAGGTGGGCAACATGTGCTATTTTTGAATTCCCCCCGCCCCACAATCTTTACCTGGTTTTTACGACTTTTTAAGGAAAGGGATGGTCGGCACTTAGGATGACATGCAAAATAGCATTCCTTTATTAAATACATGTACAGAGCTGTAAAACAGCCTACGCGTTTTGGACGTTCGTCCACCCAAAGTTCTGTTCTCGGACCTCTCCTATTTTCAATCTACACCTCCTCCCTGGGTCAGCCGATAGCCTCCCATGGCTTTCAATACCATCTCTACGCTGACGACATTCAAATCTATTTTTCTGCCCCTCAACTCACTCCTTCACATATCGCCAATTTACTATCAGATATATCAGTTTGGATGTCACACCACTTCCTCAAACTCAATCCATCCAAAACTGAACTCATAATTTTTCCTCCCCCACGTGTCTCTTCCCCTGATCTCTCTGTCAAAATTGATAGCGCAACTATCGACCCGTCCCCACATTCCAAGGTCCTAGGAGTAGTCCTTGTGACAGACTCACCCAGGACAGAGGCTTTTGGAGGGGATTGAATGCTCGCCTCTTGCCTTGCGATTATGGGCCCTGGCATTTGGGGGAACAGTGCTCTTTGTGAGCTGTATGCCTGGGGACTCTGTATATGCCATATTAGAGTGACTGATTCATACTGCTGGGACATACAGTGTAAGGAGATGCTAATGTCCTCACCTCCAGCCATCTGTCTGTTCTCTGTGCTAATTGAACCTGCTATTGTGTGAAGATGTCCTGTGTTTACACTTATGATAATGTGTATTGTATGGCAGGTGAGCGAGGAGACGTGACATCTACCCTGAAAGGTCATATCTATGAGTCGCCTAGTCTGGTTAAATGATTAGTAAATTAGCTCATGTAAATTATTTTCTGGTTACCTCCTCTTTAACTGTATATAAGGCTGTATTCTTGGTTCTATTAAACACTCCATGTTCAGTAGACAAACAAGTCTCGTCTCGTGTGCTTGAGAGCAGCTGGAATATCTGATTTCTATATCCAGACTGATAGGAAGCGGTATATGACGGAAGCACTGAAGCGGAGTGTGGGACGTTACGTTACAGTCCTGGACTCTGAACTCCTTCTTTAAGCCTCACACCCAATCACTGTCCAAATATTGCCACCTCAACCTCCGCAACATCTCCAAAATATGCCCCTTTCTAACCAACGACACCACAAGACTCCTAATTCACTTCCCGGTCATCTCTCGCCTCGATTACTGCAACTCTCTCCTCATTGGCTTACCTCTACATAGTCTATCCCCCCTTTCAGTCCATCATGAATGCTGCTGCCAGACTCATCCACCTTACCAACTGCTCTGTCTCTGCTTCTCCTGTCAATCCCTCCACTGGCTTCCGCTCACCCAACAAATTAAATTTAAAATACTAACTACCTACAAAGCCATCCACAACTCTGCCCCCTGCTACATCACTGACCTAGTCTCTAAATACCAACCTAATCGTTCTTCTCAAGACCACCTCCTCTCTAGCTCTTTCATCACCTCCTCCCATGCTCGTCTCCAGGACTTTTCTAGAGCCTCTCCAAGCCTATGGAACTCCTGACCCCAAACCGTCCACCTATCTCCTCCTATATTAGCTTTTAGAGAATCCCTGAAAACCCTCCTCTTCAGAGAAGCCTACCCTACCCACATCAAACAACTGTATTTTCATTTTGTCCATCTGATCATCCCCCACAGCTACTACCCTTTGACCCACTTGACACTGGGCTACTACCCTTTGCCCCACTTGACATCAGAGAAGTTTGCGCTATATAAATCTTGTATAATAATAATAATGGCAATAACTAAGGACTTGGCCACGGCAATAACTAAGGACTTGGCCACGGCAATAACTAAGGACTTGGCCACGGCAATAACTAAGGACTTGGCCACGGCAATAACTAAGGACTTGGCCACGGCAATAACTAAGGACTTGGCCACGGCAATAACTAAGGACTTGGCCACGGCAATAACTAAGGACTTGGCCACGGCAATAACTAAGGACTTGGCCACGGCAATAACTAAGGACTTGGCCACGGCAATAACTAAGGACTTGGCCACGGCAATAACTAAGGACTTGGCCACGGCAATAACTAAGGACTTGGCCACGGCAATAACTAAGGACTTGGCCACGGCAATAACTAAGGACTAACGTCCAAAACGCGTAGGCTGTTTTACAGCTCTTTACATGTATTTAATAAAAGGAATACTATTTTGGATGTAATTTTGAGTGCCGACCACCCCTTTCCTTTCCTAAATTTTGCACCAAAGCTAAAAGCATCTGTTCAGGTGATCTTTATAAATAGGCCCCATACAGGAAGGACAGATTAGTTGGTCTGATGAACCCACAACCAGGCCTGACACATGCAGGTCACATAACCCCCCCATCCAGTACAGCGATACCCGGTTAAAGTTGCAGCGCCCTCTTTGGAAGCAGGAAGAGCAAGGTATAACTTACAAATCGCGTCTCCCTGCCAGCGGGAGGACAGGACCGAGGAGGGAATGCCTGACACACAGAACAGAATCAGGAGATTTGGCATGTACACACACAGGAATATTCTATAACCTGTCACTGAAAGGCCTCCCTTTACATGGGGGCGCTACAGCGTACACTCGCGTGGGGGCCATGTTTGACGGTGCTTCCCCCATGCAGGTAGTTCCATTACATTTCAATTGAATTGAGGTTCAGCGGCTGCACAGACAGTTGCTGCTCCCAGGTGACAGCTGCGCTGGTGCAAGGCCCAGGATGCACCACCGTCTGCGTTTGGGGCCCGTGCATAGCCATCAAACTCGATGAAACGGCCTGGTCTGTGCAGCTCCTGCATCCCAAATGAAATTAATGGTATTGCCTGCATGGGGAAGCATAAAACGCATGTGCAAAACACGGCCCCCCCACGGGCGTATACAAGGTGTGCAGACAATTAAAAACAGAATTGATCAAATATTCCGACTCTCACCTTCGAACCGCTGGGGCTGCAGGGGGAACTGGGAACGTCCCTTATATTTCCAGTTGTGTAATCTCCAGAAGGGGTCTGTAAAGCATAAAAACACACAGGTGAGACTGGGAAAGGTGTGACACGGACAGAAACATCTCAGGCAGAGCAGAGAGAACACAGAAGCTCCTGTCTGTAAGATCTCCTCCAAGTAATGCCAATCATGGAGGCTTAGCATCACATGTGGGCGTTACCTATGCAAATACAGTCTGCCTAAAAACGCCTCCGCCTCCTGACACCCACCTATCCAGGCATTTGCATAACATTTCAAGAGCCAGCCCACTGTTTGCATCAGTGCTGAGGGCTATGAGGGCAATGGTAGTGTGCAGTAATATATTAAGTACAGCCCCTTGCGGGCCACTCCCACCAGCCATGATCTGCCTGCATTATAGAAATTACAGCCAGTTCCTGGCCCCTCCCATCAGCCAGGATCTGCCTGCATTGCATAAAAAGTACAGCCCCTTCCTGGCCCCTCCCATCAGCCATGATCTGCCTGCATTGCATAGAAAGTACAGCCCCTTGCTGGCCCCTCCCACCAGCCATGATCCGCCTACATTGCATAGAAAGTACAGCCCCTTGCTGGCCCCTCCCACCAGCCATGATCCGCCTACATTGCATAGAAAGTACAGCACTTTCCTGGCCCCTCCCACCAGCCATGATCTGCCTGCACAGAAAGTACAGCCCCTTGCTGGTCCCTCCCACCAACCATGATCTGCCTGCATTGCATAGAAATTACAGCCCCTTGCTGGCCCCTCCCCACCAGCCATGATCTGCCTACATTGCATAGAAAGTACAGCACTTTTCTGGCCCCTCCCCACAAGCCATGATCTGCCTACATTGCATAGAAAGTACAGCACTTTTCTGGCCACTCCCACCAGCCATGATCTGCCTGCACAGAAAGTACAGCCCCTTGCTGGCCCCTCCCACCAGCCATGATCTGCCTGCATTGCATAGAAAGAATTGCCCCTTGCTGGCCCCTCCCACCAGTCATGATCTGCCTGTGATCTGACGATATGGTTCTGGCTATCAAGATGGTTTCTGTAAGGACTGCGCAGGCGCAATCCTTGCCGACAGAAATCACCGTACCTCCAGGGAGACGTGGAATTTGAGGTAAGTGGCCAGTCAGCCTCACGTCCTCGCTTCGCTCGCTACGCTTGCTTGGCCGCCAATCCACAGGGATGTTAAAGTGGAGTTCCACTCAAGAATTGAACTTCCGCTTAATCCACTCCTCACCCCCTTACATGCCACATTTGGCATGTAATTTTTTTTGGGGGGAGTGGGGGCTTCAAGAGGAGTGGGACTTCCTGTCCCACTTCCTCCTTCCGCCGAGGGGCTGGATAGGCGATTAGCTTAATCGCCTATCTTCAGCTCCTCCCTGTAGGCGATCGCCTAGGACACGTCACAGGTCCCCGGCGATCGCCTGTCTAATTGGACGGCGCCGCGCCATTCGTGCGTGTGCAGTGCCGCTCGCGCATGCGCAGTGGGTGCCTGCCTGTGAAGCCGAAAGCAGTCACGGCCTGGTGCCCACACTTACAATGAAGACGCCGGCCGGGGAGGGGGAGAGGAGCGGAGCCCTGGTCGGCGCATCGCTGGAACCCTGTAGCAGGTAAGTGTATGTTTATTAAAAGCCAGCAGCTACACTTTTTGTAGCTGCTGACTTTTAATAAACATAAAAATGGGCTGGAACACCCCTTTAAGGAATAGATGCCGCCCGAGGGTCAGAGATTTCCGTCGCCAAGGATTGCGCCTGCGCAGTCAGGCACGGAACCATCTCGATAGGGGAACCATACTGACAAGTCACCTGCATTGCATAGAAAGTACAGCCCCTTGCAGGCCCCTCCCACCAGCCATGATCTGCCTACATTGCATAGAACAGGGGTGTCAAACTCAATTTCATTGTGGGCCACATCAGCATTATGATTGCCCTCAAAAGGGCCGGTTGTATCTGTAAGATTAGATGCCAAGAGCTAACCCACCATCAGAAGTTGAGTCCTCCACTCTCCCTTACATCATAGTGCACCCCCCTTTGCGTATGCTGCTGCTGGGAAGAAGCTGAATGCATTGCTTAAAAGCAGAAAGTAATGGTCTGGAGGGGGACCAGAGGAGGGCTGCAGGTGGAGGAGAGGTGCGAGGGCCACATGAAATGGCTTGGAGCATTCGGCCCGCGGGCCTTGTGTTTGCCACCTATATGGCATAGAAGATACAGTATGTATGTAGAAAACAGAAGAGTTTTATTTAAATATTTTATTATTGTGGTAATGGGGAGGGGGGCAGAGGAAGGAACCAAAGAGACAAAATATAAGCAGATTAACCACTTCAGCCCCGGAAGGTTTACCCCCATTCATGACCAGGCCATTTTTTGGAAATATGGCACTGCGTTACGTTTTTTATACTTTACGCTATAAAACATATCTAATAAAAAAAAAAAAAGAAAAAAAAAAGGAAAAAAAAAAAAAAAAAAGATGTATTCGTTAATTTAGGCCAATATGTATTTTGCTACATATTTTTCCCCAATACGAGTACATTGATTGGGTTGCGCAACATTTATAGCGTCTACAAGCTAAGGGATATATTTATAGAATTGTATTTTTTTTTTTTGCGGTTATGGTGGCGATCAGCAATTTTTAGCGTGACAGCGACATTGTGGTGAACAAACCGGACACCAACTGATAATTTTTGGGAACCAATGACATCAATACAGTGATCAGTGAAAAAAAGTACCGTCACTGTACTAATGACACTGGCAGGGAAGAGGTTAACATCAGGGGCGATCAAAGGGTTAAGTGTGTCCCTAAGGAGTGCCGCCTTCTGTGTGAGTGTGGGGGGGGGGGGGGGGGGGGAAGTATTACATCTTTGATCTGGTGTCTCTAGACTAAACAAGAATTTAACCCTTGCAGGGCAAGGGGTATTGCAAGGGTGGATTATTTAAATGTTCCTGCAGTTGGGCTTTAAATGTAACTTTATATTTGAAATCCCTGAGTAATGATGTATAGTACTCTAGTCCTTCACAACGAGCATAAAAAATAACACAAGAAAATATCCTGAATGGAAATAGAATGGAATAGGACTCCCCACTCCCCCCACCTGACACCAACACACTGAACAGCTGAGCTTCACCTGCTGCAATGTGTCATGGCAAGGCAGCAGGGTTCCTCCGACCTCAGGCCTGGGCTCTAATACATCACCTTCAGATGGTAGGGCCACCCATCAAGTCAGATCTCTTATCAGGAGCCGTGACCACCCTGGGTCTGTCAATTGAGTTTCCCACTGAGCTTCACAAGCTGCTGAGAACTATACATAACAGTGTGCGGGCAGGAGGGGGGTCCACTCTCTCTCTAGGCGGCTAGCGATGCCCTGCTCTCGTGGGGGGGGGGGGGGGGGGCAGCGAGGCCCTGCTCTCTGGGGGGGGGGGAGGGGGTCAGCGAGGCCCTGCTCTCTAGGGGAGGGGGTCAGCGAGGCCCTGCTCTCTAGGGGAGGGGGTCAGCGAGGCCCTGCTCTCTAGGGGAGGGGGTCAGTGAGGCCCTGCTCTCTGGGGGGGGGGGGGTCAGCGAGGCCCTGCTCTCTGGGGGGGGGGGGGGGTCAGCGAGGCCCTGCTCTCTAGGGGAGGGGGTCAGCGAGGCCCTGCTCTCTAGGGGAGGGGGTCAGCGAGGCCCTGCTCTCTGGGGGGGGGAGGGGGTCAGCGAGGCCCTGCTCTCTGGGGGGGGGAGGGGGTCAGCGAGGCCCTGCTCTCTAGGGGAGGGGGTCAGCGAGGCCCTGCTCTCTAGGGGAGGGGGTCAGCGAGGCCCTGCTCTCTAGGGGAGGGGGTCAGCGAGGCCCTGCTCTCTAGGGTAGGGGGTCAGCGAGGCCCTGCTCTCTAGGGGAGGGGGTCAGCGAGGCCCTGCTCTCTAGGGGGAGGGGGTCAGCGAGGCCCTGCTCTCTAGGGGGAGGGGGTCAGCGAGGCCCTGCTCTCTAGGGGGAGGGGGTCAGCGAGGCCCTGCTCTCTAGGGGGAGGGGGTCAGCGAGGCCCTGCTCTCTAGGGGGAGGGGGTCAGCGAGGCCCTGCTCTCTAGGGGGAGGGGGTCAGCGAGGCCCTGCTCTCTAGGGGGAGGGGGTCAGCGAGGCCCTGCTCTCCGGGGGGAGGGGGTCAGCGAGGCCCTGCTCTCCGGGGGAGGGGGTCAGCGAGGCCCTGCTCTCCAGGGGAGGGGGCAGCGAGGCCCTGCTCTCCAGGGGAGGGGGCCCTGCTCTCCAGGGGAGGGGGCAGCGAGGCCCTGCTCTCCAGGGGAGGGGGCAGCGAGGCCCTGCTCTCCAGGGGAGGGGGCAGCGAGGCCCTGCTCTCCAGGGGAGGGGGCAGCGAGGCCCTGCTCTCCAGGGGAGGAGGGGGGGGGGGGCAGTGACAGATCCCCATTGACTATGTCTGTGTGTGATGACTGCTGCGTCTTACCATCTGGAGAGCGATGACATTGCCAGATCTCACCGTCACACTTGCAGCCCTGTAGAGGAACGATCGTCCCAACCCTTCCTGAATTATGGTGATTTGTCCGGGTCATACAAATCACCCATCACAGCATACAATAATAAATGGTAACAGCACACATCTGAGCACAAGCAGCTCTATCAACAGTAAACATTGGTCTATGACGTGAAGACAAATGGCAGCGTGCACCCAAGCAGGCATACAGTGAAAATTACGGAGCGCAGGACGGCGACAATTCAATACACTGACCATCATTGTCCATCTCTGACCATTTATTTTTTACGTTTTTAGCCGCCACTGTAGCCTATCTGCAGTTTTTATATCTCTTCCCCATGTTTTAACAAACCATGTATTAAATTGTTAATAAAATTATTGTTTATTTTTATATACCGTATATACTCGAGTATAAGCCGACCCGAATATAAGCCGCGGCACCCAACTGCCTCACTGTGTCCATGACTAGACTGACGTTTAACATGGGAGTCTATGGAAGGGGTGCTCGGCTTTGAAAAAAAAAAAATCAGTGCTCACCAGCCGTAGGTCCCCCAGGCAACAAACTTTGATCACTTGTAGAGGATAAATGGGGCTACATTTGTGCCAAGTTCTGGGACCAGGAGACCTACAACCGGCAGGTACCGGGTCCCCAAAGTCACCAGAGAAATTACCACTTTAACATGGGAGTCTATGGAAGGGGTGACCAGTTTGGGGGAAAATATATAAATATATCTATATATATTTTTTCCCCAAAGCCGGTCACCCCTTCCATAGACTCCCATGTTAAAGTGGTAATTTCTCTGGTAAATATGAATATAAATCGGTGCTCCCCGGCCGTAGGTCCCTCGGACAAACTTTGCACACTTTTAGAGGAAGAGTGGGGCTACATTTGTGGCAAGTTTGGGGTCTGAAAAACATATACAAGAGTATATACAGTAATTGGTGCCTAAAATTTTTTTTTTTTTTTTCTATTTTCAACATTTTGATTAGTTAACAAGATGGTCGGTAAGTTGAGCAAGGAATTTCTCTGGTTGTTTTCAATGTAGCCTAAAACCTAATGCCAAGTTTAGAGCCCTGAGGGCTCATTCACACGCGGGTGGGGGGGCGGCCTATTAAAGCCCTGCAGTTAAAGGGTCACTAAAGGAAAAAAACATTTTAGCTAAAAAACTTCCTTTACCTCACTGCAGTCCTGGTTTTATGTCCTCATTGTTCATTTTTGCTTTGATGTTGCTGTAAATTCCTCTCTGTTCTGGACACTTCCTGGTTGTCTGTTTCCTTATGAAAAAAGTACTGAGAGCTTTCTCTCTGTGGTCTCTAATCAAGGAAGTGCGATTACTGTTTGTCTAAAACCCCTTAGCACCAATCCAGTTTCGTTTTACAAACCATCACTGCCCTGTATTGGCTCTGTGTCTCTGTACATCAGAGAGACAGGAAACGGCATGCAAAAACGAAACTAGAACTGTAGGTACATTATACATACCTCCCAACCGTCCCGGATTTCGTGGGAATATCCCGCGCTCCCGTGATTAGGTCTGGAGTCCCGCAATTCGGCCCCCCCGCGTTAAATCCAGCGGTCCCGTGCCCCCCCGCTCAACAACTTTAATCTGCGAATCCCACCCCCCCCCCACTCAACAACTCCGATCCGCAAAACCACCCCCAGCTCAACAACCTTGATCTACGAACCCCCCCGCTCAACAACTCCTTTAAGTTGTGCCTTTACCAGCCCCAACTGTTACCCCCCTTTAGTTGGGGGCACATACGCCACAGCCACACCACCTGCCGCTCTGCAAGCTTTCTAAAACGGCACGCCAGTGCGGGGATCAGGGACCCTCACCATCCAACAAATGCCCTCTAAAGATCAATCCCATTGCTAGTGTGGACGAGCCCTAGGAGTCCACAATAAGCTAAATTGGCCCAGAATTGAAAAATAAATGTCAATCCTATATTAGCATTTCAAGGTTTTTTTTTTTTTACATCCAGAAAAATTCCATTTACTCTGGCAGCTGGTGTGTCAGCACGGAGCGTGCTCCTCCGCATACATGGAACCCTTACCCATAAATCTGCCTTCAGTTTATTTTCTGTCCAGTCACATTCCAATGAATGTACAGAGGTCGGGGGTCACCACTACCACGGGTGACAACGTACTGCGACATGAACTGAGCACTGGACAGTCAGAAACGCGTAGCTGGATTTAGTAACAATGCACTCTATAGTACAGATCCCATATTTGGACTGCCACCATCCACACAACAGCGCCACCTCTAGTTACTGTGAGAGGGGTAACAAAATCATGAGCATCCGGAGAGCCATACATTACAAAAGTGACAACCACATGCTGGAAACTGTGACAAGGAGCAGAAGCTGGTGGGAAGACATAAGAGGACAGACTGGGCTAGTGTACAAACAGGCAGGCCTCGCGATGGCACAATACACACGGCACTCTGTAACAGCATGGACCGCCCATGGAACACCGTGCAGAGATCCGTGTGCGGTCAGCGGTCATCCTGCCTGTATGCCAAGCATGTGACAATGCCAGCCGACAAGTGATGTGACATGCTCCATATTTGGGGACAACACGCATGCATACAAAAAAAAAAAAAGAAAACCACACACAAAAAAAAACGTGTTGCTTGCCTTCTTGCAGGAGTACACATTGGTCTTCAGGACCCCCGACGTGCCGTATCCAGTGGGGGGCCCAGCTAATTTGATTGCGCTGGCCCCCGGCCGCTTCTTGTTAGCCAGTATGAAGGGATTCTCGTTGAAGAGGATGGACTGGCAGTCCACAAGCACCTCCTCCTCCTCCTCCTCTGGCTCCACCTTACCGGACGGGGTTCCAGACTCGCTGGGCACAGCCGCGGGGGCGGGCGCAACGGCCGGGTGTGGAGAGGAAACCGGGTGGGCGGAGAGGCAGGAGGGGCCATTGGCTACGACTGTCGGGACAGGATGGACAAGGGCCACGGGGACAGGAGAGTAGGAAGGGTCCATTTCCAGGGGGAGCTGAAAAGAGCAACAGAGGGAAGAGGAGAGCAAGCAAGGAGGAGGAGGAGGAAAAGGAGGAAGAGGAAAAGGAGGAAGACAAAAAATAATAAGGAAAAGGAGGAAACAGAAGAGGAATCTGATCACATTTACTACACAACACAAACCGTGACCAACATTCAGACCCGACACAATGAGGGACAATTATAAAATATAGACAGACAGGACACTGGGGAATTTTTTTAGCAACACACTTTTCCAAAAATTGGGCAGTTTATCTAAGGCCTCATGCACACGGGCCGTTTAGGTCAATCCTATAATGGAATGTGGCTCAAGTGTCCGCAATAGATATGGCACCTCATCCCAAATAACTGTTAGAACAAAAAGGGTGATAGGGAATCATAACGGTGCCTAAAAAATAGAAATTACAAAATAGTATTAAAAAAGTAATATTATTTTATTACAAAAATAGTCCCTACATGTTTCGCCAAACATTGGCTTCTTCAGAGGAAATAGTAGTAATTAATACATACAATATTGGTTACTACTATTTCCCCTGAAGAAGCCAACGTTTGGCGAAACATGTAGGGACTTTTGACTTGTATCCTCGGTAGGCAGTTTATACTTTGGCCAGTATTGAGTAACATACAATTGCTTTACTGTTTATGTACCTACTGAGGTTACATGTTTCGTCAAATGTTGGCTTCTTCAGGGTAAATAGTAACCACCAATATTGTATGCATTAATTACTACCATTTCCCCTGAAGAAGCAAACGCCTGGCGAAACATGTAGGGACTATCAACTTGTAATCTCGGTAGGCCATTAATATCTTGGCCAGTATTAAAGTGTAGTTCCACTCGAATTTTTATTTTTTTTCACCCCCAAAAAAATCTTATACTCACCAGAAAGGGCCGTTGCTATGCGGAACTAGCTCTTCTGCCTCTTCCTCCACCGCGGTAGTCTTCTTCCTCGTCCTCCGTCGCGGTGTCTTCTGGTGAATGGGGTGTGCTGCCTTCTGGGAACTGTGTGTATCCCAGGAGGCAGCCGCACATTCACAAAGCGCGTGCGAGTGGCGCAGTAGGAAACAGGCAGTGAAGCCGTAAGGCGACCCGCCATCGGGCGCCCATCATCGCGGGTGCCTAGGACAGGTAAGTGTCCTTATTAAAAGTCAGCAGCTACAGTGTTGGTAGCTGCTGACTTTAAAAAAAAAAAAGAATCCCTCTTTAAATATTATTGTTGTACTGTTTTTATGCACCTATGAATGTACTGTATGTCAAATATTTTTGTAATAAAATAACTTTTTAAATCGGAGGTCCACCTAAACAAAAAATATTAAAAGCCAGCAGCCACAAATACTGCACCTGCTGACTTTTAATAAATGGACACTTACCTGTCCAGGGCGCCCGCGATGTCGGCAGCAGAAGACCAGCCATCGCTCGTCTCTCGGGTCCCCCCGCTGCCATCCTCTGTGAGGGAATCAGGAAGTGAAGCGTTGCGGCATTACTGCCCGGTTCCCTACTGCGCATGCGAAACAGCCGTGCTGTGCATCTTCACTGGTCACTGCTGTGTTCTGTGAAACATAGTTCCCAGAAGACAGCGGGGGCAGGGGATGTGGCATACATGCAGATATTGCAGCTATCTATGCCCAGAAGTGGGTGCAAATACCTGTATTATACAGGTATCTGCACCCCCCTGAAAGGTGCCAAAATGTCACCGGAGGGGGGAGGGTTTCGAAAAGTGGAGTTTCACTTTGTGTGGACCTCCGCTTTAAGTACGATTACAAAAATATTTATGACATACAGTACATTCATAGGTACATAAATACAGCACAACAATAATATATTACTTAATACTGGCCAAGGTATTAACAGCCTACCGAAGTTGCAAGTCAATAGTCATGTTTGCCAAACAGTGGCTTCCTCAGGGGTATTAGTAGTAATAAATGCATACAATATTGGTTACTACTATTTCCCCTGAAGAAGCCAACGTTTGGCGAAACATGTAGGGACTATTGTAACCTCAGTAGGCCGTTAATACATTGGCCTGTATTAAATGATATATTATTGCTCTACTGTTTTTATGCACCTATGAATGTACTGTATGTCAAATATTTTTGTAATAAAATATAACTTTTTAAGTAGGAAAATTATAAAATAAAAAAATGAAAAGTATGATAATTAAAATTATTTTAAGTACGATTTGTAATTTCTACTGTTTAGGCACCGTTATAATCCCAATTCCGTATCCCCCTTCTTGGGCCATTTAGGTGTTGGAGGAAGGCATAAGTAAGTGCACCGCCCAGCCACATTGGTAGCAACCTGTAAAAAAATCTTTTGGAGGCGGAGCTGGCAGAACCATGGCTGGATTGTGCCCCTTCCTCTGGCACCTAAACGCCAAAGTCTCATGTACCGGGGCTAAACATCCAGTGTACACAAGGCCGTTCATTGCAACAGAAATATTTTCACAACTGGCCCTTATGTTAAAAGCAGCACAACCCAAAAATCTCAGCAGGAAACCCAGAGGTCCCGTTCACACCTGCAAACAATGAAAACTGTGCGCCACAGACAAAATCCAAAAAAAACGGAACACAGATGAATGTGATTATGGCTGCTGGTAGTCCTTCAAAATGTGCCTAACCTGGGCGATGCCGCAACGCTTTTTTTTTTCCCCACATCATTCATTTTAAATGGGCCTCCCTGCACTTCAAAAACGCACCAAAGTAGCTCATGTACTAAATTTTGAGCCAGTCGTTCTTGACGTTGCGCAGCAAAAATCGTGCCGTGTTTGGGGTGCCATTAGGAAATAAATCACCAGCACCATGGTCCATGTTGGACACTGACCAACAGCTGCCCCCACCGCTAGTCCTGGAAAATTGTCCTGCTACCACCTCATCTAAAGTTCTGGAGTCTCCTCAGTCTTCTACGGCCTTGAAAAGCCGAGTTAGACTGACCGGTAACTTCTTTTTCTGAGCGTCTTCCAGGACAGCAAATGAGATGTAGGAGGAGCCCTAGGTCTGGGCCGTCCTGGAAGACGCTTAGAGAAATTTGTGAAGATTTTCTGGAGCCCCCTCGTTTTAGACAGCTGTAGGGAGAAGTGTCCTAGCTCTTCAGAGGCGATCCTGAAAAAACATGTGGTTTGGTGAATGTTGGCTGAAAAAGTTGAGCCGTGTGTATGCAGAACAAGTTCACGGCCAACACCCTTCGGACAAAAATCCACGGAAAAGTTGGTTGGAAGTTGAATTGTGTGTACGAGGCTTCACTGTGATAAAGTCTCATTGTGTAGAGGTTAAACCTCTTTTCCTTCAAATCCAAAGAGTACCCCTTTGTCATGAACTTAACTAAACCAACCCTCATAATGCCCCTCCCTCTCTCTTTCCCAATTTTTATTAAAATAAAAACCTTCCGCCCAGATTCTGTGCGTGCGCAGCCCCAATACTGCACCCGTCTTTGCTCATGCACCAGAAATGTCACGCACATCCACAGATGTGAAAAAGGGCTCTACCGGGAGATAAAGGCCGGGCATAGACGTTTAGCACATTTGCGCATGCGCCACAATGGTGGTGTCGGGGACGGAGGAGGGGGTGGTCTTGGGGCAGAGTTCAATAAGAGATATCTCTATCCCTTAGCTATTTATACACAGTGAACATATTCTCTAGGGCAGAAACAACTAATCGATTATGAAATTAATCGATTATCATTTTCATAATTGATCGTCCAGTAACATAATGAGGTTAAAAAAAAAAATTAGCCCTTTATAGTAAAAAAAAAAGCAAATCTCTACTGTAAATATTACTTTCACTGTCCCACAGTAAAAAATGAACCCCTTACAGTAGCCATTATTTGCTCTTTTTGTACCAATTTTCGTTTTTTTTTTAACCCCCATTATGTTACTAAACATCTCAGGCCGGGGTCACACCTCTGTGCTTTTTGCAGAAACACACTACAGTTCATTTACATGGTTCCACATCCATGTTTTTTTTCAGCTGCTGTGTATTTGGCAATGACTTTTTTTTATTTTACGCAAAACGGTGCCATTTTGTTTTTTTGGTTCAAAATGGAGAAGCTGCATTTTTGTGGCAATTTGTGTTTTCTAATCTGCCCAACAACAAATTAGCCAAAAAAAAAAATGCAAATCGCAGCAAAATATTTATTCTTTTAAGGTTATTAACCGATTATTCGATTAATCGAAACAATAAATCGGCCAACTAATCGATTATGAAAATAATCGTTAGTTGCAGCCCTAATATTCTCCATAATTGCTTCAGCTCCCCTAATATCCTTTTTGTGAACTAGTGCCCAAAACCTAAATTGAGAAGGTCTTAAGCAGCTCACAGATTTGAGTTTTTTTTCCCCCCACCACAGGTGGAAGGAAACAAAAAATAAATAATTAAAAAACGTTTGATTTCCCCATGAACGCAGTCTGTGTCGATGGGGGAATGCTTCCCGCATCGATAGTGTTCTGCCAGCAGGGGGCGCATAATCACATGTAAAAAATTCAACAGGTTGGTTGAACCCATGTCAATAGATGGATCAAATTGGGTATACAATGAGCCTGCCCATACATAGATCCCTGAATTGCGATCCATGTACGGCCCCGGCTTTATCAATGCCTTGTACAGGGGTAAGATTCGATCTTACTCAAGGATTGGTTGTGCTTCTAAAAGAACTACCCCCCCCCCCCCTCTCACCTCTTTAATAAACATAAAATTTAGATAAAATGCCCTCTATGACCTCCATTCCTCCTTCCTTGCTCAGAACAGAACATACAGGGAGTACAGATCTGCATGTCTATGGATTGGTAGGAAGGAGCACCAAAAAAGGAGTTCCAACTATATAGAATAAATAAATAAAATAATCAGTGAATGCCTAGAAAGCACCGGACGGGGTTGTTGAAGGTTAGTTGCAAGAATAAAAACCTCCTACACACGCTCTCACTTTCTGGCTCTGGGATAGAAGTCACACTAACAGGACGCATTGGACTGTATGAAGGGAAGGAGTCTGGGGTGCGGGAAGGCTGGTCACAGACAGACGGACGGACACCAAGCAGTGACAGGGAACCCCCATGCCCCAGGTGAACATTGCGAGTACTCACAGTTTCTTGACCGCTCTTTGAGGTTCCGAGGTGTGATCTGTCCTCTCTCCTCGCACTATTTTCCCAGCAGGGCAGACACACATACAAGGGCTTCCAAAAATAGTGCGAGGGGGGAGGAGGAGAGCCTCTTGTGATTCCAAGGCTTTGGAATGGCAGCTGTGAGCCATGCGGCAGGAATAGAACCTGACTACAGGAATGACACATTCCCAGAAAACCACCACATTCTTCACCCCATCCCCCACCTGCACCAGGATAAAAGCCTGGAATGATCACTAACCCAACACCTGCGTGTATATAAAAATACAAATTCCAAACTGGTAGCCAGAGACCAGCCAAGCTGCTGCAAGTGTCACATTCCTGGCTACTGTCTGGCAAGCTACCCCCCCACCACCACATTTCCTTCACCCATCCCACACCTGCACCAGGAGGAAGGTCTGGCACATCATGGGTCTTCACCCCATCCTGCACCAGGAGGAAGGTCTGGCACATTATGGGTCTTCACCCAGTCCCACACCTGCACCAGGAGGAAGGTCTGGCACATCATGGGTCTTCACCCCATCCTGCACCAGGAGGAAGGTCTGGCACATCATGGGTATTTAACCCATCCCACACCTGCACCAGGAGGAAGGTCTGGCACATCATGGGTCTTCACCCCATCCTGCACCAGGAGGAAGGTCTGGCACATCATGGGTCTTCACCCCATCCTGCACCAGGAGAAAGGTCTGGCAAATCATGAGTCTTAACCCCATCCTGCACCAGGAGGAAGGTCTGGCACATCATGGGTCTTCACCCCATCCTGCACCAGGAGAAAGGTCTGGCAAATCATGAGTCTTAACCCCATCCTGCACCAGGAGGAGGGTCTGGCACATCATGGGTCTTCACCCCATCCTGCACCAGGAGAAAGGTCTGGCAAATCATGAGTCTTAACCCCATCCTGCACCAGGAGGAAGGTCTGGCACATCATGGGTCTTCACCCCATCCCACACCTGCACCAGGAGGAGGGTCTGGCACATTATGGGTCTTCACCCCATCCCACACCTGCACCAGGAGGAGGGTCTGGCACATCATGGGTCTTCACCCCGTCCCACTCCTGCACCAGGAGGAAGGTCTGGCACATCATGGGTATTTAACCCATCCCACACCTGCACCAGGAGGAAGGTCTGGCACATCATGGGTATTTACCCCATCCCACACCTGCACCAGGAGGAAGGTCTGGCACATCATGGGTCTTCACCCCATCCTGCACCAGGAGAAAGGTCTGGCAAATCATGAGTCTTCACCCCATCCTGCACAAGGAGGAAGGTCTGGCACATCATGGGTCTTCACCCCATCCTGCACCAGGAGAAAGGTCTGGCAAATCATGAGTCTTCACCCCATCCTGCACCAGGAGGAAGGTCTGGCACATCATGGGTCTTCACCCCATCCCACACCTGCACCAGGAGGAAGGTCTGGCACATTATGGGTCTTCACCCCATCCCACACCTGCACCAGGAGGAGGGTCTGGCACATCATGGGTCTTCACCCCGTCCCACTCCTGCACCAGGAGGAAGGTCAGGCACATCATGGGTATTTACCCCATACCACACCTGCACCAGGAGGAAGGTCTGGCACATCATGGGTATTTACCCCATCCCACACCTGTACCAGGAGGAAGGTCTGGCACATCATGGGTCTTTACCCCATCCTGCACCAGGAGGAAGGTCTGGCACATCATGGGTCTTCACCCCGTCTCACACCTGCACCAGGAGGAAGGTCTGGCACATCATGGGTCTTTACCCCATCCCACACCTGCACCAGGAGGAAGGTGTGGCACATCATGGGTCTTCATCCCACCCCACACCTGCACCAGGAAGGTGGTTTGGCACATCATGGGTCTTCACCCCATTCCACACCTGCACCAAGGTAAAGGTTCCAAACTGGTGGGCAGAGACCAGCCAAGCTGCTGCAAGTGTCACATTCCTGGCTACTGTCTGGCAAGCTACCCCAACACCACAACATTTCCTTCACTCCATCCCACACCTGCACCAGGAGGAAGGTATGACACATCATGGGTCTTCATCCCCATCCAACACCTGCACCAGGAGGAGGGACTGGCACATCATGGGTCTTATCCTCATCCCACACCAGGAGAAAGGCCTGGCACATCATGGGGCTTCACCCCATCCCACACCTGGCACCAAGAGGAAGGTCTAGCACAATATGAAGCTAAGCCTGCTCCATTGGCCTCCCTAACCTCTGACCAACATGGAGCTAAGCCTGCTCCATTGCCTTCATTAACATCTGCCCAACATGGAGCGAAGCCTGTTCCAGTGGCTTTATGAACGTCCACCCAATATGATGCTGAGCCTTCTCCATTGGCTTCCTAAACATCTGCCCAACATGGAGCCAAGCCTATTCCATTGGCTTTATGAACGTCTACCCAATATGATGCTAAGCCTGCTCCATTGGCTTCCTGAACATCTGCCCAACATGGAGCCAAGCCTATTCCATTGGCTTTATGAACGTCCACCCAATATGATGCTAAGCCTGCTCCGTTGGCTTCCTGAACATCTGCCCAACATGGAGCCAAGCCTATTCCATTGGCTTTATGAACGTCCACCCAATATGATGCTAAGCCTGCTCCATTGGCTTCCCTAACGTCTGCCCAACATGGAGCCAAGTCAGATTCCTGAACACCAGCCCAACATGGAGCCAACCTGACTCCATCAGCTGCCCAAACTTTACACACTTTCTGAATTGTGCCAAGGAGATAATTTGCATGGGATACATTTGCCTAAGCCTACTGAATGACCAGGCCTAAATATTTGACACTTGTAATCCTGCGGTCAGCTCTCACAAATAACTAAATACAGTCAGTCACTGTGCTAGGTCCAACAACTGCCCACAGCAGGCAAAAAACAAAATATTGTCCCCTTTACAAAATGCTACAACCCATCATATGCTGCAAACCCATTAAACATGCTAACAGGGGTGCAGGTCAGAACAGCTACTGACACCAGTCTTGATGGTTTTGCACATAAAATGCTGGTGCTTCTTTTACCCACAGCAGAGCATAGAGTTCTGAAATGGATACTAATAGGGATCCCACATCCCCATCAAGGGTGAAAGCCAAGAGAATACAGACAGGGCTGGGCCAATATGTGTGCAAAAAAGGGGGCAGGACATGCAACCTATTTTTGCTAAAGTAGTCCACAGCTCATAATGGGGTATGCACTTTGGTCTTTCCACCTTGGGTGCTCAAGGTCCCTGTCCCAGCACTGCATACAGTTATAGGTATAATGGGATATGCAGCCTAATGGGTGAAAGTAGTACTGCATGTCCCCAATGCAATACATCAAATCATTTAGCCATCACATAATAACCATTTTGCCTTTAAATTAGAAGTAAACCCTCCTATCGTTTTCAACCAAGGAAGCTGCCATCTTGGCCTCTGTTTAATCTACAACTGCCATAGTGCTGCACGTGTGATCAGTTATGACACCAGCCATTGGATGGTTTGACAGTTTGGTTGAGAGCACAACCAATGAGAGTGTCACTTTTCCGGCACCGAAACACAACCGTTTTATGGATGGGTTTATTTCCACTTTAAAAAAAACTGTCAAATTTAAAAATGTACTTAATTGGCGAAATTGTCAATTTTCAAATATACCTTTTCTCCAGAAAATGAGTCGGCCTTGGCTTAGTCAGATGGTTGTTGGCCATTTTAGACCACACCCCTTTCTCTATAAAGCTGTAATGTCATTGTTGTGCTCCTAATTCTTCTCTCCCCTTCAGTCAATGCAGAGAAATACTGCACTGATCTCAGGCAGTGGAAAAGTTAAATGACAGCCAAGAACTGGTGGAAGAGAAGAAGAACAGAGATTCAAGGAGAATGAGCGCAGATCAACAAAAGAAGAGAAGCCTCTCAGTCAACACTCACTTCAGGAGATTCTCTGGAAAGTGGAAGTTCCTAGACTTTTAGCGCACAATATATGAATGTAATAGGTCCTCTTTTATGACACTTATATTGCAGTTCCATAAATACAAATATACAAGACAGTGATGAAATCAGCAAATATGTGGGACGACATCAATACCTGATAGCAATAAGTCAAGTGACCTCGCTGACTACACATGTCCAGCCACATGACCACAAATGACAACCAGAAAATAACGCTCAGAGACAAGTTACAGCAACCAATAAAAGCCAACATGACGGTCCAAATACAGGAGATAAATGGGACAATTATGCACATTCCCAAGGAGACACGGAACACTCAATTAACAAATCGCAATACATTCAGCAACTGCTGACAGAGTGGGGGCTTATCAACAAGAAAGGAGACAACGAGTTTGAAAGATGACGTCTCGGCTGGAAACAGACATCCGATTGGTATTCGTCATTTTTGTCACTAGAAACACAAGTATTGCCAGACCACATAGCGTATGGCCCGTCCACCTTTACACTCACTCTGTTCCCCTTGGGCAGGCCGCTGCTGGGTAACGCTGCCAGCGTCTTGTAATCCATCATTATAGGTTCCGTAGGTGGCGTTGTGTAGCCCTGAAAACATAAGACACAATAGTAAGTTTCAACAGTAGTAGAGAGGTGAAAGAACTACAGAGTGTCTAACAATCCGAGATAAAGAGGTCTGACAGGAAGCCACCCCAACCAGATCCACCCAGGCCAATTCTGACATCTCTCTCCTGCATGAAAAAAATCATTTTTTTTTGCTGGAAAATTACTTCAAACCCACCCCAATTAAAAAAAATATCTATATCTACTCTCTCTCTCTCTCTCATGAGTGTCCCACTTACTGCTCTCTGGGGCCACTTTGAGCTATTGCTGCAACTGCCTCTAGAGCGGTGGTTCTCAACCTTCCTAGGCCCGTGACCCCTTGATAACATTTCCAAGGTTGTGGGGACCCCCGACAGTAAAATTATTTTCATATCGTGGGTTGTGAGCACCCAAAGCAAGACAAATAATTTGCGCCCCCTAACCCATTAACATTTAGAGCTCCCGAGTTCCTTCCACTTGTACAATATTAAAACCCCTTTGTGGTGTCTCAAAGCAGTAACACCTTTGCCAAAATCCTCCAGCCCCTCCCACTTCCTTCACATTCATCACCAGTCAGCTGACCTCTAGTCTCTGCCCCCCAGCCATGCCATGAACTGAATGGGCGCCTGCGAGGAGGCTGAGTGGGCAAAAAGGCTGGGAGAGCGGTGCATGCTTTTGGAACAGTCCAGGATTCGGTGACCCCTGACAAATCATCATTTGACCCCCAGGTTGAGAACCACTGCTCTAGAGGTCTTGATAGCGCTGACGATCTGCCTCTAGAGGTCTAAAAAAAATACACTTGGTGGGCCTTTGGTGGGGGGCCTCGGCAGGGCCTTTGGTGGGGGGGTTGTGCCCTGATCCTGAACCTGAGAAGCTCTGTATCTGTACCTGATCCTGTTTCTGTTTGTTACCTGGACCCTGAGCTTTGTACCTGTACCCATCAATCCTGTGATCCATCCATCCTCTCCTTGTCCTGTTTGTTTCCCTTTCCCCAGCTGCTGTTCTCCCGTTGATGACCCTGGCGCTGTTTATGATTCTGACTTTCCCCATTACTTGCATATATTTGTCTGTTACTGTTATTATTTGTGGGTTCTGTTTGGTATTGGTTGCTGTGCACTGTGTGGTATTGGAGGTGGTTATTTTTATATTATTTCACTTATTTTTAACTACTTGATGACCTGCCGCCGTCAAACCCTCCCCTGCACGAGAGCGCGTAGCTCTACGTCGGCTCTCTCGCAGGCCACTAGGGTGCGCATGCGGCGCGAGAGGTGCACGCCCCCACTCGCCTCCGAGTCCCGCGCCCGGTGGGCACGATTGCGGCCGGGCACCCGCGATTGCTCGTTACAGAGCGGGGATTGGGAGCTGTGTGTGTAAACACACAGCTTCCGGTCCTGTCAGGGGGGGAAACGCGGATCTTCTGTTCATACAATGTATGAACAGAAGATCAGTGATTTCCCCTAGTGAGGCCACCCCCCCATAGAGTTAGAACACACCCAGGAACATACTTAACCCCTTCCCCACCCCCTAGTGTTAACCCCTTCACTGCCAGTGGCATTTTTATAGTAAACCAATGCATTTTTATAGCATTGATCGCTATGAAATTGACAATGGTCCCAAAAATGTGTCAAAAGTGTCCGAAGTGTCCACCATAATGTCGCAGTACTGAAAAAAAAAACGCTGAACGCCGCCATTACTAGTAAAAAAAATAATAAAAATGCCATAAAAATACCCCCTATTTTGTAAACGCTATAACTTTTGTGCAAACCAATCAATAAACGCTAATTGCGTTTTTTTTTTACGAAAAATATGTAGAAGAATACGTATTGGCCTAAACTGAAGAAAAAAATATTTTTTTTTATATATTTTTGGGGGATATTTATTACAAAAAGTAAAAATTTTGCATTTTTTTTTCAAAATTGTCGCTCTATTTTTGTTTATAGCGCAAAAAATAAAAACCACAGAGGTGATTGAATACAACCAAAATAAAGCTCTATTTGTGGGGAAAAAAGGACGTCAATTTTGTTTGGGAGCCACGTCGCACGACCGCGCAATTGTCAGTTAAAGGGACGCAGTGCCAAATCGCAAAAACTGGCCAGGTCCTTTGTCTAAAGGTCCGGGTCTTAAGTGGTTAACAAATCATTATATTTCACTTACACACGTTTGGGCTTTCTCTGTTGCAGCCCACACAGTTCTGGTCTTATCCGATATGTGACACAGAGGACAGTACTGACCCATAAACTGATCAGGCAGAACCCACCAAAAAGGATCAAAATTGAGGCATTATGGATAGTGTGAGTGGTTATCTTGGGTTGGCATACATTTTTTTTTTTTTTTTAGTTATTCAGTGCCCAATACTCCTGTAGGTGGCAGTATAACACAAGAGCAGAGGACGTGACTTTCTGTGTTTAGCAGTGAATAAGAAACGTTTTTTACCTATTATTCTGTGCAATGCAAAATCTATGTAAGAGGTAAAAATTAATCTTTAAAAAAAAAAAAAAAAAAAAGAAGAAGATCTTGCAACATTTTAGAGTTAAATTGCACACTACACATTGGCAGCATTTAATTGTAGCATTACTATTTTTTATTTAAAAATGTCACACTAGACCGCTAAAGCAGTCGCTCTTAAACTTAACACAGATGAGCCCTTGAGATACATTTTTATGTAATTTTTAAATGATGATGGTATTGGGCCAACGATGTGTAATGATTTTTTTGGTAAAGTGGTGTAATTTGTGCATTTCAGTAGTTTGATTTACTGTTTCAGTGTTATTTATTCTTTGTAGTATTTTAATACGATGGTATGGTTTATTACAGTACTGTATTCATTTCTGCCCTTGTTTCTGTTCTTTATTGTGATTTTAGTGTTGTCTTTGTTTAACCACCTGCCCGCCGACTATTTACAGCCACAAGGTGGCTCCAATCTCCCGGGAGGCGGTCAATATACGGCCTCTGGCCGCACGCCTGCTGCGTCACACAGGGAACTCCCTAGGGAACACTTTTAACCCCTGGATCACCCCCTAGTGTTAACACCGTCCCTCAGTCACATTAATACAGTAATCCATGCATTTTTATAGCATTGTTCGCTGTATAAATGGTCCCAAAAATGTGTCAAAAGTGTTCGCCGTAATATCGCAGTCGTGACAAAAATCGTAGATCGTCGCCATTACTAGTAAAAAATAAAATAATTCTATCCCCTATTTTGTAGGCGTTGTTTGCGCAAACCAATCACTATACGTTTATAGAATTTTTTTTTTTTTTTACCAAAAAAAAGTAGAATACGTATCGGACTAAACTGAGGAAAAAAATAAGTTGTTTTTTTTTAAATGGGATATTTATTATTGCAAAAATATTGTATTTTTTTTTTTAATTGTCGCTCTATTTTAGTTTATAGCGCAAAAAATAAAAACCAAAGAGGTGATCAAATACCACCAAAAGAAAGCTCTATTTGTGGGGAAAAAAAGGACGCCGATTTTGTTTTGGAGCCACGTCGCACGACCGTGCAATTGTCATTCAAAGCGTAACAGTGCCAAACGCTGAAATTTCGCCTGGGCAGGAAGGGGGTATATGCCTAGGGAATAAAATGGTGGCGATTGCAACTTTTTATCTTGCACGGTATATGAGCAATAATTTTTCAAACACCTTTTTTTTCATGAAAGTTGCCCAATTTTTTTGCATAATGTGAAAGATGATGTTACGCCAAGTAGATAGATACTCAACAAGTCACCTTTCAAAATTGCACACGCTCGTGGAATGGCGCAAAACTTTAGTACTTAAAAATCCCCATAGGCGACGCTTTACATTTTTTTACTGGTTACATGTTTTGAGTTGGAGGTTTTGCACTTACGCCAACGTTCATGGCGATGCCTCACGTGTGTGGTCTGAACATCGTTTTCATATGTGGGTGGGACTTACTTCTGCATGCAAGCTACCGGGGACAGGGACACTTTAAAAAAAAATGTTGTTTTATTTATTACCAATTTTTTTATTATTTTTTTTTTATTGTTAATTTTAAACTTTTTACTATCATACTTTTAACCACTTAAGACCCGGACCTTTAGGCAGCTAAAGGACCTGGCCAGGTATTGCGATTCGGCACTGCGTCGCTTTAACAGACAATTGCGCGGTCGTGCGACGTTTTTACCAAACAAAATTGGCGTCTTTTTCCCACAAATAGAGCTTTCTTTTGGTGGTATGTGATCACCTCTGCGGTTTTTATTTTTTGCGCTATAAACAAAAATAGAGCGAAAATTTTGAAAAAAATGCAATATTTTTTACTTTTTGCTATAATAAATATCCCCCCAAAAAAATATATAATTTTTTTTTTTCCTCAGTTTAGGCCGATATGTATTCTTCTACCTATTTTTGGTTAAAAAATTGGTTTGCGCAAAAATGTATAGCGTTTACAAAATAGGGGATAGTTTTTTTTTACTACTAATGGCGACGATCAGCGATTTTTTTCGTGACTGCGACATTATGGCGGACACTTCGAACAATTTTGACACATTTTTGGGACAATTGTCATTATCACAGCAATTTATTGTGGAAATGACAATTGCAGTTTGGGAGTTAACCTCAAGGGGTTGCTGAAGGGGCTATGTGTGACCTAATGTGTGTTTACAACTGTAGGGGGTGTGGCTGTAGGTGTGACATCGATTGCGTTTCCCTATTAAAGGGATCACACGATCGATGACGCCGCCACAGTGAAGAATGGGGAAGCTCACGGCTCTCCCTGTTCTTTAGCTCCAGGGACCGATCACCGCACTCCAGCGGCGATCAGGTCCGCGACACCCGCGGTCACAGAGCTTCGTACTGGGTCTTGTGCACGCGCCCGCAGCGCGCGTGACCCCGCGACAGGTACGTTGATGTGCCCAGCCGTGCCATTCTGCTGACGTATATCGGCGTGAAGGGGTCCTTAAGTGGTTAAACATCCCTTGCAATAGGAATAAGCATGACAGGTCCTCTTTACAGTGAGAGTCAGTAAGACCCCATATCTCACTTCTAGGCTGGGAAGCCTGAAATATATATATATATATATATATAAATAAAAAAATGATCACTGCGTTACAGCTGAATCGGCGCAGTTTTTTTTTTTAATGCAGCTGTAGGCACCATTTAGATATCCCAGGTCAAAGTCAAGAATGTCCATAGACATCCGTCCGGTAGGAAGTGGTTAAAATATTTTTCACATTAATAGTTTTGTACACATTTAATAGCGCAATATTAATTTGTATGATATTATTGCTTATCACTTGGTATATTACATTGAAGGATCATTTTATTGTTTTTTATTTATTATTAGGGCTGTGCAAATTAACTTTTAATTAATCGATTAATTTTTTTTGATCGATCAAAATTCTTTTGATTTGTACTCACCTCTCCACCGGCTTCCGGGTCTTCAGGGAGATCCGGTGACGTCACGGACACCGGTGGGGTTTTCCATGCCTTCATATATGCATGCCGGCGGGACCTTACTATCTGCCACACGCAAGGGCAGGTACACTTCCCTCCATCACTTCCCTCCATCACTTCCCTCCATCACTTCCCTCCATCACTTCCCTCCATCACTTCCCTCCATCACTTCCCTCCATCACTTCCCTCCATCACTTCCCTCCATCACTTCCCTCCATCAATCTGGGATTCTACAACCATCCACTGGGAGTTGTGATAGTTCCCTTCATGGGACATCTACATGCCGACGGACTTGTTAACCCCTCCTCATCTGGATTCAGCAGTGGTATCGTTGTACACATTTTTATACCAGTATCATACTTCGTTACATGTTTTTATGACTGCTTTTGGTACCGTTTGGTATTACTCGCACCATTTTTACAGTTTATGTAGCTACATCGATTTTATCTCCAGTGCAATATTTATTTTGTTACCTACTTGAAGACTATAAGGCTCCATTCACATCTAGGCGTTTTGTCGCCTGAAGCCCGACGCTGAAGCAGCCCTAGATACGCTGGAGGGGCGAATTAACATTGTCGGCTATGGAGATGGTTCACATCTCCACGCCGAACGCCCAAACGCCCGTACGCCTGAAGCTCAAACAAGTCCCGGACCCTTTTTTTCAGGCGTATCGGGCGTACGGGCATAGCCGGCAATGTTAATTCACCTCTTCTGCAAAAAATCAATAGGCGTTTTGTCGCCGCAAATCGCGGGGACAAAACGCCTATTGATTTGCCGCCGCAATACGCCGCTACAGCGTACGCCTAGGTCTGAATGGAGCCTAAAAGTTTTAATGCTATTCCCATCGAGCGCTGCCTTTGTGTGTTTTTTGTATCCTGCTATCCATTTTTCCAGTGGTTGGAGCTGCACTGGGAATCAGCCTGCAAGGAGATCAGCTAAAAGTAGTTGGATCTGTATGTGCGTTATAATTAATCGAAATTAGTCGATTAAAAAAAAAAAAAACAATTAATCTAACACAAAAATTTTGATCAGTAACAGCCCTATTTAGAATACTTGCTTTATTTTACGAATGCGAGATTGGTGAATGAATACGGAGGTTGATAGGAGGTGCAACAAAGTTATATATATTTAATATTTATTCATAAGGTGCATGGGAACACATTTTGTTTACACCCTTCACCATTGTTATTGGCGATTGTTAGAACATGGTGCATTACCAGGTAAGCGCAGGATTGCCCCCCTCTATGGTAAAGTGGCTGTATGTATACCCTTATTTTTTACCTACAGGTGAGCCTATAATAAGGCTTACCTGTAATATCGCAGTTACACTAAAAATCTGCTGATCACTGCCGTTACAAAAAAAAAGCCACAAATCTTTCCCCTATTTAGTAGACGTGATAACTTTTGCGCAAAACAATGAATATATGCTTACTGCGATTTTTTTTAACCAAAAATATGTAGGATATATATTGGCCTAAACTGATGAAGATTTTTTTTCCTTTTTTGGGGATATTTATTAAAACAAAAAGTTAAAAATATATTTTTCCCCAAAATTGTTGCTCTATTTTTGTTTATAGCGCAACAAATAAAAAACGGCAGAGGTGATCAAATACCACCAAAAGAAAGTTCTGTGTGGTAAAAAAAATTGTTTGGGTACAGCTTCGCACGGCCGCATAATTAGCAGTTAAAGCAAGTGGTGTATTGTAAAAAAAATGTCCTGGTCATTAAGGGGGTAAATCTTTCCGGGGCTGAAGTGGTTAACACAGTATACTGCAGTGCGTTGGTGCACGTTTACTGCAGTATATTGCAATGCCTTACTGCACATTTAACGCAGCATATTTCAGTGCGTCAGTGCAGTTTTACTGTCGTATATATTTTTTAGTGTCTATATGTAGTGAGTACTCACATTAAAGTACGGTTTAGGAGATTTTCACTTGGCATGTCCGGCAGATGCTGCCAGACCTTGCCGGGAAGACGACCCCCACGCACATTCACAGGAGTGACGTCATCGCGGCTCTGGCCACTCACAGCCTTGGAGCTGCGAACCCAGAAGAAACGCAGAGGTCAAAATGTCAGCTCCCTCGGCGTGGACCGGGCTGCGATATGGGGGCCTTTGTTCTAAGGCTGAGATCTTCAAACTTGCTAAACAAAGGGCCAGGTAACTGTCCTTTTGACTTAAGTGGGGCCGGACTGTGGCCATTCGGAGTTGAAAAAGTCCTGACATCAGTTGGAGTAAACAGCGCTCCATCCCTGGTGTCAGTGGGAGGAAAAGCCTCCCATCATTGGTGTCATTGGGAGAAATTCTGCTTTATCATTGGGCCCCATCTTTTGTGTCAATGGGAGGAATTGTGCCCCATCGTGGGTATCAATAGGGAGCAGTTTTGCCCCTTTATTGGTGTCAGTGTGGGGAATTATGTTCCAGTGTTGGTATCAGGTATGAAAATAGTGCCCCAAGGGCCAGATAAAAGAAAGCAAGCAAGGGGCTGCATCTAGCCCCCGGGCCACAGTTCGCCACAGGGAGGCATTTCATAATGAGCTAGTATGTGGTCCATACTAGCTCATTATGACTTTGCCGTACATTTTTGGTTTTGTTTTACAGGTGCGGGTATACAACCTCTTTAATGAATGCCATAGTGTGTTGAGGTGCCAGTCAAAATTAATGGTGCTGACACGCATTACTGCAGTACAGAGATATCAGCAGGCCCTTAAAGAGGGGGTTCACCCTTAAAACCACTTTCTCCCATCCCATCCAGCATACTGGCGGCAACGCCAGTATGCTGTCTTTTTTTTTTTATAGGTGTACTTACCTCTTAATAGATAATTTAATTTTCGTCCTACCGCGGGGTATGGCGCCGCTATATAGCGTCACGCCTTCCGAAAACAGCCGACTAGCACTCGGCTGTTCTCGGCGCCTGCGCACAGACCCAGGAGCTGACTGCGCAGGCGCAGTATCCAGCCGAGTCCTATTTTGGCTTTTTTCGGAGGGAGTGACGCGGCTATATACGGCGCCTGCGCAGTCAGCTCCTGGGTCTGTGCTCAGGCACCGTATAGCTCCGAGAACAGCCGAGTGCTAGTCGGCTGTTTTCGGAAGGCGTGACGCTATATAGCGGTCCCCGCGGTAGGACGAAAATTAAATTATCTATTAAGAGGTAAGTACACCTATAAAAAAAAAAAAAAAGACAGCATACTGGCGTTGCCGCCAGTATGCTGGATGGGATGGGAGAAAGTGGTTTTAAGGGTGAACCCCCTCTTTAATGACGATTTATATTGCCTGGAGCTTTGGGTCCATAACTGACAGGAAGGTAAACTCCCCCTACAGAGTCTATAACAGTGATAGAGAACCTTGGCACCCCAGATGTTTTGGAACTACATTTCCCATGATGCTCATGCACTCTGCAGAATAGCGGAGCATCATGGGAAATGTAGTTCCAGAACATCTGGGGTGCCAAGGTTCGCCATCACTGGTCTATAATGTCGGGTATTACAGACGGACAGGTCTCTCACCTTAGCTTCCTCTTCGAGGAGCCGCGTAGCCTCCTCGCGCTCCTTGCGCATTTTCTCCTTGACAGAGACAGGACAGTCAGAGCGAGCCACAGGAGCCGAAGCCATGCACAGGGCAGGAGCAGAGGGGAAAAGAAACGGAGCACAAGAAAAGTAAGACGACATGCAGGCCATTGCATGCTGACAGATCATTGGCTGGGGGGAAAGGAAGGGATGGGGGGGGGGGGGGGGGGGGGGGGGGGGGGGGGGGAAGACTCAAAAAAAAAAAAAAAGGATTAAAGCAACCCAACCATAGTAGGATTTACAGGGAAGGGAAATCATAGGATGGAGCTGAGGACGACAGATGGAAATGGGCAGACTGGCAGGAATGAGCGGATGGAGGAGGTTTTAGTGTACAGAAGACTGGGGAGCTAGAAGAGGATCAGCAAAGAGAAACGAGAAACATTGTGTGAGCTGAAAACAATGGAGACCATGAGGCAGAAAAGAAAAAAAGGGACAAAGGACAAGGCCACTCCAAGCATAGGGTGACTTTTGGTTGGAGTGACCCTAAAATTATGATCATTGATTAGGCATAGACAATCCAAAGATGATTTTTTATTAGTTCAAGTGCATCTAAAGCCCAAACTTTTCTGGTTAGTTTTGGATGGAAGGGTTAGAACCCTTGTAAAGTTTTGTATTGCCATCTGCAGTGTATTCATCCTGCTATTTTCATGGGACTGAAATCTAGAGTTACCACTGGAGCAGAGATAGAGGGAAAATCTTCCAATGGAGGCTCTTATTTAGGCGATAGCCAAGAGGAGGTTTCCCTTGCCTCAAAGATTTTAACATCCCTGCCTGTCAACAGGAAGTAAAGGGAAATCTCCCCAACAGAAAAAAAAAATGTAAAAAAATTAACATTATTTTTTTTAAAACAGGTTTTAAAGTGGAATTCTGGCTATACACCTACAGTGGGTAAAAGAATAGATTTGATTCCTTGCCATAGGCGTGCGCACAGGGTGTGCCAAGTGTGCCCGGGCACACCCTAATCACCTTGTCTGCTGCAAATGCCCCTGTTTGGACCCATGATATTTAACCAAAGCCCCCTAATGGGGATCCTTAAAAAAAAATAAAAAATAAAAAAAAATATATTTTTTTAATAATAATAAAAATAATAATTAAAAAAAATTTAAAAAATGTAATTGAAAAATAATAAAAAATGAAATAGTAAAAATAAAAAGTACTGACACTGTCCACTGCTCTACTGACACCAGTAATAATAATAATAATTAAAAAAATTAAAAAAAATATTAAAAAATGTAATTGAAAAATAATAATAAAAAAATAAAATAGTAAAAATAAAAACTACTGACACTGTCCACTGGGGCCACTGTGTGCAAAACGAGCCGCAGTGGGGGCAAGTATAATGTTTGTTATTTATAAACAAAATAATAATTTACTTTAGTGTTCCTATAAAGCCTATGAGTGACATTACCTCTCCAGGCTTTACTAGCCCCATTGTCGGAGCGAAGGATAGTCGGCATAGGTATTAGGAGGGGGGAGGGAACAGTTTTAAGACTAGTTAAAGCGGTGTTCAAGCCGCAATTTTTTTAAAGTCAGCAGCTACAAACACTGCAGCTGCTAACTTTTAATAAGGACACTTACCTGTGCAGGGAGCCTGCGATGTCAGCCCCCTGAGGCCGATCCGTCCCTCGGACGGCGCCACCATCCTAACCAAGTGAAACAGGCAGTGGAGCCTTGTGGCTTCACTGCCTGCTTCCTACTGTGCATGTGCGAGTCGCATGTCGCTCTGAATAGCCGGCTGTCTTCTGAAACACAAGACGACAACGCGCCCCTTTTTCCAAGAGACAACAAGCAAATGAGGAGCTCTGAAGGAGAAGAAAGTGGCAGATTAGGAAGACTGCCTAGCAACAGGCTTTTCTGGTAAGTAAAATATTACTTAAATTATAATATTATATATATTTTTTTTTCTATTTTTTTTTATGAGAATGTTAATGTAATTTTTTATTTTCTTTTCTTAGGGTGGACATACGCTTTAAGTGTATAGCAAGAATTCCACTTGAACCATTTTCTACTCTATCTGAACTGAAAAAAATAAAGTTTTGGCTTTAGATCTACTTTCAGAAATGGACAATAAAAAGGAAGGTTGCAGAAAGGCTAGTGCTGTGAATGGCTGGAAATGTCTTTAGAGAAAATAAATATGAAATATCTCTAAAACGCGCAGTGACACAACAATCGTGATGTTATATGGTGGATGAGAGTGCTGCCGTGTTCTATACACACACATATCTACTGAGGGAAGGGAAGTCCACATAAATGACGGACAGGGTACGAGGTGAATGAGAGCGCTCACCACTTTCTCCATGTCCTCTTTTTCCCACTTCACCTCCCGAACCACCTCCACCTCCTGCTAGAGAGGAGCACAAAGTCACCACTGGTCCCCCTTCCCGAGGCACAGACCACCCTACAGGACACAGCTGGCTTTAAACCCACCTTCTGCAATCGCTCCACCTCTTCCGGACTCATATCACGATCGATAGAAGAGATACTCTCCATGCTGTTCTTCCTTCCGAGGCCGGACGCGAATGGATTGGCGATCACGCCAGGAGAAGCCTGTGGAGATAAGGAGGGCAGAGTTCAGTCGCCTTGTGTTACTGGCTGCACAAAAATGAAAATGGATGTCATTTCGCCATAAGATGGAAAAATAATGAAATCAACCTAAAATTCCTAAAAAAAAAAATCACAGAACCTCCCTTCCCCTTATAGGAGGAACATTTTTTTTCGCAAATTCTACTTACATTCACTCCAGCACCGACAGTGCTCTCCAGGCAGAATGGCACTGGCTGCCTTTCTACCCATTTGACATGAGCCCGGGCATTAACACATCACATAGGGGGCGTGTCCTCACACAGGATTGGCTCACTAGACTGTGGGATTGAGTGCTACTCAGTCCTAAAAGGACATCTAATATACTGCTCCAATAAAGCCTTGTACACACAATCGGACTTCCATCGGACAAATCCGTGGAATTTTGTGACAAGGGCGTTGGACAGGAACTTGTTCTGCATACAGACGGCAGAACTTTGTCAGCCAACATACGCTGCAGGCGTCATTCAGATATCCCCCCCACAAAGTCCAGGACGTCATATGATGTCCACCCAGGATGGGAGATCCCATCTGTGGACGTCGTATGACTATGGCTGGGTAATGAAGTGGTTAAATAGTAAAGCGGCACAAGCCAAGCCAATTGGGAAGACATCTCACCTCAATTGAGTTAGTGGAGACCGGATCAAAGCCATCACAGACAAGAATAAGGAGGGTGTCGCCTACTCCACGCAGCGCCTGGACCGCCTCTGTGTGCGTCATCCCCAGCAGGCTTTGCTGATTCACCTCCAAAATCCGCATGCCGACCTTCAGACGTCCATCTCGAGCTGCTGCTCCGGAGGAACTGACCTGCGGGAAAGATGGAATCAGCAAGAGACGCTTACACTCGCAACATCTTTCCCATGCAATTGGAAGTACAGAAATCTAAAGAACTACACAGAGCATTATGGGGGAGCCCTATGGCACTTTGTTTACACCTTCAATACATCCCACTACAAAACAGAAGAGGTAAAGCCAATGATAAGGTCATTAACCACTTTAATACCGGGAACTTTCATCCCCTTCCTGCACAGGCCAATTTTCAGCGCTGTCACACTTTGAATGACAATCGCGCTGGCATGCAACACTGTACTCATATGACATTTGTATTATTTTTATCACAGAGATAGAGCTTTATTTTTGGAAGAATTTAATCACTACTGGGGGTTTTCTTTTTGCTACACACAAAAAAAACAAAAATGCTTAAAAAAAAAAAAAAAAAAGAAAAAAAGATGCGTTTTTCTTAATTTCTATTATAAAATGTTGCAAATACTCTTTCTTCATAAATTTAGGCCAAAATATATTCTACTACATTTCGTTGGTGAAAAGAACCCAAATCAGTGTATATTACTTAGTCTGTAGGAAAGTTAGAGTCTCCACAAACTTTGGTATGTACCGCGTTTCCCCGAAAATAAGACCGGGTCTCATATTATTAACAGGGGTTGTAAAGGTACAATATTTTTTTTTTCCTAAATAGCTTCCTTTACCTTAGTGCAGTCCTCCTTCACTTACCTCATCCTTCCATTTTGCTTTTAAATGTCCTTATTTCTTCTGAGAAATCCTCACTTCCTGTTCTTCTGTCTGTAACTCCACACAGTAATGCGAGGCTTTCTCCCTCATGTGGAGTGTCGTGCTTACCCCGTCCCTTGGACTATTGGAGAGTCAGGACGCCCACTAACACACAGCTCCTTTCTATATCTGCAAAGTAGAGAGCGTCCCGACTCTCCCGTAGTCCAAGAAAGGGGGCGAGCACAACACTCCACACCAGGGAGAAAGCCTTGCATTACTGTACAATGTACAATGTGTGTGTTTCTGTAATATAATTGCATGGAAAAGAGAGCTCTGGAGGGTCACAGAAGCGCAGAGCGGCACTATAATGACGGTATTTGCCACAATTACATTTCAGAAAGATCATGTTGTACATTATATAATACCTGAACATTGAAAGAGGATTAATCAGATCTGGATTAACTCTGTGTGGTAAGACTGGGCACAGATGATAGGAAATCTTATACTCTACATTATGACAAACATTTTTTTTTTTTTTTGGGGGGGGGTTTACATCCACTTTAAGCTCTTCGGATGTAGGACCGCAGAACATGTCAGCACTTTAAAATGTACAAAAGTAGTATGCAACACTGACGGGGGCATTAGAGTGTAAGCTCCTCTGACTCAGCATGATAAGGTTTCAGTATTCCCTGCACAGCACTGTTGAAATATGTCAGAGCTTTCTTAATGTAGAATTCCAAGTCCCCTTTCACGCTGGGGCATTTTTCGAGCGTTATTCGAGCGAAGCCTCATCTACAATCCCAATGTGCTGGTAAAGCACCGCTAAGACCCTAAAGTTTAGGGCGTTTTTGCAGTGCCTCAGTGTGAAAGGGTAAGGCGTTTTTACAGCGCTTTCAATTCATTTCAATGGGAGGGGCGTTTATGGAGCATTTTCTTCAGCACCCAAAAGCTGCTCCAAAGATGCTGCTTGCAGGACTCAGTGTGAAAGGGTTTATTGTAGGGCTGCAACTAAAGATTATTTTAATAATCGATTAGTTGGCCGATTATTGTTTCGATTAATCGGATAAAAGCCTCAAACAAATTTTTTTTGCATTTTTACATTTTTTTTTTGGGCCAATTTGTTGTTGGGCAGAATACAAAAAAGGGATTTTTAAATACAGCTTACCTGTAAAATCCTTTTCTTGGAGTACATCACGGGACACAGAGCGGCATATTCATTACTATGTGGGTTATATGGAGTACCTTCAGGTGTGGACACTGGCAATCTTCAAACAGGAAGTCCCCTCCCTATATAACCCCCTCCCCTAGAGGGAGTCCCTCAGTTTTGTAGCAAGCAGTATGCCTCCCAAAATGGTCACCCAAAAGAGGGGTGGGAGCTCTGTGTCCCGTGATGTACTCCAAGAAAAGGATTTTACAGGTAAGCTGTATTTAAAAATCCCTTTTTCTTTCTCGTACATCACGGGACACAGAGCGGCATATTCATTACTATGTGGGATGTCCGAAAGCAATGCTTTAATGAGGGGAGGGAGACATCTTCCAAAGAAGGATACAATTTAGAGATAAACTCAAATCATAATAATAATTCCAAATTAGTCAAGAAAGAAGAACCCTTTTCTTTTTTTTTTTTTTTTTTTTTTTTATATAACCAAGGGTGTTTCTGATCCCGAGGATTTCAAACTGCAGCCTGTAGTACTGCCTGTCCAAAGGCAGAATCCGCATTCCTTCTCACGTCTATTTGATAAAACCTTGTAAACGTGTGGACTGATGACCACGTTGCCGCTTTGCATATCTGAGCCATAGAGATCTGATGGTGTGCTGCCCAAGAGGCGCCCATGGCCCTGGTAGAATGGGCCTTTACCGACAACGGAGGGGGCAACCTCTTCAATCCGTAGGCTTGAATGATTAATTGTCTAATCCATCTTGAGATGGTGGATTTTGCAGCTGCCTGCCCCTTCTTGGGGCCATCTGGTAGAACGAATAACACCTCTGTTTTCCGGATCTTTTCCGTAGCTTTAAGATAGGCCTTCATGGCCCGGACAATATCCAAGGTATGCAGCAACCCCTCCTTTCTAGATGTAGGTTTTGGAAAGAAGGATGGAAGTACCAAATCCTGGTTTAAGTGAAATTTGGATATAACCTTTGGTAGAAAGGAAGGATGGGGCCGGAGAACTGCCCTGTCCTTATGCAGAACAAGATATGGTTCCTTACATGATAAGGCTGCTAATTCTGACACTCTCCTGGCCGAAACTATGGCGACCAAGAAAACCAATTTTCTTGTCAGTAAGAGTAAAGGAGTCTCAGCCAAAGGCTCAAAAGGCTGTTTCTGTAGAGTGGACAGGACAAGATTTAGGTCCCAAGGACAAACTGGTGACTTGACAGGAGGATTAATACGCAAGACCCCCTGTAAGAAGGTCTTTACCAGCGAGTGGGTGGCCAGCGGCCTCTGAAACCACACTGACAGAGCTGAGATCTGTCCTTTGATTGTGCTTAGTGCCAGGCCTTTATCCACTCCTAGCTGGAGAAAACTTAACACCCTATCAATAGTATATTTGCGGCAATTCCATCTTTTGGATTCACACCAGCCTATATAGTTCCTCCACACCCTGTAATAAATTACCCTGGAGACCGGCTTTCTAGCCTTAATCAGGGTAGGGATTACCTGCCTAGACAGACCCCTACCCCTGAGAATCAGGGATTCAGCCTCCAGGCCGTCAAATTTAGACGCTGTAATGTAGGGTGGAGGATCGGACCTTGTGAGAGTAGGTCTGGTTGTAGAGGAAGAGTCCAAGGGTCTCCCACTGCCATATTCAGGACTAGTGAGTACCAAGCCCTCCGGGGCCAAGCTGGAGCTATTAGAATGACTGGCTTGTGCTCCACTCTGATCTTGCGCAACAGGCGGGGGAGTAACTGTAGTGGAGGGAATGCATATAGAAGTTTGAATTGATGCCAAGGGCAAACCAACGCATCGGTTCCGCAGGCCATAGGATCCCTCGCTCGCGACACGAACCTGTCTAGTTTCTTGTTGAACCTGGATGCCATTATATCTACGTCTGGCGTTCCCCACCTCTGGCAGATTGTCTGAAAGACCTGGGGATGCAGAGACCACTCCCCTGGCGACAGACTCTGGCGACTTAAGAAGTCTGCCTGCAGGTTGTCCACTCCGGGAATGAATATCGCCGAAATGCAGGGTACATGAACCTCTGCCCACTGAAAAATCAAGTTCACTTCCCTTTGAGCGGCCTGGCTCCTGGTTCCCCCTTGGTGGTTTATGTATGCCACCGCCGTGGCATTGTCTGACTGGATTCTCACCGGGAACCCCTTTAATCTGGAGGTCCACGCCAACAGGGCTAGGCGAGCAGCTCTGATTTCCAAGATATTGATGGGGAGCTGCCTCTCTGCTTTCACCCAAGTTCCCTGGCAGGAGAACCCCTCGAAGACCGCCCCCCAGCCTGCCAGGCTGGCGTCTGTGGTAACTACCTTCCAGACAACAGGGCTGAAGGATCTTCCCTTTAGAAGGTTCTGAGGGTTCAACCACCAGGTCAGGCTTTGTCGGACCCTTGATGATAGCGTCAAAGGGGACTCTAAGGCATATGCCCTCTTGCCCCAGGCTGCTAGAATGGCTGCCTGTAGGACGCGAGTGTGGATCTGAGCGTATGGTACTGCCTCGAATGTGGCCACTAGCTTGCCTAGTAATCGCATACACAGGCGAATAGTTGGTCTTTTCTTGTTTATAACCAACTGAACCAACCCCTTGATCGCCTTGATCTTTACAAGGGGCAGGAACACCTTTTGATGTTCTGTGTCTAACCTCATGCCGAGGTATTCCAACTGCTTTGTAGGCTGGAATGCTGACTTTCCCTGGTTTAGGACCCAGCCGAATTCTTCGAGGTACCGAACCGTGAGGTTTACTGCCTTTTGCAGACCCGTCCGTGAGTGATCTATGATTAAAAGGTCGTCCAAGTATGCTAGGACTGTGACTCCTTGGATCCTTAAATTGGCCAGAACTGGGGCTAGAATCTTCGTGAATACCCGGGGGGCCGTGGCCAGCCCGAAAGGGAGCGCCCTGAATTGGAAGTGTCGCTGCCCCACCGCGAAGCGTAGAAACCCTTGATGCGCCTGAAAGATTGGTACATTAAGGTAAGCATCTTTTATGTCTATGGAGGCCAGAAAATCGTCTTTCTGAAGCGCGGCGGCTGCTGACCGGATGGATTCCATCCGGAAGGAACGCACCCTTAGATAACCGTTTAACCTCTTTAGGTCCAAGATTGGCCTGACATCGCCGTTGGGCTTTGGTATGACAAAGAGATTGGAATAGAAACCTAGGCCTTGCTCTTGGGCTGGCACTTCTATAATTACGTCCTGGCAAAGCAGGTGATCCAAAGCTGCCAGCATTGAGGCCTTCCTTGCTGGATCCCTTGGTAGCCTTGATTCTTGAAAATGAGGCGGAGGATATTTTAGAAACTCCAGTCTGTAACCTGTGGTTACAGATGCCCGGACCCAATTGTCGGGGATCTTGGCTTCCCAAACTTCTGAGAAGAGACGAAGCCTTCCCCCCACCCGTGAGAGTGGGGGCACCCCTTCATAATGCAGACTTAGGGGCTGTCTTTGACGGCTTGCGATACCACGGCTTCCTACCCCCAGGGGTCTGTCCTTGCGATCTACTGATAACGTTGGATCGTGCAGGCGGCCGTCGATACTGCCTGGAATTAGAGGGCCCCGAGACAGGAAAAAGCTGCCTCTTAAATGTAGGAGCCCGGAATGTCTTTTTGACCGGTAAAAGGGTACTCTTGCCATTTGAAATAGTCTGAATATATTTATCCAGATCTTCTCCGAAGAGTCGTCCTCCATGGAAGGGAAATCCTGCCAGAAGCTTTTTGCATGGGGGCTCCGCCGCCCAGTTCTTCAACCACAAGAGCCTTCTCATGTGCACCAAACATAGTGATAAACGAGAAGCCTGCTGGATGGAATCTTTTATAGCATCTACCGCGAAACACAGAGCTCTGGGAATGTCAGCAAACTCCTCTGCTTGTTGGGTAGGCATGTCCTTTAACATCTCTTTTGTCTGGTCTTTTAATGCCTGACAAACTCCAATTGCAGCTACCGCTGGCTGCACCACTGCTCCTGCCGTAGCAAAGGATGCTTTTAAAAGTGTCTCTAATCTTTTATCAACCGGATCTTTAAACATATGTATGTTTTCCACCGGGCAAGTTAGTGATTTATTCACACATGAGATGGCTGCATCCACTATTGGGAGCCTCCACTTCTTGGAGAATTTTTCCTCCATGGGATAAATGACCGCAAATCTTTTCGGTGGCAGAAAAATCCTGTCCGGCCGTACCCAATCCCGAAAGATCAATTCCTCCAAGAGAGGATGGACCGGAAAAACTGCGTTGCTTAACGGGGCTTTCAAAGAGCCCAGAGAGGATACCGGAGGAACCTGAGGTTCTGGCAATGGCAAACTAAATGCCGAGCGGACCATGTCCGCCAAAGACTGTACCCACAGTCTCTCTGTCTGGGAGTCTGAAAATGGTTCCTCAGAGGTAGACCCCTCCATCCCTGAACCCTCTTGGTTCAGGTCCAGTTGATCCTCCTGTGATTCTAATTCCTCCGGAGAGAGAATCTCAGCATCTGAGGATACACCCCCTGGTGATGGGGATCTAACCCGTTTCTTACCAGGAATAGCTCTAGCGATCAATGCCGCTATTCTTTCTTCTAGCCCCCCTAGGGATACGGCTAGCATCTCCTCTGTGATAAACACAGGGCTGGGCTGATCTGGGCCAGCCTCCGCACCAGATCCCCCTAATGGCTCATCCAAGGCGCTTCTTAAATTAATAAGCTGCGGGGAAAGAATCGGCATATCAGAATCAGAAAGGGAACCCTTTTGTTTTTTGGTCTTTTTTGTACCCTTTGACCCCGAACCCTTGGAAGCCATAATACAAAATCGAGGGACTCCGCCCACACAACAGACTGTAGTGGCCAGGAGTACAAATTTCAGAGTTTAGGGGAGAATAGATCACTAGTGTCCCAAAAACTGATGGGCCCGTATGTTGGTTTTTTTTTTTTTTTTTTTTTTTTTTTTTCCTTTTTTAAATAATTATATATTATATATTATATATTTTCTTTGACAACATACAGTGACCCTAATTTAAGTTTGCCAGCCTCCAACCTGCTGCAAAATAAGGGGGGATTCTTGGCTTAACAATAAAGGCATTGGAACAAAGTCCACATGTACTACCCCTCTTCCGCCACCGGGAGTCACTGTTCTGCCGCTCTGCGTCCTCTCCTTGAAAGATCAGCCTCAGACTGAGCACTGACAAAGCCTGCTGTCTATAACAGCACAAAGGCGCGCCCCTGTGTGACGCCGCAGGCCCGCCCCCCCCCGCCCTCCTGTCTGGACGGCGCGAAAAATGTCAATAAGACGTGCGCGCGCACGCGCGCGCGCGTATGCCGGAAAACAGGAGGAACATGGAGGAGCCGCGCTGCTGGAGATCCAGGCACGCAGAAACAGGCGGCAGATTCAAACCCCCGGCCAGGTAGGACTCTCTCAAGGCCCCTAGGGATCCTTACTAGCCCTAGGAAGAAACAGCAGGTTAGCTAGCAACACATATTTATACAGGGGGGCCTAGTGATGGGGGGAGAAAGGGTGTCATCCTGTCTCTCTTAGACATAGTGATCACGGTTGCCCATGCAGAGCATACTTAGGCTATCCCCCCTTTTAGGTTACCCCGGGGAGCCTGCTGTCGAACCAAGTCCCGCAGGCTCCCCCTTACCTGCTCCATGCTGCAGGATGTTTGACCAGCAAACTGATCCAATCTTCTCCCATCTCCGTGGGTAGCGTAGTAGACCTTCAGGCCCTGGGGTCCTATGAAGGTACCCACTGTCCTGGACCTATATAGCACCCTGGCAAACAGGAACTTTATGGTTTTGCAAACTCCAAGTCCTGGGCCCAGGGTCCAGCCCTCCAAAGAGGAACATTATAGGCAAAACCCCACGGTTTGGGGCCCGGGTACTGTCCACTTTGGCACTGAGGCTCCTTGGACAGATCCGGTTAGCCCGCCCTTAATCCCAAGGATGTGGAGCAAAGCTATTCCGTGACCAACACCTAAGACACTGGCGAAAAAACTGAGGGACTCCCTCTAGGGGAGGGGGTTATATAGGGAGGGGACTTCCTGTTTGAAGATTGCCAGTGTCCACACCTGAAGGTACTCCATATAACCCACATAGTAATGAATATGCCGCTCTGTGTCCCGTGATGTACGAGAAAGAAACACAAATTACCGCAAAAAACACATGACATGCTTTTCTGAAGCTTCTCCATTGCAGTATATTGAACCCCAAAAAAATATAATAGCATCGCTTTGTGTTAAAAACTCCTCGCCCTTTCCAAATACGCAGCAGCTGAAAAAAAATCCTGGATGTGAACGTGTCTGATAGGAAAACATGGAAATGAACTGTAGTGTGTTTCTGCAAAAAGCACCAAAAAACACACAGAGGTGTGACCCCGGCCTGAGATGTTTAGGAACATAATGGGGGTTAAAAAAACTAAAATAAGTACAAAAAGAGCAAATAATCGCTACTGTAAGGGGTTCAATTTTTACTGTGGGACAGTGAAAGTAATATTTACAGTAGAGATTTGCTTTTTTGTACTATAAAGGGCAATTTTTTATTTTTTTTTAAAGGTGTGTTCCAGCAAAAAATGGTGTTTATTAAAAGTCAGCAGCTACAAAAAGTGTAGCTGCTGGCTTTTAACAAACACTTACCTGCTCCTGCGTTCCAGCGACGCGCCAACCGGGGCTCCGCTCCTCTCCCCCCCTCCCCGGCCGGCGTCTCCATACCGACTATGGTCACCCAGGCGTGACAGCCTTCGGCTGTACGGCCGGGCACCCACTGCGTCCTAGGCCATCGCCTACAGGGAGGGGCTGAAATAAGGCGATTACGCCTAATCGCCTTACCAGCCCCTCGGTGGAAGGAGGAAGTGGGACAGGAAGTCCCACTCCTCCTGAAGCCCCCACTCCCCCCAAAAAAAATTACATGCCAAATGTGGCATGTAAGGGGGTGAGGAGTGGGATAAGCGGAAGTTAAATTTTTGGGTGGAACTCCGCTTTAACCCCATTATGTTACTGGCCGATTAATCGATTGTGAAAATTGTAATCGATTAGTCGCCGCTTAATCGATTCGTCGCCGCTTAATCGATTCGTCGCCGCTTAATCGATTCGTCGCCGCTTAATCGATTCGTCGCCGCTTAATCGATTAGTCGCCGCTTAATCGATTAGTCGCCGCTTAATCGATTAGTTGTTTCAGCCCTAGTCCATTGAGATGTGTCTTAATAGCGCTATTTTTAAAGCATTTTTACAGCGTTTTAGTGCTAAAAATGCTTCAGTTTGAAAGGGTCTAAATATAAAACTGTGCAAGTTCATGCATAGGTTGGTCACCTAGCAGGAAAATCTGCTTCCTGAAGGGTAAAGATCCAAACTAGATAAAGGCCGAGTCAGAAAGTGCTGGTTGTCAGCACATCTCTATAAAATGTAAGCGGCACTTACCTTGGAGATGAAGACTCCCTCATCGGTTGGATCGAGGGGGTTTCCGGGGTGACCTTTGGCTCCGCCACGAATACTGATCCCCAACTTCTCTCCTGGTGTTTTCACAATGCAGATTTCCTGCAGAATAGAAGATGGTCATGAACACACACACTCAGCAAGACCACCAAGAAGCAATGAGCCAACAAATGCAAGTTCTAGAGGACATCCCGTATGCATCATGTGCCCTAAATCCAAAGCTTTAACCACTAGCCACCTGGCGGCCGACTATTTATGGCCGCAAGGTGACTCTAATCTGCCGGGAGGAGGTCTATATACGGCCTACGGCCGCGGGCCACTGGTGCCGATGCGCGTGCCTGGCGGCCGCGATGTCCACCAAGCACCCACAATTGGCAGTCACAGAGCCAGGGTCGTGGATCTCTGTGTCTAAACACAGGCATCCACATCCTGTTAGGGAGAGGTGACCGATGGTGTGTCCCTTGTACATAGGACAACCATAAATCACTCCCTAGGGAACACATTGAACCCCTTCATCGCCCCCTAGTGTTATCCTCTTCCCTGACAGTCACATTTATACAGTAAACAGTGCATATTTTATATTTTATAAATGTGAATGGTCCCAAAAATGTGTCAAAAGTGTCCGATGCATCCGCCGTAATATTGCAGTTGTGACAAAAATCGCAGATCGCCGCCTTTACTAGTAAAAAAAAAAAAGTAATAATTCTACCCCCTATTTTGTAGGCGTTCCAACGCTTGCGCAAACCAATTACTATACGCTTATTGCGATGTTTTTTACCAAAAATATGTAGAATACGTATCGGACTTAACTGAAGACATTGTGGTTAACTGTAATTTTCACAGTAAACAATACAATTTAAATGCATTTTTTGCTATGAAAATGACAATTGTCCCAAAAATCTGTCAAAATTGTCCGAAGTGTCCGCCATAATGTCGCAGTCACGAAAAAAAAATCGCTGATCGCCGCTATTAGTAGTAAAAAAAAATAAAAAATAAATGAATAAAAATGCATTAAAACTATCCCTTATTTTGTAATCGCTATACATTTTGTGAAAAACAACCGATAAACGCTTATTGCGATTTTTTTTTAACCAAAAATAGGTAGAAGAATACGTATCGGCCTAAACTGAGGAAAAAAATTAATTTATATTTATTTTGGGGGGATATTTATTATAGCAAAAAGTAAAAAATATTGAATTTTTTTCAAAATTGTCGCTCTATTTTTGTTTATAGCGCAAAAAATAAAAACCGCAGAGGTGATCAAATACCACCAAAAGAAATCTCGATTTGTGGGGAAAAAAAGGACGCCAATTT